>JAZGUH010000723.1:600000-1005102 GCA_037893225.1 Hippasteria phrygiana
CCGTTCCAGTATATTTAATTTTGAGTTTTCTAAGACAATACTCCACATTGGCTTAACACGTGATTCCCATTGGTTTGTACACGAAATCCCCGCCCACAAAGAAGGACCCCTTTAACCAAGACCGACGGCTTGGGCCGGGCAGGGGTGGGGGCAGGATGACAGAGGGGGACCCCGAGATGAGGCAACAAGTCAGCTTGAGGTGGCCCAAGCCGTTCCAGTATATTTAATTTTGAGTTTTCTAAGACAATACTCCACATTGGCTTAACACGTGATTCCCATTGGTTTGTACACGAAATCCCCGCCCACAAAGAAGGACCCCTTTAACCAAGACCGACGGCTTGGGCCGGGCAGGGGTGGGGGCAGGACGACAGAGGGGGACCCCGAGATGAGCCAACAAGTCAGCTTGAGGTGGCCCAGGCCGTTCCAGTATATTGAATTTTGAGTTTTCTAAGACAATACTCCCCATTGGCTTAACACGTGATTCCCATTGGTTTGTACACGAAATCCCCGCCCATAAAAGAGGACCCCTTTAACCAAGACCGACGGCTTGGGCCGGGCAGGGGTGGGGGCAGGATGACAGAGGGGGACCCCGAGATGAGGCAACAAGTCAGCTTGAGGTGGCCAAAGCCGTTCCAGTATATTTAATTTTGAGTTTTCTAAGACAATATATACTCCCCATTGGCTTAACACGTGATTCCCATTGGTTTGTACACGAAATCCCCGCCCATAAAAGAGGACCCCTTTAACCAAGACCGACGGCTTGGGCCGGGCAGGGGTGGGGGCAGGATGACAGAGGGGGACCCCGAGATGAGGCAACAAGTCAGCTTGAGGTGGCCCAGGCCGTTCCAGTATATTTAATTTTGAGTTTTCTAAGACATACTCCCCATTGGCTTAACACGTGATTCCCATTGGTTTGTACACGAAATCCCCGCCCACAAAGAAGGACCCCTTTAACCAAGACTGACGGCTTGGGCCGGGCAGGGGTGGGGGCAGGATGACAGAGGGGGACCCCGAGATGAGGCAACAAGTCAGCTTGAGGTGGCCCAAGCCGTTCCAGTATATTTAATTTTGAGTTTTCTAAGACAATACTCCACATTGGCTTAACACGTGATTCCCATTGGTTTGTACACGAAATCCCCGCCCACAAAGAAGGACCCCTTTAACCAAGACCGACGGCTTGGGCCGGGCAGGGGTGGGGGCAGGATGACAGAGGGGGACCCCGAGATGAGGCAACAAGTCAGCTTGAGGTGGCCCAAGCCGTTCCAGTATATTTAATTTTGAGTTTTCTAAGACAATATATACTCCCCATTGGCTTAACACGTGATTCCCATTGGTTTGTACACGAAATCCCCGCCCATAAAAGAGGACTCCTTTAACCAAGACCGACGGCTTGGGCCGGGCAGGGGTGGGGGCAGGGTGACAGAGGGGGACCCCGAGATGAGCCAACAAGTCAGCTTGAGGTGGCCCAGGCCGTTCCAGTATATTTAATTTTGAGTTTTCTAAGACAATACTCCACATTGGCTTAACACGTGATTCCCATTGGTTTGTACACGAAATCCCCGCCCACAAAGAAGGACCCCTTTAACCAAGACCGACGGCTTGGGCCGGGCAGGGGTGGGGGCAGGACGACAGAGGGGGACCCCGAGATGAGCCAACAAGTCAGCTTGATGTGGCCCAGGAGTAGTGTATGGAGACCATTGAGCACACTTTGACCTTTTCTAAAGAAATATGAAAAGGTCATATGAATAGGGATAAGTGTATAGAAATTAAGATAGGAATATGGATTGGGGTAGGATAAGAAATTTCATCCCAGTTTTACCTTTTTTGTAAAGGGTGTGTATTGAAATTGAAAGAGAGGATAAGAATTTTCGGTACAGTTTGACCTAAGTAATAAATAATCATGATATGACGTATGAAATGATAACGAAAGGGCACGAAGGTTTTAAAAAATCTGCCCAGTTTGACCTAATGTAAGGAAAAGGCTTCAATAATGAACGAGGAAGGTTGAGGATTTGAGCCCAGTTTGACCTAATGTAAGGAAAAGGCTTGAATAGTATATTAGAAAGATTTGAGAATTTGAGCATAGTTAGTTTGACCTATGGAACGGGATGACTCTGTAAAATATGACCCCTGTGATAAATATTAATAAATACAGTTGGAGGGGAATTTGGCCATCTGTTTTGGGGGCTGATAATCCCTGGACAATGGACTGTAATTGGTTAAGTGCTATGGGGCCAATGTGGTCCGGAAGCGGTCCTTTTGAAGGCGGATAATCCCTCGGACAGTAGCAGAGAGCTAGAGAGGCGACACTGGTTTAGGGGAACAATGTGCGTGTTTTGGGTGCTCGGACAATAGACTATAGAAAACAAGTCGAGAAAGTTAATGGTTTGTGATGATTGGGGCGGTCTCGCGCGAGATTAATCCCCTGAACCGATCGATACTTGATCTGGACTTGGAGTCAACAGCATCAAAAAGAATCATCCAAACAGTTATATTGGATATTTGCCCAGAAATATGTGATAATTGTTTTCCACGATTAAAACATTTATCTATGAAAGTAATGATTCGGTCACCACTGTTCAGTAGGCAATAGCCAACTCCAATGAGTCGGCCTATATGATTTTGTTTAAAGGCTTGATGGTCGACGGCTCTATGCACACCCTTTATGTAAACAACATTGCATAAGAGTTATCAGCTAAAATAATCTCTTTATTTGTTATTCTGACGTCACGAGACCATACGCCCAAAGAAAGGAAGGGATATACACTCGTATAAACACGATGTTGTCGGACTTATACGTTCTGATAGGCAAAGATTATCGCTACTAAATTTACTTCTTTTATCGTACTGGGAAGTACAAAGTAAGCCATGTAACGGGTTTCAAAAGAAAGCGTACAAAATGTTCACGTAAAAATTTAGAAACATAAAACCTAAAATTGGAAATAGATTCTATTACCAAAAAGCGAAAACTAAAAATAAATAAATAATTAATTAATTAAATAAATGAATAAATATGAAAATGAATTAAACTGCTGCAAACTACTACTGACTGAATGGACCTGAAATATATATATCAAAAAATTAGCTGGCCTGACGTTTCGAACTTAAGCATGTTCTTTCTCAAAGGCAAATGACAGAGTACAAGAAACAAACATGTAGTGAACACACATGCATGAGGGGGTGGGTGGAGAAACACAAAAGAGGGATGCAAAGGAGCGTGGCAGTGGGTAAACATCAAAGGGAGGAGAAAGGACAGCCAGGAAGAAAGGAAAACAAAGAAGTGTGGTTAGGGTAAGGATGAAGGAGTGGAGGAATTAAGATGAAGCTGGGGAAAGGGGACAAAGGAGTGTGGTGAAGGGGGGGGGGGGGGGGTGAATAGAAGGTGGTAATGTGGCAAGGATAAATAGGAAATGGAAAGACAACCCCATGTGTCCAAGAGACCCCAAGAGGGTTTGCCAGGATACATGTAATCTGTAAACAAATGACAATGGGGGAAAATTAAGAGTTAATCATTCCCTTCCTGGATGTTGAGACCATGTGGTTGAATAGTCCGAAGACGTTTCATCCACACTTTCTCTCTGCTAAGGCGAACTGAGTCCTAAATAAATAAATACTTCTACTTTTCAAAGAGGACACTTTATTATTTAATTCCTCAAGTACAAAAGAACAATATACAATTAATATACATGTATATACAAAAATAAAAGAATAATAGAACGCAATTGATAACGACTGACAATTGTTATAACATTAACTTGAAACACTTAAGTAATAAAGTACAACGTTAAGTACAACCAAGATAATCGTAAATAAGAGAAAACGGATAATTGAACTGTGCGACGTCATTGTGGCCCGCTTATTGGCTGTATACTACTGCCAAACCGGCTAGCCACGGTGACGGAGCAATTCAGAAATCAAATAGTAGAAAAAAAGAATGCTGTCCAGCCAAGTTGCCACCGTCGGAAGCTGGATACCCCAAGTCCTTCCGAAGGGGTGGCAACAAGGCAAAAGACAAGCAAGATAATAAATACAATCAAGAAAAAACGGTAATATAAACAAGAGACAATAAGGAGTAAGCTTTAACCGTGAAAAAAAGAGTTGTGCGACGCCACCGTGGCTCGCCTATTGGTTGTGTACTACTGCCAAACCGGCCAACCACGGTGACGAAGCATTTATTAGGTAATTTACGTAATAAAATTACATATAATACAATCCATACCCTTGTCGGGGAGGGGGAGGGGTAGAAGGGGAGGGGTAGAGGGGAGGAAAAGGGGTTGCAAGGGTTCCTTGGCATCTGGGTGTGGGCAAACAAGTGCCCACTGCCAGTCCCCCATGCGGGGTAGGTAGCAGGCGTGGGCGGTGAAAGGAGTCATCACGTCTTGCCTTAGGGGTGGCAATGACTACCCACGCCCATCAACCTGCGGGAAGGAGGAAGGGGTGACAAGGGTCAGGAAAAATCAAAAGATAAAAATTAAATAAAATCGACCATGTCAAATTGTTATTTTCGAGGATAAAGAATTAGGTGTCGTTAATCGACCATTTATTTTGTAACGACTTTTTGAAGGGAGTGATTCAGGCGGTGGAAGTTAAACTCCAGCAGAATTTTCATTTTTAGCCGGAGGTTCCATACGAGATGGGGCGGGGAGAAATGTCTTGTTCGGTAGAGATGGTAAATTACATTCTTGAGACTTACAATGAGGTAGTTAGCCAGGCACACGGCCTCCCTGCTACGGCCCCTCGCGTGCGAAGTCAGTCCCCAATATTGGTCGAAGTCGAGGGGGGGTATCCGGGAGAAGGTTCGAAAGGAGATCGTGAAGGACGTCGAGAGCAGGTTAGATGGCAGGACAGGTGATGAAAAGGTGACGTATGGAGCCCTTTTCACGGCACCATCCGCAGGACGGAGAGATAGAAGGATTTAGATGATGAAGAACTGGCAGAGAAGGCAGGATGCTGTGAAAGAGTTTGAACTGGACATCTCCCTCCTTCTTCGAGGTCGGCAGTTGGTATATAACCTTCCAGGGGATCTTGTGCGAAGGAGGGAGGAAACCGAGTTCGTGCCAGTGTGTAGACGAGGAGGACGGGAGATCATGGGTGTGGAGATTGAGGGTTCCGTAGATAGATTTTGAAGAAGCAGAGAGAGTATCCGTGGAACCCTCGAAGAGGACTTGACCAGGTGAAGCAGGACGAGAAGGGATGTTACGAAGAAGTACTGGATTTTGTAGAAAGCCGTGCTCTCCAAAAAGCGTGGCGAAGTTTTCCAAGATGGTGCGGTGAAAGCGTAAAAGTTCCTGTCGAAGGATGCGAAGAGAGGGAGCACGGAAGCTTGCAGTAGAGGGACGGAGGTCTTCGACCGGAAGCCATTTGCCGGTGTGGATGTTGACGAGGTCTCATAGGATTTTGATTCCGCCCACAAGGAGCCTCGCAGAGAAAGCCGCGTGCCCGGGTGTACGTGAATTGCGGGTGAGAATGGGGTAATTGAGGGGGAGATTGAGTACATGGTCGATTGCTTTGGGGTGTGTTTCCATTCGAGCTTCGAGTGTCGTCCAAGCACGCAGGACCTCACTATAGAAAACAGTTAAACTGGTAAAAAATTGGGGATCAATGTCTAGAAGAACAAGGTGGTTCTCGAACCACGCGTCTCGCCTGCTTTAGTTTTGTGATTACCCGGGAAGAATGCAGGGGCACTGATAACG
The DNA here is from genome assembly GCA_037893225.1 of Hippasteria phrygiana. NCBI lineage: Eukaryota > Metazoa > Echinodermata > Asteroidea > Valvatida > Goniasteridae > Hippasteria > Hippasteria phrygiana. Next base: position 605,694 of record JAZGUH010000723.1, read on the forward strand.
GTTGAAGGAGCAAGGGTTAGTGTAAAAAGAGAATGAAATGGTATGTTATCACGAGCAAGAACCGATGAGCATGCCTAAAACAATGGTAGGTGACAAAAGCAATGTGGAAGGAAAATGTTGTCCAAAGTTATGGAAGTTTGAGTGGGGTGTGAGACGAGAGAGGATGAAAGCATGGAGATTACTGACACGACCATCATATAAAGGTTATAGTGCATGCATGACCCAAGTTTGATTCCAAGTTTTCAAATGAGACAAGTTGGACAATTCCAACCTATTTTACAACTTGACCTCAAATGACCTTTGACCACAGTACTTGACCTTTGACACAAGCATCATATAAAGGTTGCACTATTGAATGTATGACCCAAGTTTGATTGCAATCGGACTTCAACTTTGCATATAAGACCAATTTGTCGAAACTTTAACCAAAATGACACATACGGACGGACTACGGACGGACGGACGGACTACGTACAGAAATAGTGATTGCATAGTCTCTTTCTGAACTTCGTTCAGGCGAGACAAAAAGTTGATAGTCCATGTTCATGTTTTTATATCGGCGGAGATTGTGGTCCATGAAATTGAAACAGGGGTGGGAATTCGGTTGAAGGTAACGCTGGATGAGATTAAATCGAAAAGTGAGGCTGCGTGCTTGGAGACTGGCTAGACCAAGCCCACCTTTAAGAGGGTTTTCAAACAGGACGTGTCTTGGAGTTCACCTAGGGTATGAACAGGGCAGGGAAGAACGGCTATGCGGTGGACAATTTTGGAAGCGGCGAATTGGTTCGCCACGAGAAATCGGCCCTTAAAAGAGAGATGAGAACAGAGGTTTTTCCAGGAAGATAAGGTTCTGTTAAGTTTTTCTTTGCAATTTGTCCAGTTTTGCTGAGTGTAATTATCGTTGTTCCCTAGGTAAACTCCAAGAAAGGGTAGATCTTGATTATTCCATTGAAAGTCAAGTGGCTTGTCGGTTCGTCCGGCCCAGGACCCGACCCATAGACCCTTGGATTTTTGATAGTTTAGGCTAGCATCAGAGGATCTAGTAAATAAATCTTAAACAGTATGGATGGCATCAAAGCCGGAGTCCTTAGTAACAAAAATTGTAATGTCGTCTGCATAGGCGGAGACCGAGCAACGGCGTTGAGTGTTGGGAATAATAATGCTTTTGTCTGAAAGTTCTCTACGTAGAGAATTGAGAAGCGGTTCGATCGCAATGGAATAGAGAAAGCCCGAGAGTGGGCACCCCTGACGAATCCCTTTTTCACAGGGGAAATGTGCGGTCAGAGAGCCACAGACTTTAACGTTACTCTCTGCACCGCCGTACAAGAGATCAAGATAAGATAGAAATTTGTCCCCAAATCCCATGGCTCTCATAGTGGTAAAGAGGTAGCAGTGGTCAACATTATCGAAAGTTTTTTTCTGGTCGAGGTTGATCACGGCTAATGGGAGATCAAAATAATTACAATAATGAATAGAATCGCGAATGAGATTTAAGTTGTTGTGAACAGTGCGTTCGGGGACGCAGTAGCATTGATCCTCATCAATCACAGAGGGAATGAATTGTTTAAGTCGGTTATCAAGCAGCTTGGCAAGAATTTTGTAATCTGTATTAAGTAAGGAGACAGGGCGCCAGTTGGAGAGGTCACAAAGGTCTCCCTTTTTGGGGATGAAAGTGATTACAGCTTTGTGGAAAGAGTTGGGAAGACTGTCCGAATCGACGGCGAATTGAAACATTCAAAAGAGGTCATTTTTGAAAAGAGGCCAGAAAGACGAGAAGAATTCAGAGGTGAGTCCATCCATAACAGGGGTTTTGTTCTTGCCAAGCTGCTTGATAGCAACTTCTAGTTCCTCGAGACGCAGAGGAGCATCGATGTCCTCTGCGTCTACAGGATCCAGCTGGGATATACCCGCAAGAGGGGCCCGAGGGCGCTCTCGTCAGTAGGGGTACTGCCATACAGATTTTTGTAAAAATTACGACATTGAATTTTGATTTCTTTGGGATCTTCCGTGAGGAGTCCCGAAGGGAGACGAAGACAAGATAAAGTTTTGGATTAAGAGTGGGTTTGTTCTAAATTGAAAAAAATACGAACAGCTGGTGTCAACCTCATTGATGTGTTGAAAACGTGACCTGACGAGTGCGCCCTGGACCCTAATTTAATTCATCTCTCTGCGATTCGAGCACCCGTTGGGTTTCGGGAGTGAGGTCTGGCGCAGATTGAAGGTCCTCGATAGTGGAGTTAATGTCCTGAAATATTTTTCGTTTTTTTCCCTAGCTTTTTCTCTGCAGTAGGTCTGGGTAAGGGACTTGATTTGTGCCTTACCCAGATCCCACCAGTTACATATATTTGTAAAGGAAAATTTGTCGAGTTGCCAGTTTGACCAAAAAAGAGCGATGATCATGAAAGTTTTGGTCGTCATGGAGGGAATTATTAAAATGCCAATAGGCGTTCCCTTTATTAAGGGGAGAAGGGCATTTCAAGCAGAGACTAACGGAGGAATGATCGGAGAGAGAACAGGGGATGATTTTACAAGATCGGATGGAGGAAAGGAGATTTTGGGGAGCATAGAAGCGGTTCAGCCTGGCTTTGGAGACGCGCGCGGCATCGTTTGCGTACATCCTCAGCCAGGTGAACCGCCTCTCGCTCAGATTCAGCCTACGCCAGACATCGTACAGAGAATGATTGTTAAAAGAATTCCTAAGAGCCATGGAGATTTGGGGACGATGCTCGGTCGGCTTATGCAGACGGTCCATATTTGGGTCGTCGGTACAGTTAAAATTACCTCCGATGATAATGACGTCATCGCTATTTTGTTGGGAAACATGTAAATTAAGGGCCTCGATAGCTTTTAAAGCAAAATTATTAGATTGGGGGTTATAGGCCGACTCATTGGAGTTGGCTATTGCCTACTGAACAGTGGTGACCGAATCATTAACTTTCTCGACTTTTTTCTATAGTCTATTGTCCGAGCCCCCAAAACACGCACATTGTTCCCCTAAACCAGTGTCGCCTCTCTCCGCTACTGTCATGACTGTCCGAGGAATTATCCGCCTTCAAAAGGACCGCTTCCGGACCACATTGGCACCGTAGCACTCAACCAATTACAGTCCATTGGCCAGGGATTATCAGCCCCCCCCCCCCCCCCCCCCAAAAAAAACCCAAAAAACAGATGGCCAAATTCCCCTCCAACTGTATATTTATTAATATTTATCACAGGGGTCATATTTTACAGAGTCATCCCGTTCCATAGGTCAAATTAACTATGCTCAAATTCTCAAATCTTTCTCATATATTATTCAAGCCTTTTCCTTACATTAGGTCAAACTGGGCTCAAATCCTCAACCTTCCTCGTTCATTATTGAAGCCTTTTCCTTACATTAGGTCAAACTGGGCAGATTCTTTAAAACCTTCGCGCCCTTTCGTTATCATTTTATACGTCATATCATGATTTTTTATTACTTAGGTCAAACTGTACCGAAAATTCTTATCCTCTCTTTCAATTTCAATACACACCCTTTACAAAAAAGGTAAAACTGGGATGAAATTTCTCATCCTACACATCCATATTCATATCTTAATTTCTATACACTTATCCCTATTCATATGACCTTTTCATATTTCTTTAGAAAAGGTCAAAGTGTGCTCAATGGTCCCCATACACTACTCCTGGGCCACCTCAAGCTGACTTGTTGCCTCATCTCGGGGTCCCCCTCTGTCATCCTGCCCCCACCCCTGCCCGGCCCAAGCCGTCGGTCTTGGTTAAAGGGGTCCTCTTTTATGGGCGGGGATTTCGTGTACAAACCAATGGGAATCACGTGTTAAGCCAATGTGGAGTATTGTCTTAGAAAACTCAAAATTAAATATACTGGAACGGCTTGGGCCACCTCAAGCTGAATTGTTGCCTCATCTCGGGGTCCCCCTCTGTCATCCTGCCCCCACCCCTGCCCGGCCCAAGCCGTCGGTCTTGGTAAAAGGGGTCCTCTTTTGTGGGCGGGGATTTCGTGTACAAACCAATGGGAATCACGTGTTAAGCCAATGGGGATGTATTGTCTTAGAAAACTCAAAATTAAATATACTGGAACGGCTTGGGCCACCTCAAGCTGACTTGTTGGCTCATCTCGGGGTCCCCCTCTGTCACCCTGCCCCCACCCCTGCCCGGCCCAAGCCGTCGGTCTTGGTTAAAGGAGTCCTCTTTTATGGGCGGGGATTTCGTGTACAAACCAATGGGAATCACGTGTTAAGCCAATGGGGAGTATTGTCTTAGAAAACTCAAAATTAAATATACTGGAACGGCCTGGGCCACCTCAAGCTGACTTGTTGCCTCATCTCGGGGTCCCCCTCTGCCATCCTGCCCCCACCCCTGCCCGGCCCAAGCCGTCGGTCTTGGTTAAAGGGGTCCTCTTTTATGGGCGGGGATTTCGTGTACAAACCAATGGGAATCACGTGTTAAGCCAATGGGGAGTATTGTCTTAGAAAACTCAAAATTAAATATACTGGAACGGCTTGGGCCACCTCAAGCTGACTTGTTGGCTCATCTCGGGGTCCCCCTCTGTCATCTTGCCCCCACCCCTGCCCGGCCCAAGCCGTCAGTCTTGGTTAAAGGGGTCCTTCTTTGTGGGCGGGGATTTCGTGTACAAACCAATGGGAATCACGTGTTAAGCCAATGGGGAGTATATATTGTCTTAGAAAACTCAAAATTAAATATACTGGAACGGCTTGGGCCACCTCAAGCTGACTTGTTGCCTCATCTCGGGGTCCCCCTCTGTCATCCTGCCCCCACCCCTGCCCGGCCCAAGCCGTCGGTCTTGGTTAAAGGGGTCCTCTTTTATGGGCGGAGATTTCGTGTACAAACCAATGGGAATCACGTGTTAAGCCAATGGGGAGTATTGTCTTAGAAAACTCAAAATTAAATATACTGGAACGGCCTGGGCCACCTCAAGCTGACTTGTTGCCTCATCTCAGGGTCCCCCTCTGTCATCCTGCCCCCACCCCTGCCCGGCCCAAGCCGTCGGTCTTGGTAAAAGGGGTCCTCTTTTGTGGGCGGGGATTTCGTGTACAAACCAATGGGAATCACGTGTTAAGCCAATGGGGATGTATTGTCTTAGAAAACTCAAAATTAAATATACTGGAACGGCCTGGGCCACCTCAAGCTGACCTGTTGGCTCATCTCGGGGTCCCCCTCTGTCACCCTGCCCCCACCCCTGCCCGGCCCAAGCCGTCGGTCTTGGTTAAAGGAGTCCTCTTTTATGGGCGGGGATTTCGTGTACAAACCAATGGGAATCACGTGTTAAGCCAATGGGGAGTATTGTCTTAGAAAACTCAAAATTAAATATACTGGAACGGCCTGGGCCACCTCAAGCTGACTTGTTGCCTCATCTCGGGGTCCCCCTCTGTCATCCTGCCCCCACCCCTGCCCGGCCCAAGCCGTCGGTCTTGGTTAAAGGGGTCCTCTTTTATGGGCGGGGATTTCGTGTACAAACCAATGGGAATCACGTGTTAAGCCAATGGGGAGTATTGTCTTAGAAAACTCAAAATTAAATATACTGGAACGGCTTGGGCCACCTCAAGCTGACTTGTTGGCTCATCTCGGGGTCCCCCTCTGTCATCTTGCCCCCACCCCTGCCCGGCCCAAGCCGTCAGTCTTGGTTAAAGGGGTCCTTCTTTGTGGGCGGGGATTTCGTGTACAAACCAATGGGAATCACGTGTTAAGCCAATGGGGAGTATATATTGTCTTAGAAAACTCAAAATTAAATATACTGGAACGGCTTGGGCCACCTCAAGCTGACTTGTTGCCTCATCTCGGGGTCCCCCTCTGTCATCCTGCCCCCACCCCTGCCCGGCCCAAGCCGTCGGTCTTGGTTAAAGGGGTCCTCTTTTATGGGCGGGGATTTCGTGTACAAACCAATGGGAATCACGTGTTAAGCCAATGGGAGTATTGTCTTAGAAAACTCAAAATTAAATATACTGGAACGGCCTGGGCCACCTCAAGCTGACTTGTTGGCTCATCTCAGGGTCCCCCTCTGTCATCCTGCCCCCACCCCTGCCCGGCCCAAGCCGTCAGTCTTGGTTAAAGGGGTCCTTCTTTGTGGGCGGGGATTTCGTGTACAAACCAATGGGAATCACGTGTTAAGCCAATGGGAGTATTGTCTTAGAAAACTCAAAATTAAATATACTGGAACGGCCTGGGCCACCTCAAGCTGACTTGTTGGCTCATCTCGGGGTCCCCCTCTGTCGTCCTGCCCCCACCCCTGCCCGGCCCAAGCCGTCGGTCTTGGTTAAAGGGGTCCTTCTTTGTGGGCGGGGATTTCGTGTACAAACCAATGGGAATCACGTGTTAAGCCAATGTGGAGTATTGTCTTAGGAAACTCAAAATTAAATATACTGGAACGGCTTGGGCCACCTCAAGCTGACTTGTTGCCTCATCTCGGGGTCCCCCTCTGTCATCCTGCCCCCACCCCTGCCCGGCCCAAGCCGTCGGTCTTGGTTAAAGGGGTCCTTCTTTGTGGGCGGGGATTTCGTGTACAAACCAATGGGAATCACGTGTTAAGCCAATGTTGAGTATTGTCTTAGAAAACTCAAAATTAAATATACTGGAACGGCTTGGGCCACCTCAAGCTGACTTGTTGCCTCATCTCGAGGTCCCCCTCTGTCATCCTGCCCCCACCCCTGCCCGGCCCAAGCCGTCGGTCTTGGTTAAAGGGGTCCTTCTTTGTGGGCGGGGATTTCGTGTACAAACCAATGGGAATAAGTAGCCAACTTCACACGTAAATTCCCATAGGGAATATGGTTCCCAGACCAAACGATTCTGACTATTTTAACCAGTACGCTTGTGCACGCTAATAGTGAATGTCCAATAAGTAACTGGCTCCTTATTGAATATTGAACGTCCAACGAGGAATAAGTAACCAACTTCACACCGGTGCCATAAACACTAAAGTATACATACTACATACATATGTAGGTCCTACTGTTGAGACGTACTGTCTTTCGCTAATGGCGCAAAGGGCATAGTATAATGCCGTACGCGCCAACCCACTCTACAACAACAACAACAACATATGTAGGTCACCAAAACTTTGACGAAACTTTGGCTGACTGAACAAGCGTCGTATCCTTTCTCTGAAACCTCATCGGTATTATCGGGGTAGGGGTTTTGGGGGACAGCATTACTAGTATTATTATCGCAAAGATTTTACTTTAATACTCCCAAAATCGGCCATTGTTGTAAGCATGTTGCAAGAAGAAGAAAATCAGAAAAGTGTACCTTTTGTTTTGGGACACCTCATCTGACCCCGCCCACTGTGGATTAGCAAGTGGTGTATTGTCTGTTCGACAGAAATCTGATTCTATGCACTTGTCAGCAAGTATTGTCCACCCACTATGTGCAGGCACATGCATCATCATCATGCAGGAATTTAAACATTTACCTCAAGTTTAAGCACATTTCTGTATCTGAGTGTGTGCTCATTAGTCTACTCTGTACTCAGTAAGATTTTACTTTAAAACCCTCCACCACTCAGTCGGGAACAGCAAATCTTGTAAAATAACCATCCATTTGTGTTCAGAATGGTGTAAACGCTTGGCACAACCTTTAATTTAGAGACATTAGTCAGGAAATGTTCGTGCAATATAGGGGAAGAAAGCAAAACTTCAAGTTGTATTTTCTGTGTTAGATGTTCTTGGCACAGTGTATGCAGTATGGTCACTGAAAGTGGCACATATATTATGTGGATTTCTGCCTGATTTGTTACAGATTTTCCTGACATAAATCTTGAAATAACAGATTGTGTCCCATGTTTAGACACTTGTTATCAAGGAGGGTTGGTTATTTTTCAAGATTTTACTGTTCCTTACCGAATTTTGTTTGAATTGCTTTTATTTCTCAGTTCATTAAATCATATTTTGAACTTTTCTTTATTAATTTCACACCAGGCAGAGTCATCTGTAACAGTAATTGCAGTAGTCTGCATACACACATACAATGAGAGTTAACTGGGGTGATACTAGACCCAAAAACACCAGAAATTCAGAAAACTACTGGAAAACACTAGAAAACTTCCGGGAAAACTCCCGGAAAACACAGTACATACTGGAAAACGCACTAAACACCAGAAAACACCAAAAAACAATTCATACCGGAGAACTTAACACCCAAAAAAACCCACCAAATTTCAGGTGTCTGATTTTTTGGGGGTGTTTTCCGGTATTTAGTGTTTTTTTCTTTCTGTTTTCTGGTATGGATTGTGTTTTTCAGCATTTACGGTGTTTAGTGTGTTTTCTGGTAGTTTTGTAAGGTTTTTTCCGGTATTTTTTGGTAGTTTTCCGGTGTTTTGGGGGAAATAATATCACCAGTTAACTGCATATATACATGTAGGCCTATATTCATGTATGTTACCATGGTTGTATACAGTATGAGCCAATCACAGTAGATGTCCACAGTCAACGTGAAACTCCAGTAATTCACAACAGACCCTTTTAATTAAGTCTGAACTTCAGAAACAATTGAACTCCAAGTATGGGCGGTCTGCTACGTGTGCGTCATCTGCTTGGTGCTGTTACGGTGGAGCCAATAGCTTTCCTGACGATGACTGCGATATATTTCCTAATCCAGGGCCAGCAACAGTTCTACTACTTCAAGCTTTGTGTCATCACTTACAATGAGACTGACATTTGCTACAACCTGAGCGCTTATCCCGAACTCGAAGACACAATCCAGAAGGAGACATCGCGATGGCTGTTGTACACAGACCTCGTCGGTTACATTCCGGCTGTGTTTTCCATGTTGATCCTGGGGGCATGGTCGGATCGGGTAGGCCGCAAACCCCCCCTGATCATGGCCTGTGTGGGTGGGACCATTCTCGGTGTTGTGTCGCTCGTGTCAGCATTATGGATCCACCTCCCGATGCCTCTTATGCTGCTCGGCTGGGCCTGTTTTGGATTGTGTGGTAGTCAGGGCATCATGATGAGCACTATGTTGAGCTACATCGCCGATGTCACAACTGTGGAGAATCGAGTAGTCCGCATGGGAGTCGTGGAAGGTGTCATCTCCTTTGCGAGTGTCGTCGGATCTGTGGTGCCAGGGCTGCTGACTAATCGACATCAGTTCTTGTTGATGTACCTCCTGTTCATCTCGTTGATCCTTCTTGCACTGCTGTATACGATCTTCTGTTTGAAGAAAACCCGAACTTTCAGTCATTTGGATTGCGGTAGCAAGGCTGAACCCCATGACATCCACAAGTCTACCGATGATGAAACACAGCCATTGATAGAGAGTCAAGACTGCGAGTGCGAGGAAGACTCGCAATCGCTAGACCAAGCCAGCACATGTGTTAAACTCTGCCGTCCCGAGACCCTGGTCGCGTCCCTAGTTGTGTGCACACGGAAGCGGCCCGGTCACAGACGGTTGATTTTCATTCTCCTGATGACATGCTTTTTCCTCCACTTCATGGCATTTTATGGTGAATATGATCTCATCAAATGGTGTATACTGGTATGGTTTTGGGTCTGTGAAAGGGGTGGTTGCAGAATTGCAAATTCTTTTTGGGGGGGGGCGGGGAAGTGGCATTTTAGTGACATAACTAAAATAATATTTTGAAAAGCAAGGAGGGGGAGGTGTTTAGTACCAGTTGTGAAGTGATGGCATTTTTAAATCTTTGACTTTCTTTTACCCTAGCCCCTGGTGGCACTTTAACTGGGAAGTGTCCCAAACCTGTCAAAACCCAACACTGTGCAGTATACCCATGGCACATTCTTTGAACTTCAACAAATTGGGGCATCATAGCCCCATGTAAAGTAATGGTGCCAAGGCTCTACAGTCCTAAACCCATCAAAATACAACACAACGTGGTGTTGGACTTTGGCAGATTTGAGACGGTTAGGGTTAAGTATGCAGACTAGATACCAAACAGCTGTTTATATCAGATCATCTTTTTTTATTGCTCACCGTATTAGGTTTCCTCGTCCGCCATTTACACTAGTTTTTTTTTTAATGTTTTGTTTATCCCACAGGCTTCAATGATATCTTTGTACTGTACACCACGAAAGCACCTATACGATGGAGTCCCTTAATGAATGGTAGGTAAAGTTGACGATAACCAAAACTCTCTCCTCCCCCCCCCCTTCAAAAAAAAGCAGCATCCCATTTGATATTGCATTCTTGCAGTAAAAGTTATGAAAATCTCTCTTCTCAAAATGCAACCCAGAGTGCTGTTGTCCAATAGTTACAGTAAAGAATGCATGCTAATCCCAAAATGCTTCATAAAACTGGTCTCATGACCCCGATGGTCAGGGGTAATCGTTGTGAAGAGCTTGGAGGCATTTAGTATGGACTGCCCTACAAGTAGGGGTGTGCATTTACGGGTAGTAAAAGAACCGGGTACATGATTGAACAAAATACGGGTACACGGGTACCCGTTAAAGAAACCCAACCCAAAACTTCCAATCCCGGAAGTTGCAATAATGTCTGACAAATCTTATGCCTGTCTAGTAAACATGATCACTACTCCGCCATCACATGTTCCGGCACGTGCATGCGCCAGCATATCTCAAAAGACAGAAGCTTTATACAGTTGTATTTATTGTGGAATAAGGCATGCTATTATGTCTCGTCGAGGCTCTTTATCCATACCCAGACTACAAAAACCACAACCGGTAAATTCCCTTTATTGTCAATTTTCGTGAGCGTCATAAACATGAAATCTGTGCTGGTTTCCCAAGTAGTCGTGTTTCAATTTTGAAAATTCCCGACAAATAACATTCAAAACCTTTCCTCTTTCATTTTCTGGGAAGTAAGTGCTATAATGTAAAGTTGTACGGGTACTCGATTCCATAATCTGGAACTGGTTCCTGACATGAACGGTCGGGTATTCGGGTACCTGGTTCCGATGCACACCTCTATCCACAAGCACCACATTATTATTATTAGTATTATTATTATTATTATTATTATTATAATATGTGATCTGGCAGCACAAAATGAGCCTAAAGTCGCACTATTGTTTTTTCTGAGTTATAAGCAGAAACAACAATTTCTCCACTGAAAAGTCAATTTGGAGATTTTCACAACTGTACATATGAAATCTTTATTCTATCATATCCCAAAGTTTTGAAACTGAATGAAGGCTTGAATCTTTTGAAGGGGGATGATTTCTTATTTTAACAAACTTTTAGCTTCATTTTCTCAAAACAAGGGGGGTCAAGACTCTGACAACTCCAAAAGGTTGTATCGGGGGCGAGGAATGAGATACTACAACATGCAATATACCAAATTAAATACCGTAATCTTGATTTTGAAATGTGGCTACTTTCCGCACATTTTGTGGGAACAGGTCACATATATTGCACTTTGGCAAGAACTGAGATTTGCCAAATTCCACAATGTGTACTTTAACTCCTACAGGAGTCTGCATAGCCGTCGCTGCTTTCAGTAACGGCGTGTTGCTGTTTACCATCTTGCCCTTGGCTAGACTGGCACGCATCGATACCAAGGTAATCTCCGCAATCTCTATCGTCATCATGTGTTTCGGTTTTATTTTGTTGACGTTCGCACGGTCAACTCCGGCCATCTGGTTAGGTAAGTGGAATCCACAATTGACCTGGGCTGCTTAATCCTAGCCCCGTAGGCCTTTTTTGCTATCAACCATCCTTAATCCTCCAAAATCCTCTGATTGCCCTACCAAAAAAGAGCATTCATCTTCAATCCTCCAAAGTCCTTTTTTTTTTTTACTCGTGTTCAAAACGAAGGGTACCCACTGCCTCAGTCCTCCAAAATCCTGCAGCTCGTGCACAGTATATGACCTAGTGTACGAGTACATGGACTGTTTCCACATGTGCAGTTACTCAATCTGTTTGACACAGTACTGTACATTGTAAAATCTTGATAAGTCAAAACCGGTTAACTCGAAAACCTGGTTAACTCGAAGTAAACATGTATTCCCCTCAAAAGAATAGCAAATCATGTATAAACATGCCCATGCTAACTCAAAATTTCGGACCAATAACTCCGGTTAAGTCGAACTTAAAATCGGCAGGTAATTAGGCCACGGAAGAAACTGGAATCCTTTTGTTAACCCTAACCCCCTAGACCCTTTTTGCTAGGAACCATCCTCAATCCTCCAAAATCCTCTGATTACCCTGCCCCCAAAAATGCATTCATCCTCAATCCTCCAAAATCCTCATGTGCTTTAACCCTAACCCTCCAAGGTATTTTGGCTAGAAAGCCTGCCAGACGCATCAGATTGCATACTTTGTCACATTGACTTGTGTGCAGAGTGCAGCAAGGTCAAGCTGTCACCACAGATGCACTGTGCTGCGTCTGGCAGGGTTAGGGTTAAAATTAAACACCATTCATCCTCAATCCTCCAAAATCCTCTTTTTAAAAAATACCATTCATCCTCAATCCTCCAAAATCCTCCAAAACTGCAAGGAGGATTTTGGAGGATTGAGGTGGGTTAGGGTTAAGTTAAGAAATCTCCCACGTTCACATTCAATGAACCCAAACTCAGCTATAGAAAAGCAACAACAGGGGCAATTAGTGTCCGTAGTATCGTTGGAGCAGCCTATTCACTGCGGTGCAACTTACAATGATCAAAGCATACCGCTGGTGACCCGCCCAGAAAGGCCGAAGATGCAAAGCGGCCGCAACGGTTGCCACAATCCTTTAAAGAAATGCGCCCAGTTCTGCACGCAACCACAATGCAGTTGGCAATGATTTAAGTGAACTGCTGACCAATCACACAGTTGCACGTGCTTGCTGCAGTGACGTATATTGCCGGTGGATGGATCGTTTCAAGGCACGCCGCATAGCGTACCACCGCACCGCGCACGGGATCGTTTTCTTGAGGGCGCAGCCCTCTCGAGAGCGCTATTTTAACCAAAGATGACTTTTCATGCTGAGCACTCTTTTTGTGCTTAAACCCTTTGCGTACGGAAGACGCCATATGGTGTCAAAAAAAAGTGCCACCAGGCCGGATGACGCCATTTGCCGCTGTTTGTGCAGTTTCAATCCATTGTTGGATTATTGTTTATGTTACGCTTGACTGCACAAACACATTGTAGCGGTTCGCTTTGCTACCAGAACCGCCGCAACACCCCGACGTCTCCCGTAAAAACCTGTACTCAAGGGGTTAAGAAGTCCTATGTAATTGACCCCATTCATAATAGCATATGGCTGGTTAACAGTAAGCAGAAAGGTTGTGGTAACTGTGGCAGAAAAATTTTGCTTGCGTATAAGCACTGTTTAAAGGTCAAGCCATCCTAATTCCTGCACGTGCAAATGCCTGTGAAGTTAACAAGCCTTTTCCTGTGCTTAAAACTTATTGGTTACTCAAATGGACAAAGGTGCTAGGGTCTGAGAACAATTTTAGCACAAGATTTTCTACTATTATATTAGTAGAAAATCTTGTGCTAAAATTGTTCTCAGACCCTGAATATGAGTCTCAACTACACTTATTTTCTGATTTGCATTAGAGAGAGGAACTTGTTTTGATAACCATGCACATTACCACATTACCAATGGATAAGAAAGATTAACATCTCAGCTTTCATGTGACACCCCATGCAATGAAATCCGCTCACGGCTCTATTCCGAAACAGCACTTTGGAAAACTTGTGCGAATTTTGTTTTGAACACTTTTCAGGTCATCCGTCTTTTAGGTACGTAATTCATACGGATGGCGCCAGATTTGCTGGGCACCAGATTTCATTATCTTAATGTTCAAAAAAATCATTTGTTGATTCTGATCAAGTAGATGATGATAAACGTAACTGCCCCAAATTTTCCTTTCAGCAACGACGTCATTTTATGTTGCTGAATTGATACTGACTGCGTACTATGGTTTAGTGTCCACACTGGTGTCCCCCGATGAGCAAGGTACTTTGAAAAGCTTTTTTTTTTTTTCTTTTTTGTATTAGCTGGCCTAATGTTTCAAACTTAGGTTCTTTCTCCAAGGCAAACAAAATTCCCTTTGAGAGAGAACTTTCCTTCGAAGTTTCAAACGTTAGGCCAGCTAATTTTGTTGATTTGTATATTTCAGGTCAATCCAGTCAGTTAACAGTTTGCAAGAGTTTAATTTTTTATTTTTTTTTATTTACTATCAATAAGAGCTTAGATGGATTTTGATGTGGTTATGACAGCATTCAAATTAAGGGATGGCATCATTATTATACAGACGGTGTTTTTAGTAGTACCATGCAGGTGGCTCTGATAATCAGAGATGTATTCGAGTCCATCACAAGTCCCTGCAAGTCCATCACAAGTCCATCACAAGCCCATCACAAGCCCTCCAGTCCTGATCCCAATCACAAGCTATTCAAATGAGCTTTGACAAAGGCATTCCTTTGTCATTGTTCATCCAGTTACTTGCGACCGGCTTTATGAAAGGACTTCTGACTGGACTTGCGAAAGGACTTGTGAAAGGACTTGCAGGGACTCGAGTACAACTCTGCCGATAATGACCTTAGTCTTTGTTTGTGTCTACATACAGCTGTTTTCTTCGTAGAATAATGTATTACCTGTAAAGAGTTCATGAGTTCTTCACTTAATTTGTGACCCTGTGTTATTGTTCAGAAAGTTAGGGTTTACATTGAAAATCCTCATGCAAAACACTGCATGCAGTACATCAGCGAAAAACAGCGGTACCGCTCAGTGTTGCCTGTTTAATTAAAGATGTCCTCCCTGACGAGTTGAATTTACCGTTGTTGGGAATCTTTCCTGCCTGCCCTTCCATGTACTGCAGGGAGTGCCATGGCCCTGTTGGATATCATGGGCACTGTGGCTCACCTGTTCGCCGGGATCAGCTTTGATAATCTCTACCCGGCCACACTGAACATTATGGGCGGAGCCATCAGCTTCTTTGCTCTCTCCGGGATCGAGTTCATCCAACTTTGCCTCTTTCTGTGAGTTGATCATAGATAAAGTAACATGCATGCCCGTCCCTCTATACTTTTGGACTACCTGGATTGATAAGATGGGGGCATCACTTAGTCCATAATATTTGATAAGCCCATCACAGTAGGATTTGTCTACACTTATTTCATCCCAAACAGGCCAATGTGCTAACCTTAGCTATCTTCAGTAAGAGGATTTTCTGACAAAAATTTGTTTAGAGATTATTTTTGCCTCTTATGCATGGGAGCGCCTACCTCCACAGAAATGGTATGGGGAAATATGAGGTTGAATCTACTATGTGTATTATACACAAACTGTAAGTGACGTTTCTGAGTGTCTGCAGCGGCATAGGGGGAGGGGCCTGGATGTTAAAGTGTCTGGAGTGACTACAGTGTTTAAATGTGATGAAGACAAACTATAGACATATATGGACTCCTTTTGACAAGGCTTTTTTTCCAGAATATACAAGGTAAAAATACAATTTAAGAAAACTTAAGCAAGTCAACTTGCCACTACCCGCATGACACATTAATGCGGGAACCTTTCTCAGGACCTGTGCAATGCCCAGATATTCTTCCAAAACAGAGAGTTCCTACTTGGGATCAAATCATTAACTAGATAAAAATGTTTGTTTTGTTTACAGATGTGCAATCTTTTTGCTAAAGAACCATAATGCCTAGCACAGCTGTACCACTGGACACTTGGAGGACTACAAGTCAGTGTGGTGCAATCTACTACAGTCTTAATCCCACATCTTTTCTGTTAAGTATTTTGTTCAGTAAGATCTTCAGGAATAGTGATATCATATTCTCAGGAATACTGGTATATTCTCAGGATAACTGATATACAGGGTGTCCTTAAAAAATGTATACCCATTTTTAAATTCATATTATCGCAAAACTACTGAATATTTTAGAAAAAGACAAATGTCTGTGGAAAGGGTAGAATGTCCTCTGTCCAATGGTATAAGGTTCAATATGTCATTGCCATGGATGACTGAACAAACAAGACAGTTATGAAAGGTACTGAAATCAGCACCTTTATATTCTCTCAGGAATACTGATATATTCTCAGGAATACTGATGTCTTTCTTGCTTATATTTTATCATAAAGATATAGACCTTTTTCACCATAGGGTGAAGTGTAAAAAAAACAACCACGTGTGGACCACCATGGAGTGATCATAACACATGTTTAGTGCGGTGCAGGATAAACCACATATGCACACATAGTACGCTTGATTTATTTACTTGAATAAACACTTCATTAGCATCACTGCGTTATGGGGTCCATGACGACACATGAAGAAGGTCTATACTGGCCATGCGCTTTCAACAAATGTGATGTAATGTGATCTGCGAAAACCCTTCGCATGTCGCCGAACCTGCATTGAAGATAATGGCACAATAGTCCCCTAGATTGGTTTTTTTGTTGACAATTTGAGTTTCTGATACGAATTAAATTATCAATATCTACATTATCATTCCTGAAAATATTAACTAAAAATTCCCTCATTTGAATGTAACAATTTGCAAGATTTCAGTCACTTTTTGTGCAAACTTAACGAGTTACACAGAAGTTTAAAGCTTGATTTCTCAAAACGAAGTCAGCTGGTTTTCTTAAATTCCCGACAGCATAACTCAAGTGACAGACATCCTAGAATCATGAATAAAACAGTTTTGAAAACAACACAGTGCCTTTATTAATGTTATGCATAACACAAGAATGATAAATTTCACCAAGTAAAGGGTTTTCCCAGATCACATCACAAATTTGATTCATTTTTTCTAATAAAGTTTCAAATTGTATTCAACAGTTGTAAAAGTGCTGCTCTCATCCAGCTGTTTATACAGGAAAAGACTATACTAATTTCATATTGGATACAATTTTACCTGGATATTATTTTGTAAAGGGAGTAGGCCTATACCGTTTTGCTTTTGCTGTAATTTTCAGAAATGAATGGGTTTGTGGGTTTGTATTATATAGAAATACTGTAACACTTACCTGTTGAAAGTGCGCATAGATTGCTGGGAAAACAAAGATTAAAAAAATTATGTTTTTTTTAGTCTGGTTCCCTAACCTTACTTCAGACAATTTATAGATATTTTTAACATATTGATATCGTGTATATGTTTTTTTAAGTCTGGTTCCCTAACCTTACTTTAGACAATTCATAGATATTTTAAACATATTGATATCGTGTATATTTTTATATGTATATGTACACGTATGTAATGGCATGAAAGTTATATAGGGAAGAGATGACAGTTGTTTTCATTGGGTATATTTGTTATCTGTATGGGTGTCTTTTATATGCATGTACTACAAATTATAGGTTTTTGTATAGTTTTCTTTTGATACACCTCACGCGAATGTGCGTTACTTATGGGGTACTGGTGTGCAGGGTGTAAACGCAAACAATAGATAGGCCGTGCCGCTTTCATGTAAATGAAAAGCTCTATTCAGGACTATTCATTACACTCCCATTCAAGATGTAGTTGAAACATGAATAGATTGATTATGCAATGGAATGCCCTTTTAGACATCAACCGACCAGGTGGCCTTTTTCAAACCGTGGCTGTATGGCCGTCATCCGTATTCAAAAGGGTCACGTCCTTTGGATGGGAAGGTGGAGGCCCTGTGTGCTCTATAGGAGTAAAAGAACCCAGAGCACCAGAGTAGGGGTTTGCCCGAGTGCCTCTAAAAATTATTTTATTAGACATGGATGCCATCTTAAAAATTAAAGCTGTTATTAACATGTATTATAATAAATATCTCGGGACCCCGGCAACAATACACGCCGTACACATTCATCAATCCTTTTTCATTTCAATCATTGATGTGATGACTTTAAATAAATAAGTGGAAACGATAACCAGGTGGAATTTTTTTACTAATAGAAACTGGCTTTCTTTAACACATTGAGACACCACTGTTGTGCCTTTGATGACGTGATGACATCATACTTCGGCTCATGAAAATGTGCATTAAAGATGCTTTGTCTGTGCTCTTTCGGCGCGGCCCCCCGAAAAATAAATGTTCAAATTGGATAGATAGGTTGTGAGAATTCCACACACAAAAATGGCATCTGATAAGTAATAAGTTTCAAATTTAGAATTGGATTGGAACACTGATTCTTAGTGTTAATGTACAGGGCAATCATCGAACGTAGCACATAATATAATCAGACTAAATAGGGTGGCGAGTATATTGAGTGATTTTTTCGGGGGTAAAACAAAATGGTTTTCTTCCATAATTCATTCTTGGAGGAAAATCCATTGAACTGAAACTCGGATATAGCAGCTTTAACATAAAAAAAAGGGTCCTTGGCGTTCAGTATCTCAAAGGTCAAAGGTTATTCGGGATAAAATTGTCAATGTTACGCGAAGGCCCATTGTGATTGAATTTAACAAGTGCGCGTTAAGTCAGGCGGGATAAAATGTCATTGTGCACATGCGCAGTTGAAATACCGAACTGGCTCATTAACGTCCAATACATGTATTCATGACATAAAACAAATTGTATGGCCCTTTCAAATAAGGACAAGCAGGATACTCCAAATGCAAAATTGAATGTTCCGGACAAATTCCTAATCAAGCACACTTTCATTTTCCTGAATGACACCATTTTTTGCTTTTATTCCTAAACTATACACAAAGACTGGCCGAAAAGTCTGGGATTTAACCTTATAAAACCATTCGATTATTTACACAAGATTTGAATATTCACCAAATTTGACTATAGCTCGGCCATTGTGTGGATAGGGTCTACAATGCAAAATATAAATTCAACTTTATACATACAAATTGTACTATGTCAATCCCCGTTATGTCTTTCTTTTAAGATTAAGAAAAGGTCAAGGAATATTAAAATCTCCTTGTTAATTTGGGTACAGTGTAGTTCAGGTTAATTGTGCCTGCACAACACTTCTTATTATAACCCCATTCACCGGACATGTTTGTTGTTTAACAGTACATAAACGTGCGTGGCACTATTGGCAGAACGTACACAAAATGATTTTATCGTGGTACAATATGAAAATAATCACTCTTTATTATCATCCAAAAGAAATAATTATATCACTTTGATACCCCACCGCAAAGGGCTATACAGGGGCAGAACAATTGGAGAAAATAACCATCTAACCGTCTAGAATTTTGTATACACAGAGAACAACCTTTCGTTTTCAAGACTTTTGTCGGGACCTTTTTGGCGGGAAAATTGGCTAGTTACTGTTAGATGTGGCCACAACTTGCTGTAGTGCAGTTCACCCATACATAGTGTACGTATGCAATTTGTTGGACTCACTTTTCACCCATTTAACATAAATCTTGAACTAAACAGGTTGTGCGGTGTTTGGAAAGGCGAGTTGGTTATTTCCCCCATATTTTCTGTTCCTGGCCCTTTTCGGTGGGGTATCAACAAAAGAAAACTTCCCAACTATAAACTCCATGTTGAAGTCGGTCTGTGAATCACTTTTCAAAGAAAAAGTGGACTGATCCACGAAAACATTTTCGTGGATCAGGGGATTGTCCAAGTTCCTTGTATTAAATTTATCCACACCGGTCGTTGGAGTTTTCTCAACACACACATTTTAGGTATAACGTATACATTAGTGGACGGACGCATTGGCTGTTCTGTCCTGTAGAAAAATGGAATGCAGCTAGTTTCTTAAATAGTGGTCCCGATATATAATAATATGCAGGGAACATAGAAACATAGTACAACCATGCACATGCATTATAGAACATTATGTCTGTCAAGTGATAATGCTTTTGAGGAAGATTGGCGGTGTTTGCGTTAGAAATGGACCTGTAATCCACGAAAAAATACACCCTAACCCTGCTGAATCCAACAAAATGGAATTTATGTTGGATCCTGTTGGATTCTGTTGGATTCATCAGGCTTTGCCTTCAAGAGCTGTTTAGATATTGGTCGATACAGCAGGGCACTTACAAAATAGTTGAAGCAGTACGTGTTACAGTAGAAGGAAGCTGATTTTGTTTTCATAATGTGAATGGATTGCATAAGCATTCTACCTTTTACCAACTGAATACCAACAAGCTTTCAAAAATGTTCATTTCTTGAAAGTTTTTTGAGGCCCCGAAAAACTTATTTGCATAAAAACTCCCCTTAGGAGTCCAACCTCTGCCAAGTACTAAAATCGAGTTAATTGTACAGTGTTAATACACGAATAAGTACATATCGGTAGATTGTGCGCTTATTGAGATTCCTTTGTTAATTTTGAAATTCCTTAATTATACATTATTTTTTATACACTTCGACTGAGGCTTTTCAATAATGAAATCTAGTGCTAGCAGGGAATAAAATAAATCATTATGATTACTAGGAAATGTAAACAAAATTGTAAATATTGGAAACATTTCAAACAATGTTCTACTGGAAAATAAATACATCAAATGCCATCCAACTCTGTAACGAGAATGAGAAATTGACCAAAAACGTTCGTTCCATCCAAAACTAGACTAAAAAAAATTAACGTTAGCTGCCTTTTAAACTTCTCCCAATTTTGTACTATCTTAGAAAATTATAAACTAATACAGATTGGTATATATAATATCGTAACCAAAATATGCAAATATGCAAATAATTGGGCATATAACTATGTATATATGAGATACAAAACAAAGCATGCATACATTCATTCACAGACAACAGAGTAGTTTAACTTGAGCATCGTATATAAATTTCAAAATAAATCAAACATTAACATGGATTCCGTCATGACATTTAAAAGGAATACAACCAAACAAAATATATACATGATTGCTTTTTTTCTGAAAGACCACACAGACAGCTGGAGGAGATAGTGGTACTTTTAAAGGTGTGATATAGCATTGGCATAGAGTTGACAACATATTAAAGCCAGATCGGTATTTCAACTGCGCATGTGCACAATGACATTTTATCCCAAATGACCCGCATGACCGAACGCAAAAGGTGGTCGCACAACGCGCATTTGTTAAATTCAGAATGGGCATTCGCGTAACATGGCGTGACATTACGTCAGCAATTTTTATCCCAAATAACCTTTGAGTTACCGAACTGGCTTATTGCAGACAGTGTTCGTACTTTGTGGGATTCAAGATACACATGAAATTAAAAACCTGGAAGTTTGAGCTCAATTCGTCACCAGAGTCACAAGAAAATAGTCAAAAACTGTTCTAACAGTGATTTTGTGCACGTTCCGTATTGCCGTATTTTGAAAGCAAAATAAGCCACGGTGGTTTTGGAAGTCTTCAATACAATTTTTCCCGAAGATGACAGCAGTTCAGTATCTCAAAGGTTATTCGGGATAAAATTGCTGACGTAATGTCACGCCATGTTACGCAAACGCCCATTCTGATTTTAATAATTAACGTGCATGTTAGGTCATGCGGGTCCATTCGGGATAAAATGTCATTGTGCACATTGCGCAGTTGAAATACCGGACTGGCCTATTATCGGGAGGATTGGTACTGCTACTATCTTTATAAGCAATAAACTTTCAGATTGAAACTAATCCATTTGGTTTATCATTACCAAAGCTATATCAAATCTTTACTGAAAGCATTTCCCCTTAACATTTTGTCCTAAACACAAACTGGGCCAAAAGTCATGCACATTTCATACGGCAGTAAGCACAGGAAGAACATGCTAGCTTTAAGAGCCAGAATTTTCTTGAAGTTGGTGTTAAAACCATGGAAGTCTCCAAGCACGCGTAAGCATTATCACAACTGGGCCTTGAAATACCCAATAACGTCGACACATTTCTGCAAAAGTTGGCGAAACTCTTCTGCTAACCGTTAAGCAGCTCTATGATATTGAGCCCTCGTCGATCCAATTCCTAAATACCACAAATGAAGGGGTAAAAAATGGTTCCATCAACTCCAGCAAAAAACTGGATCTAGTCTCCTTTTCCAGCTAGTCTATAGGTCTGTAAAATGAGATAATTTCTCTGGAATCTGTTGAAGAATTATCCTCTATTTAGATCTGGGCCCAGGAAAACCGTAAGGGTGGTTCATAACCCTTTACCTTGAGTGGCTTTTAGCCTTGTGCCGGGTGATCCCAATAATAACAAAATACATCAGCTTAAAAAAATAATAATGGGTCATCTCATTTTCAAATAAAAAGATGTCTTGGTATCAAATTATTTCAGTTAACATTAATAATAATAATCAGCGTTTAGAACACTTCTTTTTAGTCACACTAAATCACAGCCTTTACAATTATTATAACCCCTGCTCATCAGGCCTATTAATCATTCCTGAAACCTTCTCAGCTCCCTGGGGAGTATACAGCCCCGGCTGCAAGTTAAGCGCCTGTGGGCTAATCAAACACATAACCATCACTGCCCTCACAGGTATACCCATTTACTCCTGGGAGGAGAGAAGCAAATTGTGACAAAGTGTCTTGCTCAGGGACACAAGCACCATGATCCTCCCACTGAACTTGAAAAACAAAATATGAAGTAGAAATACAACATTGAATCGGGTACACTAGACCACCGGCCCACACCACTCCGTTTGCAGATTACTAAATGAATGTTTCAAATTAATCAGTTCTGCTAAAATAAGGGAAATAACATTTCAAAAAGAATGAATACAATATTTGAGTAATGTAGATAACTGAAAATGTTGTGCAAAACTGGAGTTAATGATAACTGCAAAGAAAAGCAACATGAAATTCATGTATTTATGCCTTCAGAGGGGGACTGTCCTTCACTACAAAAGTTTGATCTGAAGAAAATTTGAATTTAATCCGATACTTTTTTTCTCATTTCTAAAAGTAAGTTTTTTTCTATCCTTCCGTCAACCAATATACTGAATAGACTCAAATGAATCCTGCAAATCATTCTTCACCAAAATAAAGCCAATGCCCACAAAACCAGCAAGTTCAATATTTACACCCTTCGACCACACAATCTCACAGTTTGAAAAGTTGGGCCCCAACAAGATAATTTCCTAACAATAAAAGGTAAATTTACTCCATTTTGAATTTAGGGTAACATTTTTGCTGCCCCATATAGTACGTCTCATGGTTTGTAACTTGGTATACATTCGGACAGTCTTTGTCAATTGGTTCTGTGAGGGGCATATTTTATGGTAATTGTGTAGAGTGAGAAACACAAATAATAATATAAATGCAATAGTCTGCTGGTTGTTTTCTAAAAATATGGTGTTTTTTCTAATGTGGTTTTGCAATAGCACCATAGGCGAATGTGAAATTCTGATTGGTGGGTTCTACCAAACAATCTGGTCATCTTTGGACAATTCTGGACACTGAAAGAAGACAGTGTAGTCAAACATAACTTTCTGATATCATGGTGATCAACGAGGCACGTCCACCCCCTGACAGCTCCAACCCCGCCCATACTCC
Source organism: Hippasteria phrygiana (assembly GCA_037893225.1). Classification (NCBI taxonomy): domain Eukaryota; kingdom Metazoa; phylum Echinodermata; class Asteroidea; order Valvatida; family Goniasteridae; genus Hippasteria; species Hippasteria phrygiana. The sequence continues at coordinate 628,959 of JAZGUH010000723.1, forward strand.
ACTTGAGCAGTGGTTTAAGCTTTTCAAATCCACTGGCGGATCCAGAACACAATATTTTAAAAACAATTTGAATTATTTTATTATTGTTTTATTTTTACTTTTAATTTTTATTTAATTTTATTTATGTTTATTTTTTTTATTTATTTATTATCTCTCCACCCCACTTCTTTTTTTTTTAGGGGGGGGGGAGGCACTATGTGACATTGGTGGTACTGAAACTTGCCTAAATCTTACTATTATTGTCAAGTTGCTTTTACTGTGCACTTAAAAACAATTCAACATTCATCAACAAAAAATACGCTAAAAAGCACCTCAACAAACCTTGACTGAAGTGTTGAATTAAAATACTTCAATTATAAAACTGTCAAGACATCTCTTTTCTCATGGGATGTCTTGGACTGTCGTGTTTGTGAAACACAAATTTACTGGCATAATTCGGTTCCGAGTGCATGTGTATGCCCTCCTCAGGCCTGTGAGTGACCACAAGAGGGTCATATTTTTCTCTTGCGGTCACTCAGTCCCCTGGGGCGCACAGACGTGCAACAGTGACCTTATTGCCGGCCAATATGTCTATAATATGGTCCGTGGGTCTTTCACTGTTCAGTTAAAAATAAGTATATACAAATTTATTTGTTTATAAGTCAATACAGTCTGGGCCAACGTAGTGCTCCTCTCTATAGACGAAGTGCCCTCAGACGTCATGTTTACGTCTATATTGAAATGTGCCCGGCGGTATGTGTACGCATCGTGTTTTATAACAATTTGGTTTAGGAGTGACGTCGCAGGTCAGATTGACTTTGAATTACGTGACTTTTGATGTCACTCATTAACCAAATTTATGCGGAACACAATGCGCGCGCGCGTATACCGCCGGGCAAATTTGAATATAGGGTGATTTAGATGTAAACAAACAGCACGTGGGTCTATACCCACGTCTCTTGTGGTACATGTTTAACTCGGTACCACAATTCGCCCTTTGCAGAGTTTTGCCATATTGGGACAAAAGCGAGGCTGCCCTTGCGAAACAAAGGTTCTGCCCTTCTATACAGGTAGCTAGCCCAGCACGTAAGATACTAAATACTGCCTAAGAATCCACCGAGGTACCTAAAAGCTTGCAAGCGTGGCCTCTCTTTCAACCCAACCGTGCAAAGGGCCAAGCAAAAACAAACAAAGTCGTCGATATATAATTGTAAGGAATACTCTCAGTAGAAAAAACAAACTTGATTCCTGATCAGCTGGCATTTTGTAGAGAATAAGTTGCATTTTGCAGAGATTATATGATGAAACTTGTGCGTTGTCCTAAACTGTTCATTATCCGCTCCGACTGCACTGTAGGGCTACACACGGGAATACATGTACTCTATGCTAGTAGGGCATTTACTAGTCCGTTTGTAAGTTCCTGGCTAGCACACATAGGTGGCTTAACCTGATTTGAAGAGGGGGGGGGGGGTGTGAGCTACTAGGCTGAAGCACCCAAACTAACTCCTTGTAGCCGGACGACCATAGCTGCAGTGTGAGGCAAGACACCTGGGCCGGTTGGCGTGATTAGCCGCATTCCTGCTCATACACAATCCATTCATTATTCAACTATATTGTTCTGGAATGGGAGTGTAAATGCAAAGATGGGGATTTTTCAAACAAAGCTTTTGTTCACACGAAAGGGGGGCCTCAACGTGTGATGAATATGACCACTTTTGTTTCAGTGTGGTGCCTATTGTTTGCATTTACGCTAGGCTGCACAGCCCTTTCAGTGAGAGCCTGGCACCCAAACATTCCATTAATAACAACCGCCCTCAAGGGGTTAAAACCCATTTCTATACTTTATGGAGCTGCATAGCACAAAATCTTGTTTGGCAAATTTCTAGCTTAGCAGAAATCTGCCGGGTACCGGCCACAAGCAATAAGCTTCCCATGCAATTTTGGCCGGCAACCTGTTTTTTCTTAGCAAGATGTTCTGGTGCTAAGCAGATTTGTGTACTTGGCAGGTGCACGAAATTGGCCCCCGAGATGCACAGCCGCTTACCTCAACACAGCATTAGTACATTTGACGGCGCTGCCCGTACCACTGGTACTTCGCCACGGGCTCCACCCTCAAGATGACCGTACAAGGGTTATTTTCTCACGGTATACGCCAGCCACCCCACCCGACCCCCACTTCATGTCCAGAAGCTCCTCCCCCTATAATGTTACAGCCCAATCTGCTACTGTTAGAGATACACAGTCAGATACACAGAGCGGAAACGTCCCAGCGATTTTTGATCATAGATCTCCATTGCACATGTTGCCGTTGCCATTCCGATCCCCGTCGTATCCAATGAGCTCCAGGAATGCACCGACAGCCCCAAAATAACCCTGGCAGAATGGGGCAAGAAAGTAGGATATAATAAGGTCAAAATCATTAATAGCCCCCCTTTTATGTTAAATAAAATTACTATTAATGAACTTTGCAATACACAGATGTCACACTTCAGTTTATTAACCATTTCAGTACCATCAAACAAAGCATGAGGGAAACTGACGAGGTACACCCCCAAAACAAAGACACGGACAATTTGGGAGACCGCCAACATAATATGGCAAGATAGCTCAGTTGGTAGAGAACTGGTACTGTACTGCGGAGGCTGCAGGTTCAAATTCCACCCCTGGAATTTTCACCTAGAAAACTCATTACAGTTTTCCCTGTGGTTTGATGATAAAAATGTTGTAAATTGAATTTCCTTCTTTACTTTAACAAGACCAAGTTACTGTAGTTTCCCAGCTTAGTCGAGTCACAAAACAAAATAATTTCACACAACAGGATAGTGCACAAAATGTAGCACCTATACGGTGTGCCCAGGGGTGAGATTGGCCAAAAATTACAACAACAACAAAATCCACAAAAAGTCTACAAAAAATCTACAAAAAATCCACCAACAAATCCACCAACAAATCCAAGAAAAATCCATGAGGACCCGAGATCAACATTTAGTTTGCATTTGCCTAGAGGCACCCCCTTAAAATATCCTTTTTTGTATTGGTCTATATCCACTTTTACAGGTAAAAACACCTTTAAGATTCTTTAAAAATTCTGAAATCCCGACAAAAAATACTGAAATCAGGAAAAATTCTGACAAATTTCACCCCCGATTCTCACCAAATCTCCTTGGGTTTTGAGGCCAACTTCAACGCTCTATAGACGATTTGCCCTCCGACAACAGGTGTTTACATCTATATTGAAATGTGCCTGGTGGTATGCACATACATCGTGTTTTGCTTAAAATTTACGAGTCGTGGTGGAACGTAAATCCGGATTTTTAAACATTCGGTTTGAATTCCAATATTCTGTTTCGATTTTGGAAACCGGACATTCGAAAGCCACCTTTAATAAAATTAAGCCTTTTCATTTGTTGTGACACAGGCTAAAGAAAATAACTCGCACATTCCCCAAAATACTCCATGGTCTCTGATTGTAACTGCATTCACTTGCTAGTGGTCTTCTTGGTATATGAACAGCCCGTAGGGTGTTTTGTAAAGGCCCAGTGGTCACTGAATCCTGCAAACTATATCCAGTCATTGGGAGGGCTTTTTGTTCGCATGACCATGAGCTAGACGGGAACTTCTGGTGAAATCAGATAATCGTTACTCGGTTTGAATAAAATTAGGATAACTGAAATTTGAAATCTTCGATTTCACCCACTGATAATTATGCGACCTTTTATGTCACTCCTTATTAAACCAAAGTTATGCAAAACACGATTCGTGCGCGTACCGCCGGGCACATTTGAATGTAAAAAAAAAACACAAGGGCATATAGTCTTTACCAACAAAAATATTCTCTATTCTTTTATTAAACATACCTCGTGCTGCAGGAACAGAGCCTTCAAGCTACCCTTTGACCAGAAGTCCATGGCGTAGGACAGGAGCTTCATGGAGATGGGGTTGACTCGGAGGAAATTACCAACAAAGACGATTCTCTCGATACCCTGAACAGATTGGAGATAAAACATTATTCACAACATGCAAGGTTGGGTCATCAAATGATATTTGAAATGGGTTTAAGTAAACCATCTATTCAGTGGCTTACTCACAAACACCTTCAAGGAACAGTGTCCTGAAATCCCTCAAAATCTTGTTTTATCATAAAACAAGCCACACGGGAAACTGACTAGTTAATTATTTAAAAGAATTTTCAAAGTGAACAATAACTGGATTTGAACCTGCAACCTCCGGAATACCGTACCGGTGCTCTACCAACTGAGCTATCTTGCCCTATGTTGGCGGTCTCCCAAACTGTCAGTGTCTTTGTTCCGGGGGAGAGAGGGGGGAACCAGTCAGAAGTTATAAACCAGGGATCACGCTTTTAAGTTTACGATACAACCTGGGAAGTGACATTGTGGGGATCACTTAATGAGGAAACGACTTTACAACTTATAATATCAAACAATCCACAAGGAAAAGTTTTCTTTGTTCACATTGAACAAAAATCTTTTTGCAAAACAAATCAATCAACTCTAACCCCCAAGGGTGCATGCAAAAATCATATTAACCCCTTGCGTACGGATGACGCCAAATGGCGCAAAAAAAAGTTGTCACCAGGCCGGATGACGTCTATACATGCCATTTTCTGCATTTTCAATCCATTGTTGGATTGTTGTGTATGTTACGCTTGACTGCACAAGCGTCTTGTTTCCGTTTCGTTTGGCTGCATAGGCCGCTCCGGCACCCCGGCGCCTCACTATCAATAACCGTACTCATATTGATGGATTTAGCAGGGTAAGGTTAAAAGTATGATATAGCTTTGATAATGACCCAAACATGAAATTAGTTTCAATCTGAAAGCTTACTGGTAATAAGGATACATTACGGGTACTAGTCTTCAAGTTCATGCAAACCACTGGACAAAATGGGAGACTTTTGGGAGACTTTTCAGAGACACTTTTGAGACACTTTTGAGACACTTTTGAGACACTTTTGAGACACTTTTGAGACACTTTTGAGACACTTTTGAGACACTTTTGAGACACTTTTGAGACACTTTTGGCAGCAGGCATACCAGTCCTTTTTGCTAGTTCTAAACATGCGCACGACTGGTGAGAACAATGACAAATGTCTGTTATGTCTGCTGCCACCATGCGTCTCAATAATCTCCCATTGCTACATGTAGATCCATCGGCCCAGTGGGTATTTTGACTCTGCAAAAGCCATGTCCGCATTGGACTTTTTTTGGTAAAACGTACGGAGACTGTTGTCAACTTGTCCAAATTAAGTCCAGTGCGGACAGCCGGTAAACTTTCCAAATTGTCAAGTGTCGATCATCGGTTGTCTGTTTATCCATCGGCAGCGGGAACTTGTACAGGGCCAACCGTGTAGCGGAAGAGTTACGTGGCAGTTTTACGTCGCTGAAAAGTCCAGTGCCACAGGCATTGTAATGTAAAACATGCATTTTGATCATGTGCTTTCCGTGCTTGACCACTGCAAAGTTTACGTGGCCGAGGACTTTCTTGCGAGCCGTGTAATCCAAGTGCGGACGCATAGAAGAATAACCACAGTGGAATGTTAACAATCTCGTACGGTAACTTGACAATAGTTAGTCCAATGCGAACGCGGATAAAGGCATTATGTCCTTTTTAATATAAGTGATTCATCATCCTGAAGACTCTTGGCACGGAACAATCTAGGCCTCTGCTACTGTAACCAAAGGACTACTCACCTCATTCAATGCCGTCATTCTAGCGATTGAACCGATGTTGTTGGTGATGGTGACGAGTGTGGCTCGGGCAAGGTCCTTCTTGCTGGCCGCCTCCCGCTTCTCTTGGATACTCATGGAACAGAAACTATCAAGAAGGAAGCAATATTCTCATGTTACAAGCGCATAACTATTACCATCTCTATACTGAAGGGCTGGGGCCTGATGGGGCTTGGGCTGATGGAAGTATGAAAGGTTTGTGGGAACACCATGTGAAATTTATCTGTTGAGTGGTGTGGATCTGAGAAGAACCGTTTGTTTTAACTCAACGTTAATGTGAAATTCCTCTATTACATGCATTCAAGCAGACCCAGGTGCAACAGTAGGATAGTAAGATTAACATTTTCAACAACAAAAACAGGACAAAAGTAGGACCTAAAAACTGTTAGCCGAAGGCCTTCAATTCCAGTACCCCTGGCTAGACAAAAAGATATAAATATCAAAAAACATATAAAAGTCTATACAAATATTCTCATTAAAAATCATAAACATTGAACAAATTAAGAAGATTACACAATGAACAAATAATATGCAGAAAAGGAAAAATGACACCCCCCACCTACATGTAATATTAAGGTAAGCCCAGATAACCAACAAAAAACTATTGTGGTCTTTGCATTAATAATAACAACAAACGTATAAACCAGAAACCTTATAATATACATGTACGCATCATGTACAAATAATGTGCTGAAATGACATGAAATTACATGTATAAGGCCAAAACAAAATTAAAATTTCTGCTTCCGGTTACCCTACCTACCCTATTTTGACGGCCCCCGACCCTAATTTAAAAAAAAAGTAACAAAATAAAATGCTGTAAATACTACATTTTAAACCTTGACTACACGTAGACACCTACATGTACATGTACATATAATCAGCACAAAAACAAAATGCCAAACCAAAATATAATAATTTCCCTACCTACCTATGTATTCTATTTTCAAATGCCATGTAATCGGAAGCAGAACTATTTATTTGTTTGGCCTAAGACTACATGTGGCATGATTGGGATAGCGCCGTTTTCACAGTCTGTACTTTACAATACACAGACATCATGCTTCAGTTCTTAAACCCTTTCTATACCACATTCTTTCAGTCAAGGGTAAACCACTTGAGCAGAAAAAGCAGCCGACTGCTTGCTGAATGGTTGCATTTTCAAAGATTTCAAGAGTTGATTGAAAAGGAAAATCTGCATAAAGTTTGTTCCATGAATACTACTCTTTCATATGGTGTAAAAAAAGACAGTCACAATTGCTATTAAAAATGACAGAGTTATGGCTGTTCCCTCTTCAGTCCCCCTTTATTACATGGAAAACTTGTTTGTTTCATGAACAAATACAAGCATTCCATACTGTACACAAGTGTACATGGAATGTTCGGATAGTCAGAGTTTTCTAAGAATATTATAATGCTGACACATGAATGTGATAGCACCATTAGAAAGATCCAAACAAGCTCTTTCTGTTGGTATAAGGATCATGCGTGAACGGCGAAAAGCACAAGCACTACAGGTTGTTGAAACATGGTGAATATATCCGTTGGATACTCTGGTGTGTGATTCCCTTGTCAAGCTTATTTATAGGGCATTATTTATAGGGCTGTCCCGAATATACCGAATATTCAAATATTCGACCGTCAACCGAATATCCAAATACCTTCCTGCCGGTTCCGATATTCGAAAAAAAAATATGCAAATATAGATACGACTCTAATGCTATTTTAATAGCTTGCAGCAGTTTTATTCATTTTCATGTTATTTTAATAGAAAAGTTATAGCGCTTAGCAGTGTCAAATGCCACATTTTTGTCGACGGTTATTTTTTGTGGACGGAGGTTTATTGTTCCCGTCCATAAAAACCTTATACCATAAATAATTTACTGCAAAAACGCAGTAATTGTGCACATAAAACACCGGCATGCTTTGCGGGCAACTTTTTACCGGCGCGGCATTTAATTGCAGCTGACCCGTGAAAAACTTGATCGGCAACCACCGGAATCGAATATTCGAATATTCGGTCAAACCCAGTTTCGAATGATCGAATACCAAATTATTTGAAAATGAATAGCCCTAATTATTAATTTCTAAGCCTTTGTGCTTAATGCTTGTGCCAATGAATCGTTTAAGTTCACCAAACTTACCATCTCCATACAGCTATCCCAAAACAAAGGTTGCACCCAAGTAAACAGTGACAAGGAAGCTCATGAATATTATGCATGCTATAAATATACTTGAATATGGGTTTTGTAAGACCAAGCCGTTGAGTAATGTAGAGAAGGTGTGGAAAATATGCTATTGAATAAATACGCCTTAACCCTAACCCTCTTCGGGTTTTCTCTAGGCACCCTGCTGAATCCAACATAATCCAACAGCTAGCTTAGAACAAAAGATCGTTTGTTCACAGAATCCAACAGAAAGTTAACCACTGTTGGATATTGTTGGATTTTGTTGGATTTAGCATGGTTAGGGGTAACACTAATTCCAATACATTTAATTTTGTATATTGTTCTTTATTTTAATACTTTTTGTATTTAAAAATTTGTTTTTTGTCATTCTCAATCAGATAAATTCAACACTGACATCAGAATCTATCAATATCCAGCCGAACATGGTATTTGATTTGGGCAGACTTTGGCCGGTTAATGTTAAAAGTGGGCTCTTTTGAGGTACTGACTGGAAGGAACGTTTTTCAAAACAAGGCTCCCTGAAAATTTTGGAATTATCAAATTATCACTCCATATTTCAATCTTTTTCTCATAGAAGTCGCCCAACATAAGGCTTAAAGCCACTCTAGGTGTTGCCACATTAGGTTGCCAGCCCCACCACCCTTATAGTTTTTCTGGGTCAGGTCCAGGTCTAAATAAGGGATAAATCTTCAAATTCGGTAAATCCTATCAGGAAAACTCATATTATTCAGATCTCTATTTGTATGATAATTTATGGATTGAGTGTGTAAACAAATCACTCCAATGCAAACACTGCATATCAAACTGACCTCATAGAACCTAATGGTGCACCGTTTACTAAATATCTGATATGATATTGACTGTTAGATTATATAATGTGCCTTTTTTAGATTAGCCTATCTAATTTTAAAATGTATCTGAATGCTTGAGATGCTAAGATTAATGACAGCAAATTGGAGTGAATCCGTAGGGGGGGGGGGGGGGGGGGGGTGTCACAAATGGAGGTCATTTCTCATGCATGCCAAAATGCCCCCCCCCCCCTCCCACTAATTCAAACACAGCTCTGAGGTCGGGAGAACCTGGAACCGCTGTGACTACCAACCTGCTAGCTACGACGGATCCCGGCAGTCCGAACCGATTGTAGTCCGTCCCGTAGATGTCCCTGACACTTTTATCCACCTTAGTGCTGTCTCCTTGTGAAGCAAGCTCAATGGCTTCCTCAAACGTCTCACAGCCGGTCAACAGACAGCAGAGCCCAAGGAATGTTCCGCCACCCAGACTAGTTCATCCAAAGATAAAAACAAGCCTTAATACAGTGTTGAACCATAGCTCCACAGAAATAGTAGAGTCATTTTCTTGGAATCCGTGACCATTTTGTTCCTACCTTTTTTTCTTGATGGATTTGGCAACCGGAAGCATTTTAGAGGAAAATTAGCTCCTATGTACCTCTGGAAAGTGATGGGAAAGTCGGCTAGAGCGCAATATTCAAAATGGCCGCTTTCCGCCATCTTGAAAAACACAAAATGTAATATCTCTGGCACCAGATGAGCTAAAAGGACAAATGAGATGTCATTTCCCACAAATTATGGCATTACAAATCCACTGGAATGGTTATTGTAGAGCCACGGTATCATCTTGACCTCTAAATCCAAGATGGCCGCTGTCCGCCATCTTGAAAAACATAAAATATAATATCTCTGGCACCAGATGTGCTAAAAGGACGAATCAGGTGTCATTTTCCACTCAACCCATCCCTCCCCCACCCACCCACCCACACACACAGTCATGTAAACGGGTGCAACCGTGGACCTCCCATTGTTCCTCTTTTGTTTATACTCTAACTTTTTCGGAAGGCCTCCCATTGGTTTTGTACACGATTTTCAATCGTGGACGTTAGGTCAAACGTGGACCCCTTTGTCTACGCCCGAATTTTGTTGTCCTATAGGTCCACGATTGCCGGCATATACAAACTCACCCACACAGTCGAGTCACATATGTTCTGTGTGTAGTGTCCGTGACCGAATAACACAGTGCGCATGCACGATAAAAACCACAAGGTCCTGACCTACACTATAAGAAGTCGCAACACGAATGCCACACTAACCAGAAACTCCACGTACTCTGGCAGATCTCAAAGAGCAAAATACAAACTGCATAATAAATTGAGTCTGCCCGAGTATGGCAAGGAGAATCAATAAAAGCCAAAAACACAACAAAACGAACGAAGCCAAGAAAAGATCTGTCCGTTCCCGCAAACTCAACAGAAAGCGGGAAAATGTGACAAGGACGATCTCTCTTGAGCTACAAGCAAAAAAAAAAATGCATTATGTGAAAAACCTATCGGACATTCAGCTCTCATACATTGAACTGATTGCACTGGGTAGGGGTTTGAATTTTATTCCAACCCCCCAAAAACCAAAGAGATCTACCATCCTTCGCCATTCCCAATCTTTCTTTAGAAAGATGAGATTACGATTCAAAATGGTAGGGAGAGTTAGCTCACATCCTTTCAAACTTCCCTCAACTTGGAATCCCCAACCTACCTTCAACTTATATCTAGAATCATACATTGAAGGTACATTGGAGGAATTATCCAGAGTAAAAATAGAAAATGTCCAATCCAATTTTACTAAAGCAGAACGCATCGCACTGACCGGCCTTAAAAAAAGACAAGATATAGTCATTAAACCATTCGATAAAGGCCGCGGTGTATGCGTTTTGAATAGACAGGACTATACGTGAAGGGATGCAACAATTATCAGGCACACATTATGAAGATTTTGATAGGGATTTGACAGGGGAAACAGCGCAACTGGTCTCTCAAGCCATACGCAAACTACACGTGGAAGGATTCATATCTAAGGAAACATTTGAGTTCCTAAACCATAACAACCACGACACTAAAACTCCTGGCCTTTACCTCCTACCGAAAGTTCACAAAGAAGCACCCATGGGAACACGGTTCGTGGGAAGGCCAATTATTAGTGGTTGCGGAGGTCCGACTCAACCTATATCAAAATATATAGACTATTTTTTGCTTCCGATTGTCAAACAGCAAAGCACGTACACACGCGATTCCGGGCATGTGCTTGAAAGACTGAATAAAGTGACGGTGAAGCAAAATAGCCTACTAATAACAATGGATATTGTCTCCATGTACACAAACTGCCCACAGGATGAGGCAATTGAATCAGTTTGCGATGCACTTGAGATGGCCGATGATAAACTGTACGCATTACCCAAACCCACAACAGATCACGCACACTGTCTCCTAGAACTCATCATGCATCGAAACATGTTTGAATTCAATGGAAAGTTCTTTAGACAGAAAATTGGCGTGGCAATGGGAAGCGAATGCAGTCCAGAAATCTGTGATATAACCCTGTTCAAATATGAAAAAGAAATAATTCTCCACAACAATCCTTCAATTGTGAGCTACATGAGATACAGAGATGATGTTCTTATTATCTTTGATGTATAACAAAAAACAAGCTGGTGAACTTGTCCAAAGACTTAATACAATTCACCCAACGCTGAAGTTCACATCTGAAATCTCAAATCGCCAAGTCACCTTTCTCGACCTCGTCATCTACAAAGGCAAACGATTTAAAAAAGAAGGGAAACTGGATACTCGAGTAGCTACCAAAAAGACGGACACATTTCAGTATCTGGCTCGAGATTCAGCACACCCTAAGTCAGTATTTGGCGGGTTGATTAAGGGAGAAACAGCGAGATATAACCGCATATGTACACACTCAGAAGATTTTGAGGATAAGGTTAAATTCTTCAGAGACAAACTTCAAAAACGCGGATACAAAAAAGAAGATTTATCCCTTCCTCCTCAAATACGCGAGACTCCCGTGAACTCTAAGCGTCACAAAAACGAGAAAAAACACCCCGCTTGTTTTCGTCCTACCATACTACCCACAAATAGAACACCCAGCTCTCAAACGAGCCCTGCTGAAACATTGGCATTTAATAAGCGAAAATGAATATCTGAATGCGATTTTTGAAACCCAACCCATCTTGGCATACAAACGGCATAAAAACGTTAAAGATGACCTGGTTCGATCTAGGATTAAAACACCTCCACAATCCGACCAAGAAAAAATTCTGGATGAGGAGAATGTGCAAATCCTTTTAGAACTACTAGAAGAACAAAATAATGATCAGTAAGCAGTGGATTCATAACCTTCAAATAGAATAAGTTTCGAAATCCCCTTACTTCGATCATCTAAAAAGAATGGCTGAAATGTGCAAGATTTCTCTGCTATCATGAGCGTACATATACAAAAAAAGGGAAAAAAACGGAAAAGATGGTGACTGATGAAGTGCGAATAAAGCACAGAAAATATGCTTTGCTACCCCTCTCAAAGAAATAAAAGCATGGGGCGCAGCATATTATCACCGGTAAAAATAAGTCATTGAGTAAATTAAAACAAGAAGCCACATGTTGTTACGCACAAACATGTCCTAGCGTGGCCAAGACCAGAGACGAGTTTTTGATACTCCCGCTCTCTGGGAAAGACATAAATAATTGGCCCCCGGACGTTTGGTGTATTGACAGTGCCACAAAACTAACCCGCTGACTGACACTCTGCAGAAACAGTGGCCATAAACCGACTCCCAAGAAGCGTGCTCCACAGATAAGAAATGATTAATAACCACGCTCTGGGTGAGTCGATTGTACAGCCACACGGCTGGCATACCAACCAGCGGAATTACATACACAAAAACAGTCTCTGCAGACCAGTCACCAATATAAAATTATTAAATAGGAGAGCACCACCAACAGGGTCGTTCATCCTCCAACTTCACCAATGTTTTATGGTGGTTGTTTTAGAAAAAACAAGGAAGAATGAGGATCGGCTTTGTTGATGATGACTTTACAAACCCTTCCCTTCCCCCCCTCCCCCAGATAAGTTCGGACTCGCTGCGGCTACTTCTTAGAATGATCCATCAAGGAATCAACTTACTGTTCTTCTAACGTAGCCAGCACATACCGGGACTGTCATCTTGCAGAAATAGTGGCTAAAACTGACTCCCTCGAAGCGTATTCCATTTTTTTTAAAGAAAACAATTACGCTTTGGGTGGGTCAGTCACACATCCACACGGCTGGCATACCCACCAACCTATTCGTTAATATACAAAAACAATTTCTGCAAGACCAGTCACTTACGTAAAAACCGATAATAAGACCTTGCTCAACAGAATCTTTCTTCATCCAACCTTTCCCACAAAAGAAAAAGAACGGAAAGAGAGATTTTGTTGATGCCTTTACAAATCCTTCCCCCCCCCCCCCCCCCTTCCCCCTTCCCCCAGATAAGTTCGGACTCGCTGCGGCTACTTCTTAGAATGATCCATCAAGGAATCAACTTACTGTTCTTCTAACGTAGCCAGCACATACCGGGACTGTCATCTTGCAGAAATAGTGGCTAAAACTGACTCCCTCGAAGCGTATTCCATTTTTTTTAAAGAAAAAAATTACGCTTTGGGTGGGTCAGTCACACATCCACACGGCTGGCATACCCACCAACCTATTCGTTAATATACAAAAACAATTTCTGCAAGACCAGTCACTTACGTAAAAACCGATAATAAGACCTTGCTCAACAGAATCTTTCTTCATCCAACCTTTCCCACAAAAGAAAAAGAACGGAAAGAGAGATTTTGTTGATGCCTTTACAAGTCCTTCCCCCCCCCCCCCCCTTCCCCCAGATAAGTTCGGACTCGCTGCGGCTACTTCTTGGAATGATCCATCAAAGAATCCACTGATTATTCTTCTAACGTAGCCAGCACATACCAGGACTGTCATCTTGCAGAAATAGTGGCTAAAACTGACTCCCTCGAAGCGTATTCCACTTTAAAAAAAAAAAAAAGGAAAGAAATTACGCTTTGGGTGGGTCAGTCACACACCCACACGGCTGGCATACCCACCAACCTATTCGTATATACAAAAACATTTTCTGCAAGACCAGTCACTTACGTAAAAACCGATAATGAGACCTTGCTCAACAGAATCTTTCTTCCTCCAACCTTTCCCACAAATGAAAAAAGAATGGAAAGAGAGATTTTGTTGATGCCTTTAACAACCCCCACCCTCCCTAACCCCTAAACGAACTTTGACTCACTGCGGCTATTTCCTGAGATGATCAAAAAAATAAGATAAACTGATCACTCTTTGAATTTTGCCTACACACACCGGTTCTTTCTTTCTTGCTATTCTCAAAATTTTAAAAAAGCACTTCATCTTGTAAAGAGCAAAAAGTTTAACCAAAATGAACAATCGGTTAACCAAGGCCCTGAAACAAAAGTTCCATCACATTGACTCAAAATCGTAACACATAGTCTGCATGTATGATTACGCCCCCTCCCAATAAACACAACATTACCGCATCTTTGAATGAGAGGTCGGGATGACCATGAATGATACTCTAAAATAACCATTCCATTCACCAGTTGCCAGAGATATTACAGTTTTTACATTTTTCAAGATGGCGGACAGCGGCCATCTTGGATTTAGAGGTCACGATGGTCCCGAAACTCTACAATAACCATTCCATTGGATTTGTAATGCCAGAATTAATGGAAAATGACACCTTATTCATCCTTCTAGCCTATCTGGTACCAGAGATATTACATTATATAATTTTTTAGATGGCGGACAGCGGCCATCTTGGATTTAGAGGTCAAGATGATACCGTGGCTCTACAATAACCATTCCAGTGGATTTGTAATGCCATAATTTGTGGAAAATGACATCTCATTTGTCCTTTTAGCTCATCTGGTGCCAGAGATATTACATTTTGTGTTTTTCAAGATGGCGGAAAGCGGCCATTTTGAATATTGTGCTCTAGCCGACTTTCCCATCATTTTCCAGAGGTACATAGGAGCTAATTTTCCTCTAAAATGCTTCCGGTTGCCAAATCCATCAAGAAAAAAAGGTAGGAACAAAATGGTCACGGATTCCAAGAAAATGACTCTACTAAAACGGGTAACTTTGTTGATTGTTATACACTAGTCACTTCAACAAAGCTTCTATACAATCTCCTAATACACAATATTGTTGTTTATAGACAAATTCCAAATTGACAAAAATAGCACCGATCTGCGCACTTCCTGGTTTGTAAAAGAGGCTCTCAGTGCTAAGTAAACGGCTCACTATGCTAAACATGCGCTGCGCTGCCATTTATGGCGTGATTCATTCATGCATGAATGCATTTGTTGAATAGCAATGTTTTTGTTTAGCATTGATATCCTCACTTTCAACCTGGACATGCGTAGACGGTATTAATGTGAAATTCCTTTATATCAAGCAGACCCAGGTGAAACAGTAGGATAGTAAGATCAACATTTTTTTTAAACAGGACAATAGTAGGACCTTAAAACTGTTACCCAAAGGCCTTCAATTCTAATACCTCTGGCTACACAAAAAGATATAAATATAACAAATATATAAAAAGTCTGTACACAAATTTTCATTAAAAATCATCAACATAAAAAAAAAATTAAGATTACACAACGAACAAATACATGCACTGTGCTGAAAAGGAAAAACGACACCCCAACTAATATTAGGGTAAGCCCAGATAACCAACAAAAAACTATTGCACCATCTTCACATCTGAAGTGCCTACCCACCCGACACAAGAATTTGTGGAAGAAATTGAAAAAGAGATGACATAATATCAGGTACAGTGACATGGTCAATTTCAGCCCTTCCATGGTAACAAATGTCCTTTTCTTCAGTGATGCCCCAGCTCAATGGCGCAAAACTGAAAGTGTCCAAAACAGCATTCGCACTAGTCTAATAGTAAAGTGCTCATTATGTCATAATGGCTGATTGGATTACATCACATAAGGTGTCATATGAAAGCTGACATTATATAAACCTTTCTGGAACATATATATTCGTTTTTGATCAATCCCCAAAAATCAGGATTAATTTGTCAAACAATCCACAAATCAGGATTAAGTTATTTCTTGGTTTCGCTTTTTTCGGTTCAACCTGTCTAGACCCAGGCAGGTTACCTTCCACCGTTGGCGAGACCCCCTCCCCCCCTTTATACACAGCAAAGTTCCATAAACTTGGTAAAAACCAATGATATCTTTCAATTACCTTGTTCCTCCGACACGTTTGAAATTGCTCTGCGAGTACACGGCTAATATGCTGACCCCTGACCCAATGTTGACCGCAAGGTAAGGGTAAGGGTTGCGGAAGTCGTAATGCACCTTCTCGCTGGCTTCGCTGTTGAAGGCGTCCGTGTTCCTGAAGTAGTAGCACTCGTTTTGGAGGATTCTGTCCATGAAATGGATGCCCCGGAGTAGACAGCTCAGCTCGTCGTGCTTCTGGAAATTCATGTTGACCATCTGGGAAATGAGAATCAAAAGTTAATCCTCAATGCGAGCCATTAACAATACAGTGCAACACCGAGCAGTTACACCAGAGAGGCAATTTTCAAACTTGTACATCATTTGCTTTTGCTGTAATTTTTTAGAAATAAATGGATTTGGGGGTTAGTATTTTATAGTGTGCTGATGAGCAAATACTGTAACACTGGCCTGTTTAAAGTTTTGTGTGCATAGATGCTGGGAAAACAGACACAAAATTCTGTTCTAGTAGTCTGGTTCCCCGACCATACTTTAGATAAAACAGACCAATTTATAGAGTCAGGGAATTATCAGTTCGGGGAACTACATGTAGACTGTTTCAAACGATTGTCGACCAACAATCATTGGAGAACAATATACATTTCAACTTTTCTTGAAAACGGCAGCACACCAGGTGCCATGATTTCACAGGATGCTTGAGACTGCTATTCACTTACAGTCTAGAAAGGTATTTCGTAACAATTCAGTAGTTCTGTTTGTTGATGTTTGCAAATGTTGTATACTAACATTTAAGACTGATAAATTTCCTCCATCATATCATATTATTATTATTATTAGCTTCCTAAGTAACACATCCTTTGTTCAGTCAAGCATAAACCAATCGTGCAGAAAAACAGCCGACTACTTGCTGAATGGTGGTTCTATGAAAAGTTCTCTTTAATACAATGTAAAAATAAAAACCATAACTGCTAAAATAGCAAAGTCACAGCTGTTTTCTCTTCTGGCCAACTTTATCAAACAGGAAACCTGTTTGTTACATGAACAAGTGGCGCTCCATACACACAAGTGTACAGGGAAAGTTCGGATAGAATTTTCCCAGACACATGAGTTTAGGAGCACCATTAGAAAGATCTAAATAAGCTCTTTCTGTTGGTATAAAGGATCAAGTACAAAGGGTGAAAATCGCAAGCACCACAGGTTGTTGAAACATGGTGAATATATCTGTTGTTTGGATGCTCTGGTGTGTGGTTTCCTTGTCGAGTAAACTCGACATTGGTAAGGAAAGGGTTACGAGAAAGCACCCTGGTTCGTCAAAACACTGATGAGACGATAGTAATAATGTTGGTGTTTTCACTTCCTTCCAACTCACTTTCATTTCCTTCAAATTTTACATCTTAAATGTAGTGTACACGATTGGTAATCCCCCAAATACACACGAGACTGTGAGTTAATAGCAGTCTCAATCATCCTATGAAATGATGGCACCTGGTGTGCTGTCGTTTTCAAGAAAAGTTGAAATTTATATCGTTTTCCAACGATTGTTCCGCGTAACAATCGTTGGAAAAAATTACGGATTTTTAAAAATACTGCTCTCTATTGACCGAAGGTAGTTAGCCCGCATTGCATCTAAAATGGGTTAACAATCCGGAAACGGGCGCAAGGTTGCAATTATAGTACAAGTGTGTGTCGCGTGGTATACCGAAGCGGCGGGTTGTAACCAGTCGGCTCGCGTAGTTATGTGACCAATTGAAAACGATCCCGTTTACAAAAATTGGGCTTAATTTACAGGAGGGCGCTATAACAAATCCAGTTAACTGCCACCCGACGTTGAAAACGAAAGCCATTTTTCTCTCGTTTTTTTCGCCATCCAAGAACGCAAACCCTTGATCAGGTCAGTGAAACGATATTTCCTATAAAATGCTAAACCCCAAATCCGCCCATTTCTGAAAATTGCAGCAATGACCAATCGTGTACACTGCCTTTAATGGGGTTGTGTAAAAAAAGCTCAACAGCTCAAACAGCACCACTTCCTCTGGACAACCAATTTATAGCAAAGACAGTACATACATTGCCCTCACCTTCTTGAAATCCTGCTCAAATTTGTAGGCGCCTCCTCCCGTGGCGTGGATGGTATCGGCCAGGCTGGACAGCTTCTTCTCTTTCACCATGTCCAGGAACAGGCTCATGCTCGTAGTCGGGAAGCGGATGAAATGCACTGACCCTTTGTGGCCCAGGACCGTCACGTCGCGTACCTCTAGGTGGACGTCGCGGATCCCCGTGGATCCATAGGCCGTGTTGTAGCGCAGGTAGTGGTGGATCTTGTACAGGGCCTCCGGCTCCAGTTCGGTATTTTCGTCTTCCAGGTTGAAGTCCTCAGGCTCGAAGTAGACCAGCTTGGCCAGAGAGCCGCCGATGTCCATGCCGAACCAGGGCATTGCTGGAGTGGAGATTGTGAACAGGTGAGGAAAAAAAATAACACTAGGTGCCAGACTTGTATGATTTCCTGTAGTCAAGAAACTGCAGTTTCCCGCTATGGCTGGAAAGAAATTTACCAAACTCATCTGTAAAATTAACCCTAACCACGCTAAATCAAACAGGATTTTGTGAAGATGGAATTTGAGTCGGAGATGATGAAAATTGGGAAACAGATTTTTGCCCTTTTCCCAACGTAGGAATGTTGGCTTGCGCACATGCATGTATATCCAGTAACTAAGGATTTTGTCTTTACAGAGTTTGCACCAATTTCTTTTACTAGCTTTGTAGCCTTGGTAAACACATAATTTCAGCATTTAAAGATTCCATGAAATTGGGTCCTGCTTTAACTTCTAGCACTTTATTACATTTTTCTGTCACTATTTAAAGGACTAAATAGTGAAAAATGGGCAATCTGGTCCTATACTATTTCACACAGAGTAGATTTGAAGTCTACTTGTGCTTCAATCCAATGCTGGAAAGAAAAGGCTTATGTCCAACTTGGCTACAGCCCATAACTGACACAGACTCAAGCACACATGTCTCATGGTCTTTTTTAAACTTGCATCCAATCTTGGCCAAGCCCGGACTTACTCCAGACAAGTGCCTGACAACTATAAACAAAAATTATGGAAGTCGCCCAATACAAGGCAAAAAGTCACTCTGGGTAAAGGGCTACAATACAGGTGGTGGGGTTGGCCACATTTTATGGAGGATAAATCTTCAATAGATGCCAAAGAAATTTGCCAAATTTTCAGACCTATAGACCCAGGTGGGGTTGCTTCAACCGTTGATGGGACCAATAAACCTCCCCCTTTTAACCGCTTGAGTACGGTTATTTACAGGAGGCGCCGAGGTGTCGCGTCGGCTTTTGCAGCCAAGCGAAACAGACACAATGTGCTTGTGCAGTCAAGTGTAACATACACAATAATCAAACAATGGATTGAAACTGCACAATAGCGGCTATTGGCCTAATCCAGCCTGGTGGCACTTTTTTTTGCGCCATTTGGCGTCATCCATATATGCAAGGGGTTAAACATGTAAAATGTAGTTTGGCATCAACGATCCTCCATCATGAGTACAATATTAAATTAATTACACCGTACAAACATTTTACCCAAACCCTGACCGCATCCTTTGACGTCACACACATGGTTCCGCTTAGTAACTGGAGGCATGTTGGCAATATGAAGTCAAGTCAAGACCAAATTCAACGACAAGAACCGACGGTTAAGAAATCTCGCAAATGTCTTCATTCACTCCTCACTCATCGCAGGAGGCAATATTGCCAAAAACTGACAGCGATGCACTTGCCAAAAGGGAGTTCATATGACTAAAATGTCCACTTTGTTGCAGTTCTTTCTAAATAAGTTTATTGCTAACTGGTAGGTTCAAAACTGGACGTCACTCCACCCACTTACGGGCCAGGTAGATTTCGTATGTCACATATTCAGTAAAACTTTAGGTCAGTTAAGAGCTGAAGATATAGCTGTACACATCATGTAGTTCCTGCTGTTGTTTTACAAAGCTGCCACTCACCCACAATAAATCTTTTCTCCTGTGTTCTAGTGCACCTTGTTAGGGCTGACCAATACACAGCCAGTCAAGGCTTCAGTCAGTGATGTCAACAAATCATTGGCACTGACTTGTTTAATATGGAAAGAACAAGTGAACACACAGCAGTGAGCAAGTTTCACTATTAAAGGCAACCGGCCCAGCAGGGAAGGCTTTGGAGTTTTCAGAGATTAAAACCCCAACAGTCCTGAATCCTCCAATATTAATATGATTTTCCACACACCCTACGGAGTTAGGGTTAAAGGAGTTATTAAAAATCACAGAGAAGACGGTATACGACAAATGAAAAATGAGTACACATGTACTTGGCTGATTTCCCAGGTGGGCAGATAGAGTTGCTGGTATGGAGCAAGTACAGTAATACAACACGTGGGTATAGTTCACACATGGGTGCACCACCCACAATATCAGAATACATGTGTATACTACGTGTTGAACCTAGAAGTGAACACTACACCAGCTGTATGAGAACACATGCAAGCCATCTAATTTTGAACCAAATGAATTTTTTTATTTTTTTTTTTATGGATACTTATGCTGGTAACTATATTTAATATATGGCCTGATATTTCCATTATCACCTGATTTCACACGAGCAAATTAGACTGGCTACTGCCCCAATGATTATCTTAAGCATTTCTTGTCCGCATGCACGAAGCATGTAAAGTGGAATCAGTACAAATACAAAATGCTAAGAATAGCAAGGAGGATATATCGGTTCCATTGGACATTGACCAACCTGATAGCGGTGAAGTTATGGGAAATTGTTTGTCAGCGTATGCAACTAAACTACTCAAGTTCCACTCACGAGGGGTGTTTTTATTTATTTATTTATTTATTTATTTATTTCAATTCTTTTAGCAGTTAGCATAGCCACGCGATAGCGACAAAAAAAATTTGGGACTGAATTACTACAAAATACCTTACTAGACTAAGTTAATAGTAGTCTCAATCATCCTGTGAAAAGATGGCAACAGGTTTGCTGTCGTCGTCAAGAAAAGTGGAAATGTATATCTTTTTCCAACAATTTCCAGCTGGAAATCGTTGGAAAACTGCCCTGTAGCCTTTAGTCAAGGCGCGCGTGACTACCCGGACGAGTGGCGTGCCTCAGACATGCTGGCATTCGGGGCGCGTCACGCATCCAGGTAGCCACGCGTGCCTTGACTAAAGGTTATCATCCGCCCGACGGTTGAAAACGAACATCGTTTTTCTCAAAAATTTGTCGCCATCCAACAACGCAAAACTTTGAACCAGTCAGTGGAACAATATAATACTAACCTCAAAATCCACCCATTTATGAAAATTGCAACAATGACCTACATGTTTCATGTACACTACCTTGAAGGATTCTGTGTTTACAGGGGTTCGTGCAGAATTTCTTCACTACAGGTAGCTCGGTTCGCACAAAATTGCAGGCTATTACACGTTCATGTACTATGTAGCACAGAATCACGAATTGCGGATTCCATAAACGTGGGATCCCACACAATTTGGCAATTTGACACTAAAACCACAGTCTTCAAATGCAGCATAATGACAATGGCAGATCCACTTCTGGTGCAAGGCAGGGTTGATAAGAATCATGATTTTTTTTAAATTTAAATCAGATTTCTTTTTATTTAAATCAATTTAAAAAAAAAAAAATTACCATTGTACATTTGCATAAAACATTTGTTTCAAAAAAGTCAATTTAAATGACCATCATTAAAAGTCAAGTATAACCACACACAATTGTTCATGAAATCAGTACTGAAATCCCTTTCATATATTATATTCTTTTCTAGAATACATAGTTTATCCTTAAATCTCTGTTACAGCATCACCATCATACTGCACATTTCTCATCTAAGTTGATAACAGGGACCCCCCCCCCCCCCCCCCCCACACACTCTACACAACCATGGTGGAATAAAACTAATGCAGCCACCATAACTATCACCATGTAGGCATGTACAGTTAAGCTTGTGCGGTTTTAGATTAAACCAAAACCAAAAAAATGCCCAAGTTTGACTCGGTTTAACCGGTTTACCAACCTTGAAAACAAAGGGCGCCGCCATCTTCAGAATCATATGCATTGTACACAAGATAAATGTAGTATAATGTTTCAGGAAACTGGCCTTATACATGTACATTCCTTTAGAGTGAGTATAAGCGATTTAAAGGTAATGAAAGTCAGGTTTGAATAACAGACATTGTTTTTACATTGAAAAATAACAGAAATTAAAAAAAAATCCAAACGTGAATTTTATTAGTGATTTTTTATATTTATTTTCCATTGATTTAAATCATGATTTGAATCAATGATTTAAATCGAGTGATTTAAATCAAACAACCCTGGTACAAGGTACACCCTTTCAAACTCTGGTGACTAGTTTGAGCACAATGTAATTTAGGGGGCAGGGTTGGTCTCCACACCATCTTTAAAATTGTTTTTTTTAAATACTTGTACTAAATACAAGCCGAAACAATTTTTTTTACTGAAAAGTCAATTTAGGATTTTAACAATCGTACATATTTGAAAAATCCTATTCTATCATATCCCAAAGTTTTTAAACTGAATCTCTTCTCGAAATATTTTGGGGGATTTCTTTTTTTTAACTTGGGTTAAAGTCACGGTGCACAGATCACAAACTTTGAGCTTTATTTTCTCAAAACAAGGGGTCACGACTCTGATAACTTTAAAAGGTTGTATGGGGGGAAAGCAATGAGATACCACAACACACAATATATCAAATGGTTTTAATCTGAACTTTTGGGAAATACCATCATCCCGACTTTCAAAATTTGCTACTTTACGCCCATTTCGTGGTAACGGGTCACAAACGAATGCATGGCCAAAGATTCAGTGCGATGCCTAACAGAAGGTCACTAGACATGACTCAGGGTTAGCTTTACAATAGGGTGGATATTACAATGCAAGAAAACAATTCCTCATGAACAGACTGCCAAAATAATTTACTTTAAACTGACATGCCTGATCCACCACACAATGGCCACTTAAAGGGTCACCGAAATAGAAAACAAAACCTACAGAAATTGAAGAATGCATCGTTTAGAGTTGTAATCAATAAATATTTAATTGATTTTTTGTATTTTTTTATTGTAATACAAACGTTTTTAAGTGCAAAATTTCGAGCCGGTTGCCCCTCCCCTAAAAAATCTCACTTACACTGGTAGCCCAGATGTCAGAACCGCGACGTCAGTTCAACAATGTAGAAGGCCAGCCAGCCATGCATGCATGATACGTTAGCGCGTGTACGACCAAACCGAGAAAAATGGCAAAATTATGAGCAATTTTCAGAGGAACATTTGTCCCTTTCTGACTCAGAGGAGGAGGATGAACATATGGGGATGAAGTCGGTATAATTGTTCCCTACATGTATGAACGGAAGTCCAGAGAGATGACAGCAATAACGGAGCTCGAGGACAGCACAATTCCTGGCATGTGTCCTCCCCCGTTCACGTTCCAGCCCAGCGTGAATGTTTGCACGCTCTGACCATTCTAGGATTACATACTTTGTAAATTATACAAAGGCATCCCAAGAATTTGAATTTCCTAATCAAAGTTCCCAGGCAGTAGCATTGGGAAAAATCTTTTTGCTGGAATGCCATTTTCTTTTAGCCTTAGGATTATCCCCTTCGAAATCCCAAACTGGGAGTAGAAGTCATCAGCAGCGAAATGATCACTAATAAGGCTGGTTAACGGCGACGGCCCGACCCATCCCAGTTTACTCTGTTCAGCCGGACTTTTGAGGCCCAAATTTCCCACAATCCCTCGTCTTTAGGGAATGTACAACTTCTTTGGGTATATTACTGAAGCCTGCAACGACACACCTGGCCAACATCCTACATTTTACATGTCAAAATATGCCTGAAGTCTGTTTCCACTTTTGACGATCACAGCTTCATAAATATTCACTTGCCAGAAATGTATGCACATATGTAAGCCAGTTTGCACTACATTAGCCCGACAAATGTTTGATCTCTCTGCCTATACAAACTATGGATTGAAATGTTTTTTTTGCATTAAACCTAGTACACTGTGCCATCTGCTTCTAACTGCATTATATTTGTTTTATGAGCCAACTGTTGGCACTGTGTGGCCAAGCAGAGTTAAAGATTCACAGAATAGGAAAAATGCATGCAGGCATCTAAAAATGTTTGGGGGTTCAGACACCTGAAACTGAACTAAAATGAAAACATACCTGGATTTTTTTCAAGCCATTACCGTAAACATACCATTTATTTTGTATGGCCCAAGTGGTCTTGTAAATTTACATCCTCTTTGTATAAATTGACGTCCAAAATCCATTAAAACTAAAATTACGGTGATTGGTTTTTTTTAAAGGGAAAAACCTGTTATTTTACGGATTTTTTTACAAAGAATATCGCAGTACCAGCGATACACACGTGTACACATGGCCTTTGACCAATGCATGCAAACACTGCAAAATGAGGGACGTTCACTAGTGCTGTAAATTGGTCCTTTTTTAACTTACATGTATGTCTTTTTACTGTCACTATGATGACAGTAAAAAGACAGAAGTTAAAAAAGGAACCATTTACAGCCCTATTTGTAGGCCTACATGTATATAGCACTATATGTACGTGTGCATTGTGCACAAATCCACATACATACATGTACATGTATGCGTGATGCGCGGCCGGCCGGCCTGTCGTGTTTTGTGACGTTACAGGGTCACGTGATGCATTACATCATCCTTTTGCAATTTTTGAGCGTATAAAGTGGGGGGGGGGGGCTCGAAAAGTAGTAGAAAAATAACGTAAATGAGCCAAACAAATCACAATTAAGAGAAAAACCAACAATGATGTTTTTTATTAACCCTAACCTTCCCAAATCCTCCAAAATCCTCTTTGCAAAATGGAGGAATTTGGAGGATTGAGGGCACTTGGAAGTTGATGCATTGGAGGATTTTGCAGGATTGAGGTTACTAGGGGTTTTTGCCCCTGCAGGAATATGGAGGATCTAGGTTATCAGGCTCAATGTGATACATGAGGATTTTGGAGGATTGAGGTTACTAGGGGTATGCACAAAAAACCTAGAGGATTTTGGAGGATTCATGCTATGGTCCCCATAAGAGGATTTTGGAGGATTCAGGTTATATGGAGTTTTAACACTTTGAAATCAGAGGATGTTGGAGGATTCAGGTTACATGCGGGGAAAATGATGTAGGGAGTTAGGGTTATAAAAGACCAACATTGTTTTCTATTTCAGTGACCCTTTAAACACTGTTCATCTAAAGAGTTGTCAAAAACTGTTCAGCCATAAAATTTTCCTTGACCTGGCAATACTCCCCCCTACAATGCAACTTCTTTCACACACAGGTGTTCCTCCGGCCCAAGTATGTATGGTAATGTTAAAAAGAGAACAATTACCAATAGCATCACTCCGCTAAACTGAATAAACAGGGCTTGATATTCACACTGGGACCCATGGACCACGTCCAGTCATTTAGAGATCAACACATTCCTTCCTCCACTCCCAAACTTAGACCAGTGGGCTGGTGATTTTTTCTGCTTTTCTGTCCAATAGTCATACATTTTTGGGGTTTCAAATAAAGCTGAGATTTCACACTTTGAATGAAGTTTGCCTTGTCTATTTTCATTCGCCTGAAAAGTTTTTCAATTATTCCAATAACGTGTAGTTAGGACTCCAATCGTAAAATCTAGATTTAGAAGCACACCTGTAGAGAATGTCATGAATGTCCTAGCCAATTTTGACAGACACTGGAAACAAATCTGGTCCAGTAGACCACTTGCAAAAAAAAACCAATACTCTAGTGGATAATTGTATAATATTTAGGCCCAATAAATATAATTCTAATTACAATTACTGTTTTGGGGGAGGCGAGCTGGTCTAGATATAGACCCCACCCAGTTCTATACAATGTACATGTAGGTCTGAAAATTGGGATAAATTTTTTTGGTATCTATTGAAGATTTATCCTCTACAGTGCGAGTCAAAAAAAACTATACAATTTTTAAATCGGCCATAGTTTTATTCTGTAGCAATATAGATAAGATATTTTCATATTTACTTTTAGAGTAACTCTTCCTGCTTCTTTTGGTGACATTTTTACTGGATTAGTTTTCATGCATGACTGCACTAGAGACAATTAAGGGGGGTCGGGTGAAATCGGAGTTGCGCCAACTGGTCAGGGCTGAATAAGAAAGAAACAATTTAAAAGAACACAACCATTGTCTAAAAAAAGAGAAAAAAGGAATTTCATTAGCTTTTAAACTTCGTGTTTATTTAAAACATTTAAATTAAATTAAAAAGGCAATTAAATTCCATGGTGTCTTAGTCCTCAACATGGCCACTATCTCGTTCAATGCACAGCTGGGCTCGGCACATCATTCCTGCAACAGCATGGTGAATCATCTCCCTGTCTTGTCTGAGACTGTCAGTTTCACGAGTTATCCTTTCCTTGAGATTATCCAGATTTGCTGGAGGAGTGGTGAAAACCCGAGCTTTCAGATATCCCTATACAAAGTAGTCAAGAGGGGTCAGATCAGCAGATCTTGGGGGCCACTCTACCGGTTGATTCAAGGCAATGACCAGTTGGCGCAACTCCGATTTCACCCTACCCCCTTAATTGTCTCCTGTGCAGTCATGCATGAAAACTAATTTAGTAAAAATGTCACCAAAAGAAGCAAGAAGAGTTACTCTAAGAGTACATATGAAAATATCTTATCTATATTGCTACAGAATAAAACTATGGCCACTTTTAAAAGTGTATAGTTCTTTTTACTCACACTATACATGTACACGTATTAGATCTGGACTTGGGAAAACCACAAAGCTGGTAGGGATGGCAACCTAAAATGTGGCCAACCCCACCACCTCTGTTGTAGCCCTTTACCTAGAGTGGCTTTTAGCCTTGTATTGGGGGACTTCCATAACAAAAAATTGGGGAAGGTAAACTGGCAACCCTAAAAATTGTGAAAATGTTATTCCATCTGTCCTACTTCAATTCTTTCGCTTTTGAGGAATTACACACTACATGTACGTGTTTGACTAGTGGAAACAAGCTTGCTTCTCTTACTGATAAAAATGTTTGATCTCTCTGCCTACACAAACTATGGATTGAAATGGTTTTTTTTGCATTAAACCTAGTACACTGTGCCATCTGCTTCTAACTGCATTCTATTTGCTTTATGAGCCAACTGTTGGCACTGTGTGGCCAAGCAGAGTTAAAGATTCACAGAATAGGAAAAATGCATGCAGGCATCTACAAATGTTTGGGGGTTCAGACACCTGAAACTGAACTAAAATGAAAACAAAATGACAAAATAAAATTATTTCCTTACCTACATGTACATGTACATGTATACCTGGATTTTTTCAAGCCATTACTGTAAACATACCATTTATTTTGTATGGCCCAAGTGGTCTTGTAAATTTACATCCTCTTTGTATAAATTGACGTCCAAAATCCATTAAAACTAAAATACGGTGATTGTTTTTTTTAAGGGAAAAACCTGTTATTTTTACGGATTTTTTAACAAGTGCGGGAAAATCACTGGTACCCTATATATTTCATCGTTCAAAGAATATCGCAGTACCAGCGATACGCGTACACATAGCCTTTGTCCAATGCATGCAAACACTGCAAAATGAGGGACGTTCACTACCGGACTGTGTTGTATCGTGAGAAAGCAGCGATGAATTTATGAAATTGCAGGCAACCTGGGACGTCAGACATGCAGCGATAATCATCGCAGATGTGTGTTTCCAGCGCTCGTGTGAAAGGGGCTCTAGAGATTACATGGACATTTTTTTTTGAAGACTGCTCAACAAAGAAGTAATAAATCAATAATGTGAAGTCAAAACTACCACGTGCATCCACGGTGTGTTTAAGCATTTTTCCCTAACTATTATTAAGTGAACTTGTAAGTTTGGAACCTGGAAAGTACAAAAACTGACCACATGTACAAAAAGGGGCCTTGGATTACCGCAGTGTTAGACTTGGGCAGATTCAGGGTGGTGTCTAAACCAGGGAAATGCCTAGTCGCATTTCAGTTGGGACCCACAAATCGGCTGTGCTGCTCATCCCACAAATGCATGTTCATTACAAATGGGACATCATCATTGTAATGGGAAATGAATAGGCTTCCCAATGATACATGTAACATACAATGCCAATACTGTGTCATACAGTAACAACAGCGATATATGATCGACCAAACACCAATTTCCGAACTTTTTTGAGGGGTTTAGAATAAATCCTAAGGATTAGGGTTAAAACTAAAGGTTATTTC
Source organism: Hippasteria phrygiana (assembly GCA_037893225.1). NCBI lineage: Eukaryota > Metazoa > Echinodermata > Asteroidea > Valvatida > Goniasteridae > Hippasteria > Hippasteria phrygiana. Next base: position 657,316 of record JAZGUH010000723.1, read on the forward strand.
CAATTACATTGAAAGACCACCAGCACAGGGCTACCGGTATGTATCTAGCTCAGATAGCAGAACACTGATATATTTTATAGAAGTCTCCCACAAGGCTAAAAAAGCCACTCTTGGTAAGGGGTTTTAGACCCATACAGTATAAAGTGGGCCCAGGTTCACTTCCTACTCTCATCATTTTTTTTTTCTGTTTCAACTGAAACACCAAAATTCTCTTAGTCATGAAGTTCCCCTTGTAATTACTTTTATTAACCCACCTACTGTAATAACTATAACAACCTATCCTCTCCCATAGCTTTTTGTTGGCTGTCCACCAACTCACAGAACTCTTAGGCCCTATGGATTAAACGGCATAACTATCACAACCTATCAAAAGGATCTGATAGATAGGGTGACAGTGAATACTGCTACAACTTGCCTAGCATCCATAGGACAATGGTTTGGTTTTGCTGGGATATGCATGGTTGAACCTTTTGCTCATTCTTTGTGACTGAACTAAATCCATCATTGCCAGGCACTTTAATACCAGCACTGACCCACCCATGTCTATCTATAGCCGTTTCCGCATTGGACTTTTTGGGGTAAAACCTACGGAGACTATTGTCAACTTAACCAAATTGAGTCCAATGCGGACAGCCGGTAAACTTGCCAAATTGTCAAGTGTCGATCGTCGGTTGTCGGTTTTACCCTCCGCAGCAGTAAGTTTTACAAGCCGAAGCGTGTAGCGGAAGAGTTACGTGGTAGGTTTTACGTCGCTGAAAAGTCCAATGCGGACAGCCACGGTAAAGTAAAACCTATTTTGATCACGTGCCGTCTGCAGATCAATGCATGCCGCGCCTCTACGTTGGCATACACAATGAAATGAGTGTTAATTTAGTACGTTCTACAAAACCACAGAGGACATTCACTGCATAATAGTTTATTTGGCCAAAGACTTTCAGCGAGCTGTGTAATCCAAGTGCGGACGCACAGAAGAATAACCACAGTGGAATGTTAACAATCACGTACGGTAACTTGACAATAATTAGTCCAATGCGAACGCGGCTTATGTCTGTCAAGGCATGAAACCCTTCGTTAACAAAACTGCCACAGCCAATTCTACCAATGCAATATGAGCTCAATTTACAGAACTGTTTAAACATATCACTTGATAGATAGGGTATCTGGCTCTGTTTTGGCACTGAGAGAGGGAGGGTTAATTAAATGCCTGTTCTTAAAGGAACACATTGCTTTGGATTTTGCAAATTTGGGCTATAAAACTGAAATGGATATGGTTGGGAAGCTTTTCTAAAAGTAGAATATGAAGATTCACATAACTATCCCTTTAAATTGCGTGGTTTTCGTTTAATTTCGTGACAAATAACGGTCCCCCATTTTGTAGAAACAAATGTTTGACTCCACAAAATGGCAAACCGTGTTCACCAGTCGTATTTCCAGTCGCAGCTGGTTGAAGTACGTTCTGTTGATCCATTTTGATGTACTGTGGCACGGCGCGCAGCACTGGCGAGTATGTCGCGAGGTAGAGAATGGTACCTGGCGATCATCTGATGGGTTTACAAGGCCACTGGCTACGGCGCCAGCCTAAAGACTCTTACAGCGTATTTTGCGAATTATTTAGACAGTGGTATTTACTACTGGAAATAAGTCTATGTTTCGCGGGTCAGATGTTAGGGGTCAGAGGCCAATTTTTGTTTTGTAATCACTACTCACTAATTACAACACATTATAAGTGTTTTTTTGCATGAACAATTCTTATAAAAGATAAGGAACATTTCCAAACAGCAAAATTTCATGACATTTGAAGGCATCGTGTCCCTTTAATCAGTGAAGACAATTACATGTATGCAGAACTCTATACAAATCATAAGGGAATTCATTCACAAAATACTGCAAACTGCACTGAAAAATGCACTACAGTTTACTTACACTTGAGAGCACTTTTCCCCTTGTCGGCAGCATGGAACATTTTTGCATATTGATTTTAAAAACAACATCGGGCAACGTGGCACCATTCCACAACAACACAAGCATGATTGAGCAGAGTTTGTTTGGAGTTCAAAGTTTCCAAAACAGCCACCAGTATCATTTAACCTTTTCTTTTCAACAATGAACTGTACTTTACCCTGTGTTGTTTTGTTTTGTTTGATAAATTCACACGAAGTGATCAAGGCCAAATGCAATCTTTCCTGTTTACTAATGCCTTGTAATCAGTATTAAGTTGTTTTTTTTCAATCCAACAGTGGTATAAAGTTGTTGTAAGGCAAAAAAAAAATTTGTGTTGCCCTCCGCGACCGACCCTAAAAGTCACAAAAGTCAGGTCACGTTTTTTTGTTATTTTACGGCACTTCCCGTCCGTAAAACACTTGACAAAATGCAGGCTCGTTTCTAAATCAGAACGTTATACGTACCCGTAATGGTCTTGATACAACAGGCGCATGCAACAAAAATGTCCATCGAGCGGTCCATAATATCGATGGACGCACATAAAACACCAGCATGCTTTGCGTGCAACTTTTTACCGCCGTGCCATGCAGTTGCAGCTGATGTGTAAAAAAATTGATTAGTGAATATCAAATATTCGGTAAAACCCAGTTTCGAATAATCGAAAATAAAATTATTCGAAAATGAACAGCCCTATGTAGTATATTATTACTTCACTCAACTTTTGAACTGAATAATATCAAGGGAAACTGACTAAATAATGTTGATTAATTTTCAAAGCGAAGAAAGAAAACGAGCAGGAGCAAACAAACACTAGAAAAATGCTTTTCTTGATAAAAAAAAAAAAAACAGCAAAATTTTAAATGCACAAATTACAGTATGTTTGATGGCTGTGAAAATGTATTTAATTAACCCTAACTCCCGACATCATTTTTCCTACATGTAACCTAAATCCTTCAATATCAACCCCCCCCCTCCCCAATTCCAAAATCCTCAAAAAAAAAATTCATTTGGGAAGGGTTAGGGTTCTAATGACTAATAACAAACCTGGATTTCGACAGGACACCTTTCTTGTTCTCTTCTCCACACTGCCTTTGATCTTCATGGAAACATCACTCTCCTTACAGTCTTCCTTCTTGGTACTCATCTTGATGATTGAGATGATCAGGTTTACCACTCACATGCGCAGGTTTTCTATCAGATATAGAAATACTCAAAGAACTGAGTACTACAGAATACAACTTGTATTGGTTTGGTACTCTATGGTGTGGCCAAGAAACTTGAGTGAAAAAGTTATGTATGATGCTCCTAGCCAGAAAGACTGTCAAGAGTCACATATTTTGCCCAAGGTTTTCTGAGGTCAGTATTAAGGGGAAATGGGGGGGGGGGGGGGGGGAGGGGGGGGGAGGGGGGGGGGGGGGGAGGGGGGTCCATTAGTCAAAGGTTACATGCAAAAAAACATGTCCTATAGTCTGGTTCCGTTTTCTTTAGTCTGATATTTCAGTGCACAGTGTGACTGAACAAACCTGCTGCTGTGCTGCTGTGCTGCTGCATGCAACACAAATAAAATAATTTAACAGCTGTTTACATTAGCTACATAATGCAGACACCAAATTTTGTAAAAACCACATGTAACGTTAAAGGTACATGTAGTATACATCATCTGATTTTGCTGTAATTTTCAGAAATAAATGGATTTGGGGGGTAGTATTTATGCAGTGGCATTGTTACGACAGCCATCGTTACGGAACTGTCTAGTTCCCCGACGTAATGGTATTCAACGTCACGATGTTTGCTGTTGGAACCAGACTATCAACCAAATGGTTCTCGACTTTATTTCCCTTTTTTTTTTATTCTCCAAAACCACTCAAATCAAAGGGAATAAAATTAAATCTACTTTTAAATAAAAATAACCATTTGATTAAAAACCTAAAACTTAAGAAATCTTTTCGAACAACAAACATTTAAAATATCAAACAGCACGGCATGGATTCGATCCAGGGTCCCCGGCTATCAAAACCAGCACCGTACCAATCGAGCTACCGAAGCACTCTGGCAGGATGGGCTGTTGTAAATCTGATATACGTATACGTTCGCATTGTGTTTTTACCATGCCGTAACAATAGCATTTGAAAGTCGCGTTACGGCTGCCGTATCAATAGCCATTGCATAGTATTTATAGCGTGCTAGCAAATACTGAAACACTGACCTGTTTAAAGTTTTGTTTTCAAAGAAAACCGTAGTCTGCATAGAGAGATAAAAAAAAAATCTGTTCAAGTAGTCTGGTTCCCTGACCATAACATACTTTAGACAAAACGGAGCAATTTATAGACGTCAGGGAATTATCAGGTTTGGGGAACTACATGTAGACTACATATATTTCCAACAATTGTCGGCCGACAATAGTTAGAATACGATATAAATTTCCACTTTTTAGGTGTCCCGATTACACAGGATGCTTGAGACTGCTATTAACTTACAGTCTAGTACGGTATTTTGTATTAATTCAGTAGTTTTTTTTTTTATGTTTGCAAATGATGTATACTACATTTAAAAGAAAAATATCCTTTCTTAATCATCTATTCTACTCTCATGATACATTTGGGACATGCCATTTTGAATCAACTTCAGTTCCGATATCTACTGGATGAAAAGTCTTGATAAAACATTTTTGAAAGGGTTGTGCACAAACAAGACTAACAATATTTATGTAAATAAATTTTTATTTAAACTTAAAAAAAAAAAAATTGGAGAACTCAATCGTTCTCCTCGTTACCTTGAGACTTGTTATTCTTTAACCCTAACCTACCTAAATCCATCAAAATCCAAACCCTGTTTTTGGAGGATTTCGGCGGATTCAGGATACCTCCATATTCAAAACTGGGGGATTTTGATGGATTGAGGATTGTAAGCCTAGTGGTACTGCAGGATTTTGATGGATTCAGGATTCCTCCATATTGAGGATACTTTCTAGTAAAGTTACCCAAAGGGTTAGGGTTAATAAATACTGCTGATAATCTGTCATTTATTCACTTCAGCAGAAATGTTATGAAAAAAAATCAAATGCATACAAAAAAGGACCACATGACATATTAAAATAAATGAAAACAATTACATAAAATGGCCTATGGCATGCCGAAAAATTAAATCATAAATTAGGCCTAAGTCAGCAAACTTTAGATTTATTTTTTAAAAATATTTAAAAAACCTAAGATAACACTGTAAAACCTACCAAAAATTTGAATATCAAACAACTTGTCAAAATGAGCATCAAACCAAAATGAAAACTACACTCCAAACCCCTTCCCTACCCGTACCACCCAGACACAGCCATGCCGCCCCCAGTAGGCCTACTGCATATCAGGGAACCATCAAATTTCATGAATCAATTTAATATTTGTCATATTTCTGAACATTAAAACATTGCAGAATCTGGGCATGGGCACTTAAAGGCGATTGTGTAGTGTAGGGCCCCTCTTTAGTTGGAAAGAGTTCCATATCCGGCCATCACTTATTTTCCCTTAATACGAAATAAAAACTACCAAAAAGTGTAAATTTCAATAACCTAAAAGTTGATTTTTGTTCCCTTAAGGGAACAGGGCCCTACACTACACAATCGCCCACTTAAATGCCGATTTGGTCGGTATTTAAGTTCAGGCTCACACCACTAAACATATATCACGATATGCATACTCTTTCCAGTACATGTGCATGTGCGCAATTGTTTATGTACATCTGCACATGTGAATGTACATTCCTTCCTCCATGGTACATGTAACATTACACGATGGACGAGGCCTGGAGGGCCAAACTAGGCCTACATCATCATCATGTATAGCCCTACAAATAGGGCTGTAAATTGTTCCTTTTTAACTTACATGTAGACCCCCCCCCCCCCCCCATGTCTTTTTACTGTCACTATGATGACAGTAAAAAAGGAACCAAAGTTAAAAAAGGAATCATTTTCAGCCCTATTTCATTTGTAGTACTAGTCTTGGTTCAAGACGTTGTTGTTACGTACGTATACGCCATAACCGGCCGCCGCGAGAGGACGTTATCACGACAAACTATTAATAGCCACGAACCGCCAGTAACAACGTCTTGGGAATTTCGTAAAATCTCCCCCCGAAAAATGGGGGAAACTAGTGCGCATGCGTAAATTCTGTATGAAAATGAGGAACCTTTTCTCTTCACGCACGCGCACATACGAAGAAGAGCTGCCATGAAGTTGCACAATAGTCTGGTAGCTATCTATACTACTGGCCGAAGGGGCACTGGTAAGTTCGCGATCGAAGCTGCTATGCTTTGCATTGCAGGCAGGCTGGCCGGCTATGCACTAGCGGCTCCAGTGTTCACCGCTTGTGTTCGCATGCGAAGTCTTGCAACTGTGACGATCGACGCGAGGGAGATACGACGGGGAATTGGAAGGTGCCGGGCGGGACCGGGCAGGCAACCTGGGTGATGGTGTGTGATCTGCGGGAAATTACTTGTTACATGCAAGAAATATCTCTCCATTATATTAAACCGTCAGGGCTCGGACAACTCGACCGTTGGCCGACTCGACTCGAAAAAACTCGACCGTTGAGACAACTCGACCGTCTTTTGCATCAAATGGGAAGACAAGTCGTCCGTTGAGACAAGTCGTCCGTTGAATTGAAGTCGACTCGGAGGTAGGGGAATCGCTGCTGTCTCGGCGGGGATTCACGTCCAGCCTCAAAGCAAACATGAGCCTGAATTTTTGTCGAGTTTCACCAGTGGAGAAAACCCGCAGGAGATCTAGAGTGCGTCTCAGTGTCTTTGTGAACTGTGTGACAATCGAATCACCACAGTACAACAATCTCCGTTTTCCCCAGCCGTAAAGACTAGGGCCTCGTGAGCTATTTGTTTTATTATTATCACGGCCTTTTTCTATTTTATATCTAAATCAAATCACCCAACAAGGTCTCCTTTATAGCACCATTATTCAGCCCCGTTAAGATTTTCTGTTTATTATATTTCCATCATTCCGGAACTTTTTAGTTCATTCCCCTCGGCCCTACCAAACAATCTAAATAGCACGGACCTGTAACTTGATCTTCATACTAGTACTTAGTAGTATTACTAACACTCAGACGGTAGTACTTTTTTAGTAGTCAGGGGGTTAGATCTATGCATAATACATTTATTTATGTATTATGAAAACTACATAATGCGCACTGCAATTATTGGGCTAAGCAGGTGCGTGCGCATAACACGGCTTCTACGAAATTCCCAAGACGTTGTTACTGCTGGCGGTTCATGGGTTAGTTTGTCGTTACATGGAGGTCGTAATATCGCCCTCTCGTGGCGGCCGGTTATCGCGTATTAACAACATAGGGCTACATCATGATGATCATGTACAGTTCGCGTTGGGATTGAGGAGTGAAACAACGATCAATTTATGACCCTTCCACCGTAATTTCATTCACTGAAATACAGAAAATTTGATTCGTAAAACGGAAAATGGCCATCTACACACTCACTTACCAATATTTTACAAGCTTTTCATCAACAACAACATCACCACAAATTTTTAGCACACGTGCCACAAGGTCACACAAGATCGTACGATACTTTGGATCGGTCATATTCCTCGACCTCCAAATATCCCGCCATATGATCTTGCCTGTGTTTTGATATCTGTAATACTACGAAAGCGGGACCAGACTATTAAAATCGGGACAGGGTCAACCTCGTTGCCATGTTTTCCCACCATGCCTTGTGAAGGAACGTAACGCACACGCGCCCGTGGAGTCGAGGCCGAGGATGGGGACAGGGTGCACACCACTGATCTTTATCAGTTGTGCATACGTACCACAATAAATCTGAAAATCACTGCGCGCCATCTCGATCTCATGGGACTGCCGGACTGATAGTAGAAATATTTGTGAAGCTTAAAGGGACACATTGCCTTCAAATGTCATGAAATTTTGCTGTTTGGAAATGTTCCTTATCTTTTATAAGAGTTGTTCATGCAAAAAAACACGTATAATGTGTTGTAATTAGTGAGTAGTGATTACAAAACAAAAAAATTGGCCGCTTACCCCTGACATCTGACCCGCGATACATAGACTTATTTCCAGCACTAAATACCACCGTCTAAATATTGCGCAAAATACGCTGTAAGAGTCTTTAGGCTGGCGCCGCAGCCAGTGGCCTTGTGAACCTATCAGATGATCGCCAGGTACAATTCTCTACCTCTCGACACATATCGCCAGTGCTGCGCGCCGTGCCGCATGCCACAGTACATCCAAATATGGATCAACAGAACGTACTTCAACCAGATGCGACTGGAAATACGACTGGTGAACACAGTCCGCCATTTTGTGGAGTCAACAATTTGGTTCTACAAAATGGCGGACCGTTATTTGTCACGAAATTAAACAAAAACCACGCAATTTGAAGGGATAGTTATGTGAATCTTTATATTCTACTTAAAAAAAAGCTTCCCAACCATATCCATTTCAGTTTTATAGCCCAAATCGCAAAACCCAAAGCAATGTGTATACCTTTAAGATGAGCATTTGTGATTTACGTGACTCGTGGCTTCCAACCAACTCGGGGATTCTATTCACACAAAAAGACCAATGTGTGGGTCTATTTTTGGCATAATAGAGGCGGGGAGGGGGAAGGGGCTACCTTTAGACCTGGGCCCAGAGGTGGGCCACCATTTTAGGGGTGGTTTGGGGGAGGGGAGTATAAAAATAAATAATTCGGTCAACTCTAGTAAAATTGAAAAGAAAATGATCCTCGGGGTCTTAATCTTCAATTTGCAGTGAAAAACACATTGCCACCTTACTCCTAAGCGTCACCAGGCGGCGCACCTTGTGTCTGATTTTGTGTTGGTTACTAGATAGAGCGCGACGCCGTATTTAGTGGAATGGAGCCATAGTTCTGGGGGTCAATGAGTGCATAGGCGTAGCCAGCGGGTGGGGGGGGGGGGGGGGGGGGGGTGTGGTAAGTTGTTTTTTTAACCCCCCCCCCCCACAATATTTTCAGAGTGCCCCTTTTTTTTGTACCCCCAAATTTTCCACACAAAAATCTAAACCCTGCCCTCATATATCTACGACATATAGGCTTGTTGGTTTTTAATGTCGCAAGCACGGCAAGCTAGTTTGGTAAGTCCAATAACTTCAAAGTGGGTTTTGTATAGGAACGGGGCCCGTAAGTACACAATCGACGCAACATTAAAATAATTTCCTTCATGCTGCTGGCCCTATTGTGCCCCCACTGAAAAATGAAGTTAGTGCCCCCTGTGCCCTAATTTTTTTAGTTCCTCCTGTTCCCCCGATATACCGAGTGCCCCTTTTCACGTCCTCCCCCCCCCCCATAAAAATGCCCTTGCTACGCCTATGGAGTGGAACCTCAAGTTGACGACGCCATCCGCCATCATTTCCCTCCAAAGCGATGAGCGAACGTTCGCAAAACTAGTATAAGCATGACGTACCAGGCGCTAGGCTTGAAATAAATGATTTTTTAAATTGTGGATGTTCTACGAGTGGTAATATTGCGGCTGCTAGCTACATTATTTGTACAGCGCGCATCAACGACCATGCATGGTACCCATGAGCTTTTGGAAGTTAGAGGACATCGACAACGCCCCCAACGTCGAAAAATAGTTTTATTGGTTGAGACTTGAGTGTCCGTGCTTTCGCCGACAAGCCACCATCATAATGCGGTGGTACGAGCGAAAGCAAGGCCCGTAAAGGCCTTAAAATAGATTTTCAGCATAATTGAATTGCTATTAGATAAGTTAAGAGCTTTTTATGAGACATTCAAACAAAAAATCAGCCACGAACATAGTAAAATAAGTTTCAGGATCTACAGGGGTGGCTACTAATTCTACAGTGGAGCACATACAAAACAATATCTTAAAAAAAAAAAATAGATTGGATAGTGTATGTAGTAAATATTGAATTACTCATCTTGTTAACATTTGATAAATTATGATCTTTACAATGAGAAGTACATTGTAGTTAGACTTAGCAGGTTTGGATATATCGAATTAGGAGCGGACGCTCCTAATTCCTACAGTGTTATTAACCCCTTGCGCAACAAAAACCTGCAGTGTCACCGGGCCGGATGACGCCACTGGCCGCTGTTTCTGCGGTTTCAATCCATTGTTGGATGCTTGTGTATGTCATGCTTGACTGCACAAACACATTGTAGCGGTTCGATTTGGCTGGTCACCGCGACACCCCGACGTCTCCCGTAAAATACCGTGCCCAAGGGGTTTTAATGTGTATCAATCTTCGCGCGTAATCAAACAAAACCAGGAAGAATGCACGGTGTAGAAAGTGGGTTTTGGGGTTTGTTTATTTTTTCGTTGGAAGACACACTGCACTGAAACCCCACAAAATCAAATCAAATCTCTTTGGTCAGTTACCTGACCTATTTCCAAGGTCTGTGTCTAGAAATTCTACCATACAGCGGCGACGTAGGTAAAGGGGCGTGGGGGCGCACGCCGCACCATAACCCCCCCCCCCCCCCCCCCAAGTCGCCCCCACTGTAAATTTCGCAAACGCAGAAATGTTACATTGTAGGTAATATTATTAAGAAAAATACTTTATCTCCCCCCCCCCCGTAACCCCCCCCCCCCACTCCCCTCCCCACTCCCCTCCCCACACCCCTCCCCCCTCTCGACCCCCCCCCCCCCCCCCCCCCCCCATGGAGAGAGCCTTGGTTACGCCGCTGCTACCACAATGTGCGATGGAACTGGTGAGCAGAAAGTCGTGGCTGGCACCGTTTCTAGTCTATAATTGGCGAAATTATTACTTCAATTGCTTGGAATTAGATATAAAAGTGTGATTTTAAAAATCAAGACTGAACATAAAATGGCATTTAATAATAAGTTACGAACAACACAAGTTAAACTTCTTTGAACTAGTGTCTATTCTTGTGTCATTTTGGCCAGTAGCGGCGATTTCTCGTCAAGGTTGGGGGGGGGGGGCAGAGGAAAAGTACGTTTTTAAGCATTTTGTACTCGGTGTCTCTTGTGTATCCTGGGAATTTTTTGTGCTGGGAAATTTGTACGCCGATTATGGTGCATACTGGTGCATATAAAATGTATTATAACAAGGGAAAATTATTGGGGGACACTGCCATAGCCGTCCCCTCCCCCCAAAATTATTGGGGTGGGGGCGTGTCCCCCGTTCCCCCAAGATCGCCGCCCAAAAATTCTGCTGTAGAATCGGATCTTCACCTTCACCTAATTTCTTTCTCACAAAGGACTTGATGCTAGTTCAGCTAGTACAGTCAGATCAGAAACATCGAACAGCCGCCGGGTATTTTCTATTGCTTTAATACAGTATAAAGCGCAACGGGCCAGAAACGTGCAACAATGCATCGTGTTTTTAATGCAGTAATGGCTACCGAATCTGAATTTGGGCAGATCGGGAGGGCGTTGCAGTCCGTTCTCCAGCGGACAGAGGCGGCTTTCCAGTCCAGAAATGAGGTGAGATGATGTAGTTTGCCCCGTCATTTCTTCTGGGACATTTACTTGTGAATCTGTCGTTCCGTCTTTCGTGCACGCCAGTTGGAATATTAATGGGTCGAAGTTCATGCGTGATGGAAAAGTACTGGTAAAGTTGCAGAACGTCCAAGCAATAATACACGTACACACGATGCGGAAGTGTATGAAATCAGCTGTTTATACTTGATATATCTTCGTTTATTTTGCATGGAAAACATGTAAACATGGTAAAGACAGAAATTTTGTTGGGAAAAGTATGAGTAAAATAGTGTCTGTATGACCAGGGGTATGACACCTCTTTTTTAATGCTGAAGTAATGTAATGTTTTTTTAATCACTTTAAAATATTCTCAAAGTCAATGCCAATGCATGGGAGACTTTACTTTTAAGATGCTGGTTGCAGAAGGCATAGGCCTACCGGTTCTTTTTGCTAGTTCTGAGCATACATGCGTTGTTCTAATGCATACGCAAGACTGGTGAGAACAATAAACCTTTTCGACATTCTCAATGCATTGTGGGTTCGGAGGCCAAACAAACCATGTAATTTATACACAAACCTATGGCATTGTGAACCAGTCCAAATATTAATTGATTTTATGCTAAATATCTGTCATGAGTTGAGCAATACCCTTTTCACATATCTTTGTATGGAACATAAGGAAAATAATAACCAGAACATTCAATTTTAAATGGCAATAAAAATAAAGGAAATAATTGGGGAATCCCTCTCAGGGTACCAGTTACTGATGAATGCAAATTTCTGGAATTAGAACAGCTAATAATGTCACATTATTAGCCAATCAGAAGAGGATTTTTGCAAGCATGACAACGAACATGTGACCAATGCAACCAATCACGTTTATTCTAATGTGCTTGCTCTTCTAATGCCAGTTTGGCTGATGCAGTTCCCATGATGCTTTGAGAATGTCGAAAAGGTTTATTGAAAAGGGTGGATGTACAAATGTATATTAAATTTTGTCCTGACCTAGATTGAAAATTCCAGCTCTAGGCTCATGACATGGGAGATTCGCCGTTTAGAGCTGGAAACACTCATATTGGGTTTTCAGCGGTGTGTTGTTTTTTGCCGATATGATCCGATATCTTCCGTTTCCCTGAATATATCAAACAAACACTCACCTTACCGACAGAGTAGTAATTCATGCAGCTTGTGATCCCCTCAAAATGAGAATATGCTCAAGTTAAAGCCGAAAAAAAGTGAATTTTTCGTTCAATTTCGGTGCATGCACAAACCAGCTGTGTACAAAGTAATGGAGTGGATTTTTAAACATGAACGATGTTTTCCGAACGATTATCGGCCAGCGGCATGAGCCTAGTAAGAGCTGGAATTTTCAAGCTAGTCCTGACCAGTTTTTACAGTTGTAAAAACGTTTTCCCAAATTCTTTGCCAGGAAAAGTATTTTGTAGGGGAGGGGGTGGGGAAGATTTTACTTTAATACCCCCACTAAAATCAGTCAGGAACAGAAAAATCTTGGAAAATAATTAACCCTCAAGTCAAGGACTTGATGTTCTCTTGTCCAACATGTCTCTTTCATTTTGAATGCGTCTTTAAACAGGGAAACACCAACGGTTGCCAGAATATTTTGTAAATGACGGCCATCTTGAAAATAAAAAATAGAAAGCCCCTCTTTCTTCTTTCTTTTTGAAAACCCGGACGTGAAACATGTTATATATTTTACTCGGCCTAACACACAAAAAACACAAATATTCTTCCCCTAGGCCCTGTATTGCGCAAAGATTTCCAAACAAAATTCTCAAATTGTTTATAATAATACAATTCTGAACACAGATGGATGGTAATTTTCCAAGATCCCGCTCCTGCCAGTTTCTTTGTTCACTTTGAAAATGTATTCAAATTTACCTAGTCAGTTTCCCTTGTAGATTGTTTGACGAATTATAAGTTCAAAAAGTCATATCCTCATTGAGTGATCCCCACAATGTCGCTTCCCAGGTTGTATCGTAAAATTGGGTGTGATCCCTGGGTATACGGCATTCTGGGTTATGACTTCTAACTAGCACATACCCGAACAAAGATACTGACAATTTGGGAAACCGCCAACGTAGGACTAGATAGCTCAGTTGGTAGAGCGCCGGTACGGTAACCCGGAGGTCGCAGGTTCAAATCCCGCTCCTGCCAGTTTCTTTGTTCACTTTGAAAATGTTTTCTATTTTGATAACTCCCCTGGCCCTCCTTACATGTACGTTAAACATAGATCCCCATGTGATTTCTGTTTTACAGCAAAAATCTTTAGTACTTTGAGCGCAAATTTATTATTTCTTGTTTTTTGACAGACCATATCGCGGGAATCACCGACCCTAAGGTTGGTAGCTGTGACCAAGACTAAACCCAAGGAGGTGGTGCTGGAAGCTTACAAACACGGACAGAAAAACTTTGGGGAGAATTATGTAGGTGCTTAAGGTGTACAGCTCTGCTAGAAAGTTACTAATTTATATGATATGCATTTAAAAGCAGATAAAAGCAGGATTTTAATTCACAGGTTTAAGTATTCTTACTTTTCGTAGTCTTTCCTAATTTTCTTTTTTTCACCGTGCTCCTACTTTTCCTACTTTTTTTCCCTACTTCCACCTTCTTTTTTGTCCCACAACTTCAAAAAAATAGAATCTCATTGATTATTTTTCATAACAGTGTTACACACTGTCATATAAAAATTACACACTGAAGGGTTTTTGGGTGCAGGAGAACTGCAACTTTACTTCCAAGAGCTTAGGTGAGGATGGAGCATAAGTGTTGGAAGTATAGAACATGCCAAATGAGACTTATGCTGTGGACATGGGTGAGTATCGATGAAAACTGCTCATGAAAGCTTGCAAAAGTCCTACTTTTTGATCTTACTATTCTCCTACTTTTTCACCTGGGTCTGCCTGAAAGCCTGAATTAAGCTAATGAGAATAATCTGTGAGTGACTGTCCATCCATCCAAGCATAGTCTGCTGGATACACAGGGATCGTTAGTGTAGGAACTTAATACTTAAAATGTGGTGTAGGGAAATAGGGCAATACTTGGTAGCATATATGTGGTGCGATCAAGCAAAATCAGTCTGAAGTAGGCCCTGGTCAATTTGGGGATTTTTACTTATTCATTTGTAGCATACTTCAATCTCCATATCAGTGAAAACCCCATGTGAATACGACCTTCGGTTAAAAAGTTACAAATATTTAAGCACCGGCACATTAAAGAGAAAGAAACTGAGAAAATCAAGTTTAACCCTAACATCACTGAATACTACAAAATACTACTTGAGTAAACTGCAGTATGGAGTACTTTTACTACATTGGCCTATGAGAATTGAGTAGTATTTTGTAGTACAATGTACTGGAGCCCAAATTAATGCCTAGGATGTTAGGGTTAAAGTTACAGTACTTTAAAACCCTCCGATGCAAACATACATTCTGAGCCATGTTGTTGTATGGGTCAAAATCAGTCAAGGTGATTGTTTTTGACCCTCCTGCCATAGTACAAAACCACATGTAATCTGATCATGTCTGTGTAAAAGTATAGCAGGGGAGGTGGAAGGAAATTTTGACTGATTTTGACCTTTTAAATAGTAGGAGGATTACTTAATTAATTAATTGAGTCATTTTTAGCACACTTATAATACATGTCATATTTTCATGTGAAAGAAGAATGTATTTCCCTTCTGTTTTTGTAAAAAAAAAGGCAATTTTGATTCTTCCACCCCTACGAACATATTTTGGCCCATATCTCAAAACAAGGATTGTCGAGTTCCGACTGATTTTGCTTGATCGCATCCCATATTTGGAGGATATGATGGACTAAAAATTTAGAAAAGTGATAAAGAACATTATATGGGTACCTTTATTGCTGGCCTTGTACATGTATCTTACTTTTTGTTACTGTTGAATGTTTTTCATTTTTGAGATTTTTTTTTAAAATATTGACAATCTGCAGGTACAGGAACTTGTGGAGAAGTCCAACGATCAAGAAATTCTGAAGGCATGTAATGAAATCAGATGGCACTTCATCGGTCATTTGCAGACCAACAAAGTGAAAAAAGTCCTTGGTAAGTTCAATTAGCTTTTTGACAGCCGTTCAGAGCTGTTCAATAAAGAAAATGATAGGGAATGTATAGGTGATATAAATTGTCTTTGAATAACACAAACTTATGGCGTTAAACAAGCCATGTCATTTTTAATGTCTTCAGTTATTTTTTTTTAAGACAATGGAATTTCGGACAAATATTTCTCGGCAGTATTAGTGCTGGTGCCATCTCTGTAAACTATTACAAAAGGAGGATTGAGGGTCTTTGAAGTTGAAGCATCAGAGGATTTTGCAGGATTGAGGGCATTAGAGGTTTTTTGCCTCTGGAGGAAAATGGAGGATACAGGTCATTGGGCTGATTCTGGATGATTTCGGAGGATTGAGGTTACTGGGGGGGGGGGGGGGGAGGTATCCAAAACCCACTGGAGGATTTTGCAGGATTCAGGCAGTGGTCCCCAGTAACAAACATTTGGAGGATTTTGGAATCGGGAGGATATTGGAGGATTCAGGTTATATGTAGGAAAAATGATGTAGGGAGTTAGGGTTAATAACAAATGTTTAAAGAAAACATTTTTTTTTTTTTAACCCTTATAAAGTTCGACCTAATCTATTTATTTTTCTTTGCATTGCAGATGCTCCAAATCTGTACATGGTAGAAACAGTGGATTCACTGAAGCTAGCTAAAGAGTTGAACAAGACCTGGGAGAAACTCGGTAAAAGTCAGAGGTTAAAGGTCATGGTGCAGATCAACACAAGTAGAGAAGAACGTGAGTGACATAGGATTTTGTATAGTCATCTGAACATTTTGTTGAAGATAAACACATAAAATCCTAGAGAAAATAATGTTCCGTTTTCAAAAGATTGTTCTGTTTCTGAAAATTGTGAAAAGGGTGTGTCACCCTCATATATGTGTCATATACGTAACTGAAAATGTGCATATATATTTTTTCTTATTTGATGTATCTTATTCTTGTGAATATCTGGGATATCCCATCAAAATTCATCAGAGATTACCCCTCCCTCTCTCGGGGCCAAAATAGAGCCAACTACCCTATATATAAAAACCTATCAAGTGACAGGTTGAAACACACACAAGCTGTGAGAGTTGGTGGGTAGAATTGTTGATAGGAGGGTTACAACATTTTTAATGAAGAAATTTCATTACTAATGTTTTGTTTCAGATTTTTTGTTTCTAAAAACAATTCCATTTCTAGAGATCAATACCCTATAATCACAAATTGCACATATTCGCACTTCAAATACACCTCTCCACAAATTAACCCTCCTACTATTATAACTGTCACAGCCTATCAAAAAATCTACGCACCAACTCTCACAGCTTGTGTGTGTTTCAACCTGTCACTTGATAGGTTTTGATATATAGGGTAGTCGGCTCCATTTTGGCACCGAGAGAGGGAGGGTTAATCGATAATATTTACAATCTGTGGAGGAAAGTTATGTCTATATTCCACGTTTTTTGCTTTGGACAGAAAAACATGGCGTCTCCCCGTCAGACTGCTGCAAACTCTACGACCACATCAGGCAGAACTGTCCCGCCCTCGATCTTGTTGGCATCATGACGATAGGGGCCTTTGACCACGACCTAAGCCAAGGGCCCAACCCCGATTTTCAGGTGAGAAACTACAAAAATCTGAATTTGTTTTTCAAATTGTGCAGAACGCTATGGATTCTTTGGTTTTGTTAATGGGAAGCATGCCATATGTGGATGGTGGCCTTTTGACCTGAGCAACCGAATTTAGTTTCAATAACTTTTTAGAAAAAGGAATCCTCAGATTGACGATTGTATATCAAAATGTCTGAAGTTCCCTCGGACATCATTAACCCTAACCCACCACAATCCTACAAAATCCTCCTTGCAGTTTTGGAGGATTGAGGATGAATGGTGTTTCAAGAAAAAGAGGGTTTTTGGAGGATTGAGAATGAATGGTGTTTCAAGCGAGGAGGATTTTGGAGCATTGAGGATGAATGGTGTTTCAAAAAAGGAGGATTTTAGAGGATTGAGGGTGAATGGTGTTTGAGAAACAGGAGGATTTTAGAGGATTGAGGATGGTTCATAGCAAAAAGGGTCTTGGGGGTTAGGGTTAATAAAATGTCTGAGAAACACTTGATACAGGCTTTTCATCAACGAAGATTTGACAAAACTGATTGTCCAGCTCCCAGCCAGATGTTGCCTACTGACACCCTTGCTGCAATCTGGGTCTTGGTAACCAATTTAACCCAATATTGTGGATGGAGATACTAAGATTTTATTTAGCAGTGTTAAAGATGAACCTTAACTGTCCCAAATCAGCCCGAACTAAACACCACGTATTTTAAGGGTTCATCGGGACTGTAGAGCCTTGGCACCATTACTTTACATGGAGCTATGATGCCCCAACTTGTCCAAGTACAAAGAATGTGCCATGTACAGTTATGCCCCAAATTAGGGGTATTGTGAATCGTTTTATTTATTATTTCTACTTTTATGCTAATGATGTGAAACCAAAATATATGTAGATTTGTACATATGCAAACTAGAAGTAAATAAGTGAAGACTAAGTTCCGCCAATCCAGCTTTTATGTATGAGAGAAAAGCAAACTACCAGATTTTTCATAGGGTATGAATAATTGTGGGCATAACTGTGGGTTTACTGCACAGTGTTGGATTTTGACATTTTCTGCGAGCAAAAACTGCCTGGCCAAAATGATATTTACATGTCTTGTATGTTGGCACACAATAGGAATTGTTGTTGTACCTTTCTCTGCCATGTATGAGAACCAACATTTGGTTGGCTAAAGCACAGGGTGAATGTGCATTGCAATGCATTTAATGTCCTGCCTGAGCGACAGATACCTTCATTGTCAAAACAAAGTGCAATGAATTGCGCGTGGTCATGTTGTAGGTAAAGTTGAAGTTACATGCCAGACATTACGTCCACCGAGTTAATTTTTTTTCGAGTTGCATATGGGCTGTATCACTACACGAGACATGCGGCCCTAATAATCCTCTCTCGGTTTTACCATTAGACCCTCATCGAATGTCGAGAGGATATCTGCAGTACGTTTGGCCTTGCCAAGGAGTCTATCGAACTCAGTATGGGAATGTCCAATGACTTTGAGCATGCGGTAAGCAAGTTGTATGGCTTTCTGTTCTTTTTTTTGTTAGTTTGTTTGTTTGTTTGTTTTATTTATTTATTTCAGTACGGGCTTGTGTAATTACTTCATAATCCAGTGAAAGACTTCCTTGGTTTTGGTTTTTTTTGTTTGTTTGGCAGTCACTCAAACATGGCTAAAAGCCACTCTAGGTGTTCCAGAGGTGATAGGGTTGGCGTTATTTCGGGTTGCCAACCCTACCACCCTTACGGTTTTCCTGGGCCTAGATCTAAATAGAGGATAAATCTTCATCAAATGCTATAGAAAGTACCCTAATTTTCAGACCTGTGCACCCATGCTGGGTAACTTCCACCATTGGCGAGACCAACGCCAGTGATGTAGTCAAGACCATCACAAGACCAGACACAAGTAACAGGCACAAAGGAATGCTTTTATTACAGTTAATTTGAATAGCTTAAGACTTGAATTAAGACTGAAGGTCTTGTGCTGGTCTTGCGCTGGTCTCGACTACAACACTGACCAACGCACCCACCCCTGGTAATTTTAATACAAAATTTAGAACAAAAATGCTTTCTGCTTCACCCACAGATTGAAGTTGGTAGTACCAACATCAGAGTAGGCAGTACAATATTCGGAGCTCGGAACTACAAACCCAAAACAGAACCAGCGGTGCAAAAACCTGTGGAGAAATCAGCCGAAGAAGCGAGTCACGGGGAATCGTCCCCTACAGATCAGCAGGGTCCGAGTGGCCGCCGAGATCACGTCAACGCCATGGCAAACCTTGCTCTATAGTGACTGCAGTATGGAAGACAGAACTGCCAGTGACAAGAATTATGTAATGTACACAGGAGCAATGCAAGGGACTTTGGGCTGAGAGCTGGCCAGTTTGTATTGGCCATTACTTCGCACAGGGCTGTGAATGTACGTGTATGCTTCAAATTTGCTGTATCCTCTTCAAACGTAGTGTTAACTTCTGGATCCAGATACATGGGGCTGTATGGATGGTGTGTAAATCCACACGCCTGCATGCTCTATTTGTTTACACTGCACTTCCGGATCCATACACGGGTCTCTGTGGTCAGCCCGTGAAGCTGCATGCGGACATGCTCCATGCGTTTTCTCTACACATCAAAATGACATCACACGTACGAGGAGGATTCTGGTTTGTTTTTCCATCTGGAGCCTACAGCACCTGCAGCCGATTTAACGAAAACTTGCGCAATAGCGTAATGCTACTTACGCCACAATTTATTGCATAAGTTGCGCAACATCTGTGACCTTTTAAAAATCAATTTCACGAAAGGTACGCAGTGCGTAAGTCGCTGACTTAAATCATTTATTAAATTCACTAGATTATTTCAGAGAGTAATGAAATGATCATCCGCTGCAGGTTTACCTGTGAGATATTTCCAAAAGTTGCCATCAATTTTTTTTCAGAGCGAAGTTTTAAAGGTGAAAAGTTTCCAAATGGCGCCCCACAGTTCCATGTATTTTTATTGTTGTACTAAAACAGTTGTCGTAAAAGCGGCATTCAGCCTTGTCCGTGATGTATAAAACATTGCGCAGCTACGCACTGTTTCGTGAAATGGATCGCAAGGATGTAGCGCAGCTGCGCAACATTTTTATAGCGCAAGTCCTACGCCATGGCGTAAGTTGGCCATGGTTTCGTGAAATCGGCTGCTGTGCTTGGATTCAGCAGAAAAGATTGATTATGAGATGCATTTACACAGGCAGCGGTCTTGTGGTGACGTATTCAAGCGTGTGCTAGCTGCAGCAGCTGCAGCTGCTGTTTTTCGAAATCTTCGGTTTTCTCCTGATGGAAACTTGTAGATCGCATTAACAGCAGATCCCTGTGGTGTTTGTATGTCATGAGAGGTGTGGATTGGTGCAATCCGTGGACACGCCAACAGAATGAAATGATGGTAACAAGTCACACTAATTGATGATTATTGTGGAAACATTGATACGTTACCAGATCGGAAAATTACATACCACTTCAAAAATTTCAAACCGCACATGAAGTCACCTCTATTAACCCCTTGCCACCGGTTGACACAAATACCCGCCAATTTTTGCATTTCCAATCCATTATTGGGGTATTGTGTACGTTATGCTTGGCTGCATAACCCGGCCTGGTGCCCCGGCGCCACCCGGTGGCAAGGGGTTAACATGCACAGGAAGCATTCACACTGACGCTGCATACAGTGCCACAACCCTCAGAAATCCAAAGTTCTCCACCTCATTTTGATTTTATACAAAATTCACAAATCAAAAATATGGATCTGGAGGTCTGGATATTGAAGTCTGAGGTGTAAGCTGTGTGGTTTGAAAAAAAAAAAAACTAGAGTATGCAATCACAATCAATAATTCCATTTCAGTAATTTAGAAAATAATTCAAAATATGCACAAAATTGACATTTGTGTAAATCATAATGTATTTCTCGAATATCTTCCCAACCGTAATCATTTTAGGACTGTTTTTTTTCCTCGTTAGTCTTAAGCGTCTAATGAAATGTTAACCAAAGTGATTGGAAGCTACTTAGAGTAAGTGTAATCACACACATTTACCTCATAAACGCTCACTACCCCAAGCCTTGCAAACTCCAACGGCAGGTTTTGTCAAGGTCTGATGGGTTCAGTACTGCAGGACCTTGGCACCATTACTTTACATGGAGCTATGATGCCCCAATTTGTCAAAGTCCAAAGAATGTGCCATAGGTTTACTGCACAGTGTTTGATTTTGACAGGTTGAGGACATTTCCTAGTGACAATGCCTAGGGGGTTAGGGTTAATTAATATTGTGTGCTCTGTTGTTCAGAAGTTGAAGACAAGTATTAATAATAATAATAATAATAATAATAATAATGCGGTGCTTATATAGCGCTTTATACAAATGTCTCAAAGCGCTTTACAATTATTACCCCTGGTCATCAGGCCTTGAGATCAGTTCTATTAAAGTACGCGTAGTTTGTGCTACTTTGTTATTGTAAACTCCTGAAGATGCCAAAGAACATTACACATGTATTTCTTGTTCTTTAACTAGAGACAGTGAAAATCCGTTCGAACATTTTGCATTTTTCGTTTTGCAATTTTGTAAATTCCGCTTTTTTCCCGTTTTTCTGGAATTTGAAGCCTTTTGAATAGAATTACATCCCCGATGAGTAAACGGTACGTATTAAAAATTGGTAAAATCACTAACCTGAAAGCGGCCTACATACATGATTATGAGTTGTCTTATGTAGTCGCCCAATCATTACGTTCCTCCCAAAAAGAAAATTCCAGAAGTGAACAGTTAATAAAGAACCCACGTTATAAACCTGACAATCCGACTGATTGTGAATAATTTTGGACGGGCAGTTTTCAATTTTGACGAGCTTCGAAGCGTGAAATGTTCACAGAAGTAGTAGCATGTGCACGCACGCACACGTAAATCACATTCAGTTATAAATGAATCGGCGTACGCGTGGTACATGGTAGGCCTACTGTGTACACTGTCATGTATTACATCGGCTGGAGTTTACGTTGTGTGATTAACGGTATGCTGCTTTGTCATTTTAACGTGATTCTTCTGTTATTAAAAAAGCTTATCAGTACATTTGTATAATATTTAATTGAATTAATTATGATTCTCATTCAATCTTATTTTGAAATGCGTTTTCCGTTTTTGACACTTGATTCCGCTATTCCGTCCGTGATTCCGCGATCGCGGATTTTCACCGTCTCTATTAACACTAACCATCCCAAATCCGCCAAAATCCAACACCATGTTGTATTGTATTTTGATGGGTTCAGGACTGTAGAGCCTTGGCACCATTACTTTACATGGAGCTATATGATGCACCAATTTGCCAAAGACTGTGCCATGTACTGCAGTGTTGGATTTTGACAGGTTCGGGACACTTCCCAAATGCACAAATTACCATAGATTATCAGTTTAAATCATTGATGTGTGCTGTATTTAAGACGGACTATTCACTTGAGCCAAAGAATTGTTTTCTTAAATGCACAAGATTGGACGTGCAGTGCAAGTCTGTGGTAAACTCTCCATGTAAGACTACGTGTAACTGTAAATAATGCTTTAAATGTCTCAATTTTAAGGCTTTAAATATAGGTGGTCAAATAGCCTAGAGTATGACAGCTGAAGGTATTTTTCCACCAGCTTTTTACACGGACTTTCAAAAAAGCGGCATCTATTTGCCTCCTTTATCCCATGTAGAATTTACACAGTATGCCAAAAAATTGTTGTAATACTTGTCATTTCAAAGAAAAGTAAAATTAAGTCTTCAAATGTACATAAATTGTACCCCCCCCCCCCCCCTCAAAAAGTTCCCTTTGCATTAAATCCCAGGAGTTGACATTTCTAAGAATTTTAATGCTGGCCATTTGAAAATGTAATTATATTGACATTATATTAAGTATTAAATATAATAAATACAAATTATGTACATTTTATTGAAAGGAAAGTTTTTTTTCTGGCACCTTTACTAATATGAGGTTTGATGTTTATTAAAACTTCGGATTTGTTGCTGTCGGGGGTTTAGTGACGCATAAACATTAGTGGTGCTAATGTGTGCTATCACGTTGTGTGTTGCACTTATGGACCCTAGACTAATCAGTTGTACGTGTATAACTGTAATTCCTATATCTGATGTACTATGTATTTAAGCAATTTGAATGATTTTTTAAGTCACTTTTTTTTAGGTGGGTGGAAAACCCACATTATTTAATGGCAAACCAGCATTGTACAGAATTGGGTACGGACTGAAAAACCAGTCTGCATGAGTGGGACGTTAACCTGGATCGCAGGGGTGGAATGCGAGGGACGTATCTGTCAATGCTTCTGTGATGTCAGTGGAACCCACATTTTTTTTGGGGGGGGGGGGGGGGGGCTTGCTTGATGATAGGTAAAACGTATCATCATTGAGTGACCCCCACATTGCCGCTTACCAGGTTGTATCGTAAAGTCGGGGCGTGATCCCTGACTGTACATGTATACCATTATGCCATATAGTTTTATGACTTTTGACTAGCATTACTGAAACATTGAGAGACTGTCAACATGGGGCAAGATAGCTCAGTTGGTAGAGCACCGGTACTGTAATCTGGAGGTGGCAGGTTCATATCCTGCTCCTGCTTGTTGTCTTTATTCGCTTTAAATTTCATTTGTATGTAATAGATGCACATATAAATTAATGCAATGCCAAATAACTCCCGTCCAGTGAGGCTCTTTAACCCCTTGAGTACTTTTTTTTTTACGGGAGACGTCAGGGTGTCGCAGCGGTTTGTGCAGTCAAGCGTAACAAACAACAATGGATTGAAACTGCACAAACGGCGGCATCAGGCCTGGTGGCACTTTTTTTTTGGACGCCATATGGCGTCATCCGCACGCAAGGGGTTAATGGTACATGTATGATATAGCATTAGCAAAGCTGACACTATGGTTGTGGGCATTTTGCCTACTTTGTGAGGGTCATCAGTGTATACATGAAAGGACAGATCCTTCAAGCGAGTTGTGAGAAAAGTGTAAAAAGCCGTCCTTTTTTCCCCCAGTGGTTTTTGTTCATATGGGTATATTTTGATTGTTATATAAGCCCACAGTATTTTTGGAGGTCTTCAAGGGCGGATCCAGAACACAATTTTTTTTGGGGAGAGGCCAAAAACATTTTGGGCTGAGTTTTGTGGGTGCGTGTACGCAGTGGCTGCCTTTTTGCGACGTCAATTAAAACTTTTTTTTTTTTTTGGTGCCATGGCCCCCTTCCCTTCCCCCGGATCCGCCCTTGGAGGTCTTCAGACAGTTTTCTTGAAGATGACAGCATTTCAAATGGACTGTATTTCTCGGGAAGATTCGTACTCGTACAATCTTTATAAAGAACAAGCTTTGAAATTGAAACTAATCAATTTGGTTTCTGACCATTACCAAAGCTATGATCGTACCTCCAAGTTGTGGCCAGTAACAAAACGAAATGGCTCAATATTGCAGTACAGTTAAGAGTTCACTAAGAGAAGGTATACAGATTCACAAACCTTTCTTTTGGACACATCAGTCCTTTGTAAATAGATTTGCTACAAATACAAAATCGTTTGTGTAAAATTGTATATTGATAGAATTGGTGATTAAAAAGATTGAAGTGAAGACTCGTGAAAAATGAACTTGTCGCTTTTTTTCATCATTGTCATGTACAAGGGTTTTTATCTCCGCCCCACCTCCAACAAAATACCTTGCCTTGAACATAAGAAAATGAAAAAATGGGAACAAATATGGCCCCATACTTCTGGATTTGAAACAAAAAAACACCTGCAATGACTTAGCCTCATGCACTATTAATTGTTAACCTTCCCCGGGGGCTGTCCCCACCCTGGTTGTTGGGATGTTTTATGCCCTAGGGTCGGGGACTTTTGTCCTTGTTTGAGTCTAAATGAAAATCGCCCCTGTACTTTTCAGCATGAGAGTACTGCCCTCGGGTTGGGTTTTTTAGTCACTTCTGAAATGACAATTCCGGCGGTGGGGCGATCGGGAGGAGGGGTGGGGGAACAATTGGTCGGTGCATGTTTGCGCCATTTCAAGTTTGATACCGTTAAATAGGGTTGGGGGTGCTCCAAACTTGAAGCAACAATAAATAAAGATTGGGTAATGACAACTGAAATAAGCAAAACCATCCTGACTTGCTCAGCAACACGTACAACAAGGTGGTTCTCGAACCACGCGTCTCGCCTGCTTTAGTTTTGTGATTACCCCGGAAGAATGCAGGGGCACTGATAACGGTTGAAGGAGCAAGAGTTAGTGTAAAAAGAGAACGAAATGGTAAGTTATCACGAGCAAGAACCGATGAGCATGCCTAAAACAATGGTAGGTGACAAAAGCAATGTGGAAGGAAAATGTTGTCCAAAGTTATGGAAGTTTGAGTGGGGTGTGAGACGAGAGAGGATGAAAGCATGGAGATTACTGACACGACCATCATATAAAGGTTATAGTGCATGCATGACCCAAGTACTTCCAGTTTTCAAATGAGACAAGTTGGACAATTCCAGCCTATTTTACAACTTGACCTCAAATGACCTTTGACCTCAGTTCTTGACCTTTGACACAAGCATCATATAAAGGTTGCACTATTGAATGCAGGACCCAAGTTTGATTGCAATCGGACTTCAACTTTGCATATAAGACCAATTTGTCGAAACTTCTTTATTAAACCAAAATGACACATACAGACGGACTACGGACGGACGGACGGACGGACTACGTACAGAAATAGTGATTGCATAATCTCTTTCTGAACTTCGTTCAGGCGAGACAAAAAGGGATATCGACGATAGAATTTGAAGCAAAAACGTACATTAAAGAATTTAATAAAAAATTAAAATACAAAAAAAGAACGAAACAAAAAAAAGTGGGAAGTAACGAAGGTAAGGTTTTAGGCGAAACAATGTGGCATGCATGGTATGGTAGAACCATTGAGGAATATAAAAGACAACCATGTGTTCTTTCTTATTCCTCCATGGTAGAACGCATTTTAAGCAGTTGTCGACAGGTTGTAGTCCGAGTAACTTGGACCATTTATCGCCCTTTTTAACATTTGGACATGATCTGGCGATAGATCATGTCCAAATGTTTAAAAAGGCGATAAAGGGTCCAAGTTACTCGGACCATGGAGGTTGGAAAACAGGTTGCTGGTTATAAGTCATCACACAATTACAAAGGTTTTTTTGCAGAGGGTGGCATGCATCTACCCATATGTCGTTTTTTTCGGTTTTTTTTTCAACCATGGTTCAACCATGGAGGAAGTGGTTCAACTTGAATCAGTTCTGTTTTTGTTCAACTTGAATCACTTCACCTACCGTGCGTGTGACGCGTGACGGTGTAGAAGCGGAACGTTTCTACGACTGTTTGCTGTTCGTTGTTAATTACGGAGTTAATAAGAGTTGAAATCTTTAAGAAGATTTATATGTTTACAAACCACAAACTTTCAAAGAATTCACGCATTTTTATGCAGATTACAGTTGTAGAGAACCAGTACTCACTCACTGTGTTGCTGGGGGAATACAACGGCATTTGTACAAAAATGCCCATATTCTCGGTCCGCCGACGCCAACCACAAAATGACAAACCGCGGCCGTTTTGTGTGATAAACATATGGGGAAAGGATATTTCCACAAAGCTCGCCAAAAACTGATCGATACCCTAATTTCACACCTTTTATTTGAACGTATCAGTCCTGGCGGAATAACACAAACCATGAGGTACACAACTCTCCATACATGTGGTTCAGAAAAGAAAAGATGTTCTGTTGCGAAAGAAATTCTTTAGCCCATCATTTTCGTTTAAAAAGTAAGTGTTAACGAGACACGAAAAATTGACTGAAGGATCGCAGTTTCGATCAAATTTGCAGCTTCGTGTGTGTGCACGTATTGTATGGCTCACTACAAGGTACAAAAACTGTCATTTCCGTGGTCGAATCTGTGTGCGTGTGGTGTCGACGCGTCATCATCATCCATTGTGTGTTGATAGCGTTCAATCCGCACGGTGTGCTATTGAAAACGCAAACCAATAAACAGCTTAAATTGGCCCTATACATTGATATGCATCAACTTTGAAAATGTGTGTATGTTTTAAAAAGGAGTTGAGACAAGGCAATGAAGATTGAAGAAAGCTCAGGAGAATCACATCTCAGTTTCTATGTAAATTTAATAAAACAGCAAAAAAATGAAGAAAAAACTTGCTATAATCGTGTTACGTTGTATACATGTCAATTGCATGTAGGAAACCTATGCTCTAACCATACCAGGAAAAAAATGCACTATCGTGTAATTTTTCATAGGATGGTTAGGACGAGAGACACCTGAACCAGTAGCGTATCCAGCTTTTGTGCCAGACTGTCTTAAAACCGTCGCAAAAACACTATTTCCTTTTGTTTTGTTTTTATGACGCCTCAAATGCCGCCAGGGGGGTGCAAGTTGCAAAGAATTCACGTATTTTTATGCAGATTACAGTTGTGGAGAACTGCCATGTCAATAAAAGAGACGGGGAAAATATATGTCACGAAACACTCACACATGTATGCAACGGCATTTGTACAAAAATGCCCATATTCTCGGTCCGCCGACGCTAACCACAAAATGACAAACCGCGGCCTTTTTGCGTGATAAACATATGGGGAAAGGATATTTCCAAGAAAGCTCGCCAAAAACTGATCGATACCCTAATTTCGTTTATTTCAACGTAGGAGTCCTGGCGGAATAAATAACGCAAACCATGAGAGTACAAAACTCTCCATACATGTGGTCCAAAAAAGAAAAGTCATCCTGTCACGAACGAAATTCTTTAGCCTATTATTTTCGTTTAAAACAAGTGCTATATGGCGGCAACACGATAAATGGGCTGAAGGATCGCAGTTTCGATCAAATTTGCAGCTACGTGTGTGTGCACGTATGAATGGCGCACTGCAAGGTACAAAAACTGTCATTTGCGTGGTCCAACGTAAGTGTGTGGTTGGTTGGTCTGTGCCCCTGAATTTACTACCTACCTGTACCCTATGGAGACATGAACACAATGGGTCAGGTTGTCTCCACAAGGAATTTTGTGTACAAAGTCTATGGGAAAGGGAAGACTCTGTTACGCCCCAACTACGGTCATGGTACCAACTATACTTGGGCCAGTCCCACTCCCATCTTTAGTTGGGCCGGTACCAATTAGAACCGGACAGTTGGGAAATACCAACTATAGTTGGGACTAAACGCGACGGGGGGTGTCGTATTTATTGTAAGGCGCATGACTGAAAAGGCCATTCGTCATGATTATGCATGATTGATCGCGGGGTTTGAGGCCGGCTGCGCTGTTCAAATCTCCGGCCGGGCCACGTGTATAAACATGTACATATGTACAATGTACATTTGTGCATGGACGGTTATGAAAAATTGAAGGCCGGGAGTAAGGTGGGGTCATTATTGATCTCCATTGGGGGGGGGGGGGGGGGGGGGGGGGGGGGGGGGGGGAACCGCCAGTAATAACAACGTCTTGGAAATCTTGTAAATCTCCCCCCCGAAAAATGGGGGAAACTAGTGCGCATGCGTCAATTCTGTTTGAAAATGAAAAACATTTTCTCTTCACGCACGCGCACATACGAAAAAGAGCTGCCATGAAGTTGCACAATAGTCTGGTAGCTATCTATACTACTGGCCGAAGGGGCACTGGTAAGTTCGCGATCGAAGCTGCTACATACAGTGCTTGCTCTGCTTTGCATTAATTGCAGGCAGCCGGCCGGCCGGCTATGCGCTAGCGGCTGCAGTGTTCACTGCTCGTGTTCGCATGCGACGTCTTGCAACTGTGACGATCGATGCGAGGGAGATACGACGGGTAAGGTGCCGGGCAGGACCGGGCAGGCAACCTGGGTGATGGTGTGTAATCTGCGGGAAATTACTTGTTACATGCAAGAAATACCTCTCCGTTATATTAAACCGTAGGGGCTCGGACAACTCGACCGTTGGCCGACTCGACTCGAGACAACTCGACTGTTGAGACAACTCGACCGTCTTTGCGTCAAATGGGAAGACAATTAAGTCGTCCGTGGAGACAAGTCTTCCGTTGAGCCAAGTCGTCCATTGAATTGAAGTCGACTCGGAGGTAGGGGAATCGCTGCTGTCTCGGCGGGGATTCGCGTCCAGCCTCAAAGCAAACATGAGCCTGAATTTTTGTCGAGTTTCACCAGTGGAGAAAACCCGCAGGAGATCTAGAGTGCGTCTCAGTATCTTTGTGAACTGTGTGACAATCGAATCACCAGAGTACGACAATATCTGTTTTCCCCGGCCGTAAAGACTAGGGCCTCGTGAGCTATTTGTTTTATTATTATCACGGCCTTTTATATTTTATATCTCAATCAAATCATCTAAGAGGGTCTCCTCAACACCATTATAATATATCAACTAGATGTATGGTGCAGTGTTTGTGGACAAACACAGGGCTGTTTTGTTTTTTTGTGTAAAATTATGTGATTTAAATGAAATTTCAAAAATGAAAAAAATTATAGAAAATTAGCCGATGACGTCATCGTGACGTCACATAAATTTTCATCTAACACATGCTGGCATAACTAAATACCACGTTTTAACTTAATCTGACTTGTACTTTTGTAGATATATGGCTTCAAAAAATGCACCTTTAAGATGACGTCACATGACATGTGATGACGTCATCATGACGTAAAAGTTCGGCGCACATTCTGAGCAGTTGGTGTAAGTGTCTGCCTACGACTTGTCTAACGACTTGAAAAAAAGACTAGAGATCAACTCTTTATAGACAGCATGCCACATGAAAGCCATGGTTTCTGTCCTTCCCAGAATTCCTTTGTGTTATATTGAATTTGGTCACAATTTTCAGATGCCTGTTATTTCTTAATACTTGAGTGAGCCACGATCACGAAATTGTTGAATTAGGTAGAGAAAAATTCAATGTATACATTTTTTTAATCGGACCGACCCTTACATGCGTAAAAAAAAAAAAATTGATGACGTCATTATGACGTCACACAATTTTCGCCTTTTAGGGCATATCTTTGAGACATACCAAAAGCTGTATCAAAAAGAATTTTGAAAATATCTTGTTTTGTTTGCGAGATATATTTAAAAGAATGTTACGATTTCAAAATTTCAAAAATTCATAACAAATCACGTGAGGACGTCATCATGACGTCAATTTGGATTTTGCATGCTAGTGCCAGTATCTACCTACCCACCAATTTTCATGACGATCGGACCTATCCTTATATGTGTTTTAAAAAAGCACATTTTTGATGATGTCATCATGACGTCACACATTTTTTTCCTTTTTAGGGCATATCTTTGAGACCTACCAAAGCTATAACAAAAAGAATTTTGAAAATATCTTGTTTTGTTTGCCAGATATATTTAAAAGAATGTTACGATTTTCAAAATTTCAAAAATTCATAACAAATCACGTGATGACGTCATCATGACGTCACTTTGGATTTTGCATCCTAGTGCCAGTATCTACCTACCCACCAATTTTCATGACGATCGGACCTATCCTTATATGTGTTTTAAAAAAGCACATTTTTGATGATGTCATCATGACGTCACACACTTTTTTCCTTTTTAGGGCATATCTTTGAGACCTACCAAAGCTGTAACAAAAAGAATTTTGAAAATATCTTGTTTTGTTCGCTAGATATATTGAAAAGAATTTTACGATTTTCAAATTTCAAAAATTCATAAAAAATCACGTGATGACGTCATCATGACCAAAAAGTTCGGCACACATTCTGAGCAGTTTGTCTAAGTGTCTGCCAAGTTTAAAGGCAATCGGGTGCACCAAAGTAGCCAAAGTGCCGGTAAGAAAGAAAACGTGCACAAATGCTATGGGCAAAAAGTCTGAAAAGGAAAAAAAAAAAAAACTAGATGTATGGTGCAGTGTTTGTGGACAAACACAGGGCTGTTTTTTTTTTTTGTGTACAATTATGTGATTTAAATGAAATTTCAAAAATGGAAAAAATTATAGAAAATTAGCCGATGACGTCATCATGACGTCACATACATTTTCATCTGACACATGTTGGCATAACTAAATACCACGTTTTAACTTAATCTGATTTGTACTTTTGTAGATATATGGCTTCAAAAAATGCACCTTTAAGATGACGTCACATGACATGTGATGACGTCATCATGACGTAAAAGTTCGGCGCACATTCTGAGCAGTTGGTGTAAGTGTCTGCCTACGACTTGTCTAACGACTTGAAAAAAGACTAGAGATCAACTCTTTATAGACAGCATGCCACATGAAAGCCATGGTTTCTGTCCTTCCCAGAATTCCTTTGTGTTATATTGAATTTGGTCACAATTTTCAGATGCCTGTTATTTCTTAATACTTGAGTGAGCCACGATAACGAAATTGTTGAATTAGGTAGAGAAAAATTCAATGTATCAATTTTTTTAATTGGACCGACCCTTACATGCGTAAAAAAAAAAAATTGATGACGTCATTATGACGTCACACAATTTTCGCCTTTTAGGGCATATCTTTGAAAATATCTTGTTTTGTTTGCGAAATGTTACGATTTCAAAATTTCAAAAATTCATAACAAATCACGTGATGACGTCATCATGACGTCACTTTGGATTTTGCATGCTAGTGCCAGTATCTACCTACCCACCAATTTTCATGACGATCGGACCTATCCTTATATGTGTTTTAAAAAAGCACATTTTTGATGATGTCATCATGACGTCACACATTTTTTTCCTTTTTAGGGCATATCTTTGAGACCTACCAAAGCTATAACAAAAAGAATTTTGAAAATATCTTGTTTTGTTTGCCAGATATATTTAAAAGAATGTTACGATTTTCAAAATTTCAAAAATTCATAAAAAATCACGTGATGACGTCATCATGACGTCATTTTGGATTTTGCATGCTAGTGCCAGTATCTACCTACCCACCAATTTTCATGACGATCGGACCTATCCTTATATGTGTTTTAAAAAAGCACATTTTTGATGATGTCATCATGACGTCACACATTTTTTTCCTTTTTAGGGCATATCTTTGAGACCTACCAAAGCTATAACAAAAAGAATTTTGAAAATATCTTGTTTCGTTTGCCAGATATATTTAAAAGAATGTTACGATTTTCAAAATTTCAAAAATTCATAACAAATCACGTGATGACGTCATCATGACGTCACTTTGGATTCTGCATCCTAGTGACAGTATCTACCTACCCACCAATTTTCATGACGATCGGACCTATCCTTATATGTGTTTTAAAAAAGCACATTTTTGATGATGTCATCATGACGTCACACATTTTCTCCGTTTTAGGGCATATCTTTGAGACATACCAAAGCTATAACAAAAAGAATTTTGAAAATATCTTGTTTCGTTCGCTAGATATATTGAAAAGAATTTTACGATTTTCAAATTTCAAAAATTCATAAAAAATCACGTGATGACGTCATCATGACCAAAAAGTTCGGGACACATTCTGAGCAGTTTGTCTAAGTGTCTGCCAAGTTTAAAGTCAATCGGGTGCACCAAAGTAGCCAAAGTGCCGGTAAGAAAGAAAACGTGTACAAATGCTATGGGAAAAAAGTCTGAAAAGGAAGCACAAAAAAAAAAAAAAACTAGAGGCATGAGGTTGGTGTTTGTGGACAAACACAGGGCTGTTTCGTTTTTGTTTTTTTAGTTTGGATGTGAAATGTGAATACAATAATTTAAGTTTGTCAAAGAATCGCGCTGCTGCCAGTTTTCTTTGGTAATTTTGAAATTAATTAAAGTTGTTTGTAGTAGTAACATGTGATGACGTCATCATAACGTATCTATAAACTTGCTGACCTACCTAGATATTACTTTTCAACTTAATCGGACTTATACTTTTGTTTATATATGGCTTCATAAACAGCCCCTTTAAGATGACGTCACGTGACATGTGATGACATCATCATAATGTCAAGTCACTTTTCATATATAAACCTATATGTACTGGGCTACCTAGATATTACTTTTCAACTTAATCGGACTGATACTTTTGTTTATATAGCTTCAAAAACTGCCCCTTTAAGATGACGTCACGTGACATGTGATGACGTCATCATAATGTCAAGTCAATTTTCATCTATAAACCTATATGTACTGGGCTACCTAGATATTACTTTTCAACTTAATCGGACTTGTACTTTTGTTTTCATATGGCTTAAAAAACTGTCCCTTTAAGATGACGTCATGTGGCATGTGATGACGTCATCATCATGTCATGTCAATTTTCATCTATAAACCAACTGGCCTACCTAGGTATTTTTAAAAAACTTAATCGGAATTGTACCTTTGTCTATATATGGCTTCAAAAACTGCCCCTTTAAAATGACGTCACGGACATGTGATGACGTCATCATAATGTCAAGTCAAATTTCATCTATAAACCTACTGGGCTACCTAGATATTACTTTTCAACTTAATCGGACTTGTACTTTTGTTTATATATGGCTTCGAAAAATGCCCCTTTAAGATGACGTCACGTGACATGTGATGACGTCATCATGACGTAAACGTTCGTTACACATTGTGAGCAGTTTTTGATGACGTCATCATGACCTCACACAATTTTCGCCTTTTAGGGCATATCTTTGAGACATACCAAAGCTATAACAAAAAGAATTTTCAAAATATCTTGTTTTTTTCGTTAGATATATTGAAAAGAATGTTACGATTTTCAAAATTCAAAAATTCAGCAGTTGGGGTAAGTGTCTGCCAAGTTTAAAAGTAGCCAAAGTGGCCGGTAAGAAAGAAAACGTTTACAAATGCTATGGGCAATATTCTAGCGACTTGAAAAACATATTTCTTTATGACGTCATCATGACGTCACACAATTTTCGCTTTTTAGGGCATATTTTTGAGACATACCAAAGCTATAACAAAAAGCATTTTGAAAATATCTTGTTTTGTTCGGTAGATATATTGAAAAGAATGTTACGATTAAAATTGTTTTATAATTTAGCGACTTGAAAAAAGACTACAAATCAACCCTTTTTATAAACAGCATGCACATTTAAGCCATGGTTACCTGCCCTTCCCAGAATTCCTTTGTGTTATATTGAATTTGGTCTAAATTTTGAAATGGCTGTTATTTCTTACTTGAGTGAGCCACGATCATGAAATTTTGGAATTAGGTACAGAAAAATTCAATGTATACATTTTTGTAATCAGATTGACCCTTACATGCGTTTAAAAAAAAAAAATTTTTGATGACGTCATCATGACCTCACACAATTTTCGCCTTTTAGGGCATATCTTTGAGACATACCAAAGCTATAACAAAAAGAATTTTCAAAATATCTTGTTTTTTTCGTTAGATATATTGAAAAGAATGTTACGATTTTCAAAATTCAAAAATTCATAAAAAATCACGTGATGACGTCATCATTACGTAAAAGTTCGGCAGACATTCTGAGCAGTTGGTCTAAGTGTCTGCCAAGTTTAAAGCCAATCGGCTGCTTAAAAGTGGCCAAAATGCCGGTTAGAAAGAAAACGTGCACAAATGCTATGGGCATTTGGCTGAAAAAGAAAAAAAAAAAGAAAAAAAAAAAAAAATTAAGATCTGATGTTTATAGTGAGTAAAGTGGCTTGTACAAAATTCGTGTACAAAGTCTATGGGATTTTGGATAGAACTAAAACATTCATAGACAATTAGCCGATGACGTCATCATGACTTCACTTCGGATGTTACATTCTACTGGCACTATCTACCTTCCCACAATTTTTTATGATACTCAGACCTATTCTTATATATGTTATTAAAAAAAACATTTTGATGACGTCATGATGACGTCACACATTTTCACATTTACGTGAAAGAATATAGGAGCTAACAAAGCTATTCCAAAAAGAATTTGGAATTTAGCATGTTCTGTTGATGAGATATGGCTTTAAGAAACTTTTACGGTTCAAAAACTTTAAAATTACTATAAAATCGTATGGTGACGTCATCATGACGTCACCTCAATTTTCATCTATAACACGTGGTGGCCCACCAACATACCAGGTTTAAAGGCAATCGGACATACCGTTCTCTAGATATGGGCCCTTGAAAAATGCACGTTTAGGATGACGTCACGTGACACGTGATGACGTCATCATGACGTCACGTTTCGGCATACATTTTCAGCTTAGGGTCTTTGTTTGTGTTAAGCCTGATTAACATCTGTGGTTGTTTAGTGACCAAAGTGCCACTTACAAAATTCGTCTACAAAGTCTATGGGATTTGGGATAGAACTAAAAATTTCATAGAAAATCAGCCGATGACGTCATCATGACGTCACTTTGGATTTTACATGCTAGTAGCATTATCTACCTACCCAGCAATTTTTATGACGATCGAACGTACCCTTATATGTGTTTCAAAAAAGAACATATTTGATGACGTCATGATGACGTCACACATTTTCCCATTTATGTGAAAGAATATAGGAGCTAACAAAGCTATTCCAAAAAGAATTTTGGATTTAGCATGTTCTGTTCATGAGATATGGCTTTAAGAAACTTTAATGTTCAAAAACTTTAAAATTACGATAAAATCGTATGATGACGTCATCATGACGTCACGTAAATGTTCATCTATAACACGTGGTGGTCCACCAACATACCGGGTTTAAAGGCAATCGGACCTACGGCTCTCTAGATATGGGCCCTTGAAAAATCATCTTTAAGATGACGTCACGTGACATGTGATGACGTCATCATGACGTAAAAGGTCGGCACACATTGTGAGCAGTTGGGGTAAGTGTCTGCCAAGTTTAAAAGTAGCCAAAGTGGCCGGTAAGAAAGAAAACGTTTACAATGCTATGGGCACTATTCTAGCGACTTGAAAACAGATTTATTTTATTACGTCATCATGACGTCACACAATTTTCGCTTTTTAGGGCATATCTTTGAAACATACCAAAGCTATAACAAAAAGAATTTTGAAAATATCTTGTTTTGTTCGCTAGATATATTGAAAAGAATGTTACGATTTAAACAATTTAGAAATTCAGCGACTTGAAAAAAGACTACAAATAAATTCTTTTTATAAACAGCATGCACTTTTAAGCCATGGTTATCTGCCCTTCCCAGAATTCCTTTGTGTTATATTGAATTTGGTCTAAATTTTGAAATGGCTCCTATTTCTTACTTGGGTTAGCCACGATCATGAAATTTTGGAATTAGGTACAGAAAAATTCAATGTATACATTTTTGTAATCGAATTGACACTTACATTCGTTAAAAAAAAAAAAAATGTTTGGATGACGTCATCATGACGTCACACAATTTTCGCTTTTTAGGGCATATCTTTGAGACATACCAAAGCTATAACAAAAAGAATTTTGAAAATATCTTGTTTTGTTCGCTAGATATATTGAAAAGAATGTTACGATTTTAAAACTTCAAAAATTCAGCGACTTGAAAAAAGACTAGAAATTAACCCCTTTTATAAACAGCAAGCACATAATACCCATGGTTATCTGCCCTTCCCAGAATTCCTTTGTGTTATATTGAATTTGGTCAAAATTTTGAAATAGCTGTTATTTCTTACTTGAGTGACCCACGATCATGAAATTTTGGAATTAGGTACAGAAAAATTCAATGTATACATTTTTGTAATCGAATTGACACTTACATGCGTTTAAAAAAAAACTAATTTTTGATGACGTCATCATGACGTCACACAATTTTCGCTTTTTAGGGCATATCTTTGAGACATACCAAAGCTATAACAAAAGAAATTTTGAAAATATCTTGTTTTGTTCGCTAGATATATTGAAAAGAATGTTACGATTTTCAAAATTCAAAAAATCATAAAAAATCACGTGATGACGTCATCATGACGTCACTCTTCGGCATACAATTTCAGGTTCGGGTCTATGTTTGTGTTAAGTTTAATTAAGATCTGAGATTGTTTAGTGACCAAAGTGCCACCTATAAAATTTGTGTACAAAGTCTATGGGATTTAGGATAGAACTAAAATAAGAAGAAGAAGAAAAAGAAAAAAAAAAATCAGAACAAAAACAAAGCCTTTTCCGACGGATTGTCGGAAAAGCCAAAAAAAAAAAAGAAAAAAAAAAAAATCTTAACGAAAACAAGGGCTGTTTCGGAAAAGTTTCCGAAACAGCCAAAAAAAAAAAAAAAAAAAACTAGATGTATGGTGCAGTGTTTGTGGACAAACACAGGGCTGTTTTGTTTTTTGGTGTAAAATTTTGTGATTAAAATGAAATTTCAAAAATGAAAAAATCATAGAAAATTAGCCGATGACGTCATCATGACGTCACATACATTTTCATCCAACACATGCTGGCATAACTAAATACCACGTTTTAACTTAATGTGACTTGTACTTTTGTAGATATATGGTTTCCAAAAATGCCCCTTTAAGATGACGTCACGTGACATGTGATGACGTCATCATGACCTAAAAGTTCGGCGCACATTCTGAGCAGTTGGTGTAAATATCTGCCTACGACTTGTCTAACGACTTGAAAAAAAGACTAGAGATCAACTCTTTATAGACAGCATGCCACATGAAAGCCATGGTTTCTGTCCTTCCCAGAATTCCTTTGTGTTATATTGAATTTGGTCACAATTTTCAGATGTCTGTTATTTCTTAATACTTGAGTGAGCCAAAATCACGAAATTGTTGAATTAGGTGGAGAAAAATTCAATGTATAAATTTTTTTAATCAGACCGACCCTTACATGCGTTAACAAAAAAAATTGATGACGTCATTATGACGTCACACAATTTTCGCCTTTTAGGGCATATCTTTGAGACATACCAAAAGCTGTATCAAAAAGAATTTTGAAAATATCTTGTTTTGTTTGCGAGATATATTTAAAAGAATGTTACGATTTTCAAAATTTCAAAAATTCATAACAAATCACGTGATGACGTCATCATGACGTCACTTCGGCTTCTGCATGCTGGTGGCAGTATCTACCTACCCACCAATTTTCATGACGATCGGACCTATCCTTATATGTGTTTTTAAAAAGGACATTTTTGATGATGTCATCATGACGTCACACATTTTTTTCCTTTTTAGGGCATATCTTTGAGACCTACCAAAGCTATAACAAAAAGAATTTTGAAAATATCTTGTTTTGTTTGCCAGATATATTTAAAAGAATGTTACGATTTTCAAAATTTCAAAAATTCATAACAAATCACGTGATGACGTCATCATGACGTCATTTTGGATTTTGCATCCTAGTGCCAGTATCTACCTACCCACCAATTTTCATGACGATCGGACCTATCCTTATATGTGTTTTAAAAAAGCACATTTTTGATGACGTCATCATGACATCACACATTTTTTTTTCTTTTAGTGCATATCTTTGAGACATACCAAAGCTATAACAAAAGGAATTTTGAAAATATCTTGTTTTGTTCGCTAGATATATTAAATAGAATATTACGATTTTCAAATTTCAAAAATTAATAAAAAATCACGTGATGACGTCATCATGACGTAAATGTTCCGCATACATTCTGAGCAGTTGGTCTAAGTGTCTGCCAAGTTTAGAGGCAATCGGGTGTACCAAAGTAGCCAAAGTGCCGGTAAGAAAGAAAACGTGCACAAATGCTATGGGCAAAAAGTCTGAAAAGGAAAAAAAAAAAAAAAAAAAAAAAAAAAAAAAAAAAAAAAAAAAAAAAAAAAAAAACTAGATATATTTAAACAAAATGTTACGATTTAAAAATTTCAAAAATTCATAAAAAATCACGTGATGACGTCATCATGACCTCATTTCAGATTTTGCATGCTAGTGACAGTATCTACCTACCCACCAATTTTCATGACGATCGGACCTATCCTTATATGTGTTTTTAAAAAGCACATTTTTGATGATGTCATCATGACGTCACACATTTTTTTCCTTTTTAGGGCATATCTTTGAGACCTACCAAAGCTATAACAAAAAGAATTTTAAAAATATCTTGTTTTGTTTGCCAGATATATTTAAAAGAATTTTACGATTTCAAAATTTCAAAAATTCATAACAAATCACATGATGACGTCATCATGACGTCATTTCAGATTTGGCATGCTGGTGGCAGTATCTACCTACCCACCAATTTTCATGACGATCGGGCCTATCCTTATATGTGTTTTTAAAAAGCACATTTTTGATGACGTCATCATGACGTCACACATTTTTTTCCTTTTTAGGGCATATCTTTGAGACATACCAAAGCTATAACAAAAAGAATGTTACGATTTTCAAATTTTGAAAAATTCATAAAAAATCACGTGATGACGTCATCATGACGTCACTTTGGATTCAGCATCCCAGTGACAGTATCTACCTACCCACCAATTTGCATGACGATCGGACCTATCCTTATATGTGTTTTAAAAAAGCACATTTTTGATGACGTCATCATGACATCACACATTTTTGTCCCTTTTAGTGCATATCTTTGAGACATACCGAAGCTATAACAAAAAGAATTTTGAAAATATCTTGTTTTGTTCGCTAGATATATTGAAAAGAATTTTACGATTTCAAAATTTCAAAAATTCATAAAAAATCACGTGATGACGTCATCATGACGTAAATGTTCGGCATACATTCTGAGCAGTTAGTCTAAGTGTCTGCCAAGTTTAAAGCCAATCGGCAGCATAAAAGTAGCCAAAGTGCCAGTAAGAAAGAAAACGTGTACAAATGCTATGGGCATTTTGGCTGAAAAAGAAGAACAAAAAAAAGAAAAAACTAGACATCTGGTACAGTGTTTGTGGACAAACACAGGGCTGTTTTGTTTTTTGGTGTAAAATTTTGTGATTAAAATGAAATTTCAAAAATTTCAAAAATCATTAAAAAAAATGCCGATTACGTCATCATGACATCGTCATCATGACATCATTTCAGATTTTGCATGCTAGTGACAGTATCTACCTACCCACCAATTTTCATGACGATCGGACCTATCCTTATATGTGTTTTTAAAAAGCACATTTTTGATGATGTCATCATGACGTCACACATTTTTTTCCTTTTTAGGGCATATCTTTGGGACCTACCAAAGCTATAACAAAAAGAATTTTAAAAATATCTTGTTTTGTTTGCCAGATATATTTAAAAGAATTTTACGATTTCAAAATTTCAAAAATTCATAACAAATCACATGATGACGTCATCATGACGTCATTTCAGATTTGGCATGCTGGTGGCAGTATCTACCTACCCACCAATTTTCATGACGATCGGGCCTATCCTTATATGTGTTTTTAAAAAGCACATTTTTGATGACGTCATCATGACGTCACACATTTTTTTCCTTTTTAGGGCATATCTTTGAGACATACCAAAGCTATAACAAAAAGAATTTTGAAAATATCTTGTTTTGTTCGCTAGATATATTGAAAAGAATGTTACGATTTTCAAATTTTGAAAAATTCATAAAAAATCACGTGATGACGTCATCATGACGTCACTTTGGATTCAGCATCCCAGTGACAGTATCTACCTACCCACCAATTTGCATGACGATCGGACCTATCCTTATATGTGTTTTAAAAAAGCACATTTTTGATGACGTCATCATGACATCACACATTTTTGTCCCTTTTAGTGCATATCTTTGAGACATACCGAAGCTATAACAAAAAGAATTTTGAAAATATCTTGTTTTGTTCGCTAGATATATTGAAAAGAATTTTACGATTTCAAAATTTCAAAAATTCATAAAAAATCACGTGATGACGTCATCATGACGTAAATGTTCGGCATACATTCTGAGCAGTTAGTCTAAGTGTCTGCCAAGTTTAAAGCCAATCGGCAGCATAAAAGTAGCCAAAGTGCCAGTAAGAAAGAAAACGTGTACAAATGCTATGGGCATTTTGGCTGAAAAAGAAGAACAAAAAAAAGAAAAAAAAAAAAAAAAGAAAAAAAAACTAGACATCTGGTACAGTGTTTGTGGACAAACACAGGGCTGTTTTTTTTTTTTGTGTAAAATTTTGTGATTAAAATGAAATTACAAAAATTTCAAAAATCATTTAAAAAATTGCTGATTACGTCATCATGACATCATTTCAGATTTTGCATGCTAGTGACAGTATCTACCTACCCACCAATTTGCATGACGATCGGACCTATCCTTATATGTGTTTTTAAAAAGCACATTTTTGATGATGTCATCATGACGTCACACATTTTTTTCCTTTTTAGGGCATATCTTTGAGACCTACCAAAGCTATAACAAAAAGAATTTTGAAAATATCTTGTTTTGTTTGCCAGATATATTTAAAAGAATGTTACGATTTCAAAATTTCAAAAATTCATAACAAATCACGTGATGACGTCATCATGACGTCATTTCAGATTTGGCATGCTGGTGGCAGTATCTACCTACCCACCAATTTTCATGACGATCGGACCTATCCTTATATGTGTTTTAAAAAAGCACATTTTTGATGATGTCATCATGACGTCACACATTTTTTTCCTTTTTAGGGCATATCTTTGAGACCTACAAAAGCTATAACAAAAAGAATTTTGAAAATATCTTGTTTTGTTTGCCAGATATATTTAAAAGAATGTTACGATTTTCAAAATTTCAAAAATTCATAACACATCACGTGATGACGTCATCATGACGTCACTTTGGATTTTGCATTCTAGTGCCAGTATCTACCTACCCACCAATTTTCATGACGATCGGACCTATCCTTATATGTGTTTTAAAAAAGCACATTTTTGATGATGTCATCATGACGTCACACATTTTCTCCCTTTTAGGGCATATCTTTGAGACATACCAAAGCTATAACAAAAAGAATTTTGAAAATATCTTGTTTTGTTCGCTAGATATATTGAAAAGAATTTTACGATTTTGAAATTTCAAAAATTCATAAAAAATCACGTGATGACGTCATCATGACGTAAATGTTCGGCATACATTCTGAGCAGTTAGTCTAAGTGTCTGCCAAGTTTGAAGTCAATCGGTAACATAAAAGTAGCCAAAGTGCCGGTAAGAAAGAAAACGTGTACAAATGCTATGGGCATTTTGGCTGAAAAAGAAGAACAAAAAAAAGAAAAAAAAAAAAAAAAGAAAAAAAAAAAAATCTTAACGAAAACAAGGGCTGTTTTGGAAAAGTTTCCAAAACAGCCAAAAAATCTTAACGAAAACAAGGGCTGTTTTGGAAAAGTTTCCAAAACAGCCAAAAAAAAAAAAGAAAAAAAAAAAAATCTTAACGAAAACAAGGGCTGTTTTGGAAAAGTTTCCAAAACAGCCAAAAAAAAAAAAAAAAAAAATCTTAACGAAAACAAGGGCTGTTTTGGAAAAGTTTCCAAAACAGCCAAAAAAAAAAAAAAAATCTTAACGAAAACAAGGGCTGTTTTGGAAAAGTTTCCAAAACAGCCAAAAAAACTAGAGGCATGAGGTTGGTGTTTGTGGACAAACACAGGGCTGTTTCGTTTTTTTTTTTTAGTTTGGATGTGAAATGTGAATACAACAATTAAAGTTTGTCAAACAATCGCACTACTGCCACTTTTCTTTGTTAATTTTGAAATTAATTAAAGTTGTTTGTAATAGTGACATGTGATGACGTCATCATAAAGTCACATAAATTTTCATCTATAAACTTGCTGACCTACCTTTTGTATATATATGGCTTCAAAAACTGGCTCTTTAAGATGACGTCACGTGACATGTGATGAAGTCATAATGTCATGTCAATTTTCATCTATGAACCTGCAGACCTGCCTGGATATTACATTTCAACTTAATCGAACTTGTACTTTTGTTTATATGTGGCTTCAAAAACTGCCCCTTTAAGATGACGTCACGTAACATGTGATGACAACATGATAATGTCATGTCAATTTTCAACTATAGACCTATTGGGCTACCTAGATATTACTTTATAA
Source organism: Hippasteria phrygiana (assembly GCA_037893225.1). Lineage (NCBI taxonomy): Eukaryota > Metazoa > Echinodermata > Asteroidea > Valvatida > Goniasteridae > Hippasteria > Hippasteria phrygiana. Next base: position 700,304 of record JAZGUH010000723.1, read on the forward strand.
CTTAATTGGACTTGTACTTCTGTAGATATGGACCTTCAAAAACTGCCCCTTTAAGATGACGTCACGTGACATGTTCTGACTTATAATCATAACGTCATGTCAATTTTCATCTATAACACCCGGTGGCATACCTAGATATCACGTTCCAACTTAATCGGACTTGTACTTTTGTAGATATATGGCTTCGAAAAATGCCCCTTTAAGATGACGTCACGTGACATGTGACGACGTCATCATGACATAAAATTCGGCACACATTGTGAGCAGTTGGGGTAAGTGTCTGTCAAGTTTAAAAGTAGCCAAAGTGGCCGGTAAGAAAGAAAACGTTTACAAATGCTATGGGCAATAGTCTAGCGACTTGAAAAAAGACTACAAATCAACCCTTTTTATAAACAGCATGCACATTTGAGCCATGGTTATCTGCCCTTCCCAGAATTCCTTTGTGTTATATTGAATTTGGTCTAAATTTTGAAATGGCTGTTATTTCTTACTTGAGTGAGCCACAATCATGACATTTTGGAATTAGGGAGAGGAAAATTCAATATATACATTTTTGTAATCGGATTGACGCTTACATGCGTTAAAAAAAAAAAACGAAAACGTGTACAAATGCTATGGGCAATAGTCTGAAAGAGAAAAAGAAAAAAAAAAGAAAAAAAAAACTAGATATAACTTTTCAACTTTATCGGACTTGTACTTTTGTATATATATGGCTTCAAAAACTGGCTCTTTAAGATGACGTCACGTGACATGTGATGAAGTCATAATGTCATGTCAATTTTCATCTATAACCTGCAGACCTGCCTGGATATTACATTTCAACTTAATCGAACTTGTACTTTTGTTTATATGTGGCTTCAAAAACTGCCCCTTTTTATAAACAGCATGCACATTTGAGCCATGGTTATCTGCCCTTCCCAGAATTCCTTTGTGTTATATTGAATTTGGTCTAAATTTTGAAATGGCTGTTATTTCTTACTTGAGTGAGCCACGATCATGACATTTTGGAATTAGGGAGAGGAAAATTCAATATATACATTTTTGTAATCGGATTGACCCTTACATGCGTAAAAAAAAAAACACATTTTTGATGACGTCATCATGACGTCACACAATTTTCGCCTTTTAGGGCATATCTTTGAGACATACCAAAGCTATCACAAAAAGAATTTTGAAAATATCTTGTTTTGTTCGCTAGATATATTGAAACAAATGTTACGATTTTCAAAATTCAAAAATTCATAAAAAATCACGTGATGACGTCATCATGACGTAAAAGTTCGGCACACATTCTGAGCAGTTGCTTTAAGTGTTTGCTAAGTTTAAAGACAATCGGCTCCATAAAAGTAGCCAAAGTGCCGGTAAAAAGGAAAACGTGTACAAATGCTATGGGCAATAGTCTGAAAGAGAAAAAGAAAAAAACGAGAGATGTGTGACTGTTCATGAACAGTACACATAGCTTTTCCGCTCTCCATTTTCTTTTTTTTTTACATGAAAGGAATTAAGGAATAAAGAGTAAGTTTAAAGAGTGAAAGTATTAAGAGTGAAAGTATAATAAAGGTTGCATGAAATATACCTTAGATTTGTAGATATGTTTTCTTTGCGATTATAAGTATCGCACTTTGATGTGTTTTGGTACATGTTGGTTCACGTCATTATGGTCTTAATTTGGAGAATTAAAAACACAGAATTTTAAAAGGGAATCATTTACAACTCTATTTGTGGGGTTAGCACTGTACATTGTGTACAAATGATGTATATGCGCGATGCGCGGCTGTTCGAGTGGCAAATTGTTTTCTCTAGGAAGGTTAGGGGCAATTACCATAAATGGGCGTATCTAGACCGCTATTACGATCAAGCATATTCGTGATTAAGGTAATTTATATAATAAGCATCGCACGCATTATTCAGACAGCTATATAAGGTTGAAGTAAAAATATTTTCACTAGCTACTGTTGTGGCTATATTGGTAGAGCACTGAAAGCTTTAGACTACAGAGGCCTGGCTTCGAATCCTCTGCCCGATTTATATTTCAAGGGAAAACACAACGTCTATTTATGACAATTGACCCTAACTTATCTCACTTCCGTTTTGGACCGGAAGGAAGGGTCACGTGACTTTGCACGTAATATAAAAAATGAAGACCCTGGATTATTCTATCGGTTCCCGTAAAAAGCAAAATCAGATCTCTCTCGATTGATTTTTATATTGATTTTCAAAGATTAAACTTTCAAGTTATAAGGCACTTCCGGTTTGGACCGGAAGGAAGGGTCACGTGACTTTGCACGTAATATAAAAAATGAAGACCCTGGATTATTCTATCGGTTCCCGTAAAAAGCAAAATCAGATCTCTCTCGATTGATTCTATATTGATTTTCAAAGATTAAACTTTCAAGTTATAAGGCACTTCCGGTTTAGACCGGAAGGAAGGGTCACGTGACTTTGCACGTAATATAAAAAATGAAGACCCTGGATCATTCTATCAGTTGCCGTAAAAAGCAAAATCAGATCTCTCTCGATTGATTTTATATTGATTTTCAAAGATTAAACTGTCAAATTATAAGGCACTTCCGGTTTCGACAGGAAGGAAGGGTCACGTGACTTTGCACGTAATATATAAAATGAAGACCCTGGATCATTCTATCGGTTCCCGTAAAAAGCAAAATCAGATCTCTCTCGATTGATTTTATATTGATTTTCAAAGATTAAACTTTCAAGTTATAAGGCACTTCCGGTTTAGACCGGAAGGAAGTGTCACGTGACTTTGCACGTAATACAAAAAATGAAGACCCTGGATTATTCTATCAGTTCACATTAAAGCAAAATCAGATCTCTCACGGTTGATTTTATATTGATTTTCAAAAACTAAATCTATAAATCTTTGGTTGCTTGTAATCTGATACTTGATGACGTCATCGTGACGTCATTATCGGAAAACTCGAGAGCTATGTAAACTATGCTATCTGAAGCAGAAATCTGCATTATATCTCTTGCGGTTGATTTTTCAGCAAATTGTTTAGGTTTAAAGGTCTTTTCATTGCAACTTCCGGTTTGGTGACGTCATCAATTTTTCTCCACTTCAACTTGTTCTTAGCGTGAAGCCGATTACATACATCAATTATAGAGTGATTTCAGCAAACTTCGCCACACACATCGACCGATTATTCATTTTAAGCATTTTTCAACTTGCCGCTAGAGGGCGCTCGAACATTTTATGACGTCACAAATAATTTTTTTGTGAAGTACAACCTAGTCGGAGACCAACATCGTTGAAAGCAAGTTCCCATCTGTTTCCACTTTCAAATGATGAGGCACTTCCGGTTTGGACCGGAAGGAAGGGTCACGTGATTTGACGCACACGAGATAAAATAAAGATCCTGGATTATACTATCAATTCCCACAAAAATCAAGTTCCGGGCTCTCACGGTTGATTTTATATTGATTTTCAAAGATTAAATCTGCTAATCTTTAATTGCTTGTAGTTTGATACATGATGACGTCATCATGACGTCAGAGTAATATGCACGAGTTCAGTACAGGGTCTCAGTGTATGCCAACTCTCATTAAGATTGAAGTTTGTTTAAGGGCAAAAGTGCCGATTAGAAAAAACGTGCATAAAGTTTATGAGGTTTTGGGGAGAAAAAGAAAAAGAAGAAGAAGAAAAAAAAAAAAAACCGGAACGAAAACAATACCTTTTCCGCAGGTATGCGGAAAAGCTAAAAAGAAAAAAAAAAAAATCTTAACGAAAACAAAGGCTGTTTCGGAAAACTTCCGAAACAGCCAAAAAGAAAAAAAAAAAAATCTTAACGAAAACAAGGGCTGTTTTGGAAAAGTTTCCAAAACAGCCAATTATCATATTCAGCCCCGATAAGATTTTCTGTTTATTTTATTTCCATCATTCCAAAACTTATTAGTTCATTCCCCTCGGCCCTTCCAAACAATCTAAATAGCACGGACCTGCTGTACCTTTATCTTCATATACTAACACTCGGGCGGTAGTAGTCAGGGGGTTAGATCTATGCACAATGCATTTATTTATGTATTGATAATGCGCGCTGCAATCATTAGGCTAAGCAGGTGTGTGCGCACAACACGGCTTCTACAAGATTCCCAAGACGTTGTTACTGGCGGTTCGCGGCTATTAAGTTTGTCGTGATTAAACCCCTTTCGCGGCGGCCGGTTATCGCGTATATACGTAACAACGTCTTGAACCAAGACTAGCTGCATGGTCACTTTCTTGCTATACTTCGCGTCACTCATACACATGAAAAACAGTTTCACACTCTTGAACAAAAGGAAACAGATATAATGTTTTGTTTTCTCAAATATTTAATTAGCATGTGATTGGGGTAATAGTCTCAGAGTGCCGAGTACACTTGTCTCGATTCCTTCACATTTTTCGTCTGTAACAATACAAAAATACAGTGCAATTAAATATTAATTCGTTAATTATTTGGTATTTAAATAAAGTGAAATGTGTTCAAGTAATAAGAATGAGGTTTCAGTGCTTAGTGCAGTCCCAACCATAGTTTGGACCACTACTTCAATCCTGGCCCAGTCGTGGCAGGCAGTAGCCACAACATGGCTGATAATTTTTAAATAAAGTTAAATTGTGTTCAAGTAATACAAATGAGTATTCAGTGCCTAGTGCAGTCCCAACCATAGTTGAGACCACTATAAGTATACTTCAATCCTGGCCCAACTGTGGCAGGCAGCAACCACAACATGGCTGATAATTTTTAAATACAGTGACATTGTGTACAACTAATACGAATGAGTATTCAGTGCCTAGTAGTATAGTCCTAACCATAGTTGGGACCACTACTTCAATCCTGGCCCAACTGTGGCAGGCAGTAACCACAACATGGCTGATAATTATTAAATACAGTGAAATTGTGTTCAAGTAATACGAATGAGTATTCAGTGCTTAGTGCAGTCCCAACCATAGTTAGTTGGGACCACTACTTCAATCCTGGCCCAGTCGTGGCAGGCAGTAACCACAACATGGCTGATAATTTTTAAACAAATTATGAAATTATGTTTAAATTGGTTAAATAGTGAAGCGTTGGCGTTGCTGATTTCGTACATGGTATGATGTTTAGCAAGATTGGCCTACTAATTAAAAATAATAGCCGGCCAGCCACGTGCGTCGAACCCACGAAACTTCCTTTCCAAGCCTGGCGCGCACCAAATGCATAACGATTATTGTAATTTATGCATATATTCACGTGCGGTTCCGTATTCCCGCCCTTTCAGTCCCAACTGTAGTTGGGATTTCCTAACTACTCCGTCGCAGTTGGGACCGGTCCCAACTACAGTTCGAGCCAGCCTAGGTATAGTTGGGAGTAACCGTGGTCGGTTGTTTAAAGCTCTCATCAGAAAATGAAATTTGCATCGTGGATGATGTAAATTTAAGCAAAATGTTTGCCAAATTGTGCGCTAACGGCCTGAAATTCTTGTGCCAAAAGAGCTAGCAAAGAAATTCTACACTAACCCTGCAAGCACAGAATCCTTAGTTATGGGTTGTGTACATGCGCACAAGCTAAAATTCCTTCCTAACCCAGGAAATATTATAACCAAATTTTTCCTGAATTTTCTGCTATAGTTAGCAGCCATTTTTCGCTGTTACCATTCCTTAAAATTTGACCCTGGCGTTTTGGATTATAAAGGCTCAAAACTCTCAAAGAGCTTCAACAGAACAGAAAACAGGCTTACTTTAGCGGCACTTAAAAAAAGCTTACTAGTGCAGACCGCAATTTGTTTTTATAAGTTTACACGTGGACGTGGAGAGCACCACAAACTTTCAAAGAATTCACGTATTTTTATGCAGATTACAGTTGTGGACGGGGAAAATATATGTCACGAAACACTCACTCACTCACACACAGGTATGCAACGGCATTTGTACAAAAATGCCCATATCCTCGGTCCACGGACGCCAACTACAAAATGACAAACCCGGGCTTTTTTGCGTGATAAACAAATGGGGAAAGGATATTTCCAGAACGCTCGCCAAAAACTGTTCGACACCCTAATTTCTTTTATTTGACGTAGGAGTCCTGACGGAATAAATATCGCAAACCATGCGAGTACAAAACTCTCCATACATGTGGTCCAAAAAAGAAAAGTCATCCTGTCACGAACGAAATTCTTTAGCCCATCATTTTCGTTTAAAAAGCAAGTGCTATGGCGACACGAAAAATGGGCTGAAGGATCGCAGTTTCGATCAAATTTGTAGCTACGTGTGTGTGCACGTATGAATGGCGCACTGTAAGGTACAAAAACTGTCATTTGCGTGGTCCAACGTATGTGTGTGGTTTGTTTGGTTGGTCTGTGCCTATGGAGACATGAACACAATAGGGACTATGGGTAATTTTTTGTCTCCATAAAAAATGTGTGTACAAAGTCTATGGGGGTATGTTTAAGTACAGGAACAAAGGAACACAGGGATGTAAACATGAGAATGTGTGTACTTACTGTATGTACACGTATGTTTTGTACTACTTCCTGTTGCCGTGAACGGCCAACCAAACACGTCGCTCGCTACATGGGACCGGGGTAGCTGGGGCCGGGGAGGTCAGGCGCGGATCCAGGGGTAAAGGGGGGGGGGGGGGGGGGGGGGGGGGGGCAGGGGCACGTGCCCCCCCCCCCCCCGCGGTAAATTGAGTACCAAAAAAAAGAATGAATAAAAGAGAAAAAAAGAAGAGGGAAAAAAAGAGGGGGAGGTGAGAGAAAAGGAGGAGGGGAGGAGGAGGGATTAAACATCTGCTGTGTCTACTTTTTGGCATAAAACTACTGAAAAATGCAATAAGAAAAAAAGGTTATCAATAGGCCTAATGCCATGGAACTGAAACCCTCTTTTAAGAGAAAACCGGGGTATTTCCCGGAGCCCTGGGATTTGAACTCTGTCCATCGATACCCCTTCAATTCTTCTTGTCGGGTTCGATCCCCTTTTAATCCCTTTGCCGGATCTAGTGTAAACGCGGTGCATCTCAACATCTAATCCCCTTGGGGAGTTTATTACAGGTTAAATGGCCCCAACCAGCAGGAAACAATGGATCACTTGACTGAATGACATACTAAATGTGCCTAAATCCTCTATTATGTCCTGCAGCCGATCTGCCGATGGTTTTAACACAGGGCAAGGAACAGTCTGAAATCAAGCCCTTTTCTTGAAAACTTCAACTGAACTGAATTAAAACCAAGAAAAATTCCGGATAAATTAAAAATGAAGGGGGAAAACTGCAAATTAGACGCCAAAAATGGGCGAGGGAGAAACTTAGATTTTTGTAGTCATGCATGACATGGCTAAAAAATTGCCCAAAAATAATGGCTAAAATAATGATATATATATTCTCCATATACATGTAATCTTAACAACTTTTGTTAAAAAAAAGTCAGGTGAAAGTGGTCAGGAATCGCCTCAGATTGCACCACGGAGCATCCAAAATCCCAAATTTCCCGGGGCCCTTAAGCGGGCCCCGGGCCCTTAAGCGGGCCCCGGGCCCCACGCCGTAAGCGCTTCGCGCTCGCACTTATCCGTTTTGGGTGTGCCCCCTTCTAGATTTTTGTAGTCATGACATGGCTAAAATAATCACTAGAAAATAATGGCAAAAATCATGATATACATGTATATATTCTACATAAAATCGTCACAACTTTTGTTTAAAAAAAGTCAGGTGAAAGTGGCCAGGAATCGCCTCAAATTGCACCACGGAGCATCCAGAATCCAAAATTTTTCGGGCCCCTTAAGCGGGCCCCGGACCCCACGCCGTAAGGGCTTCGCGCTTGCATTTGTCCGTTTTGGGTAGCCCCCCCCCCCCCCCCCCCCCCCCCGTCTACAAAATTCCTGGATCCGCGCCTGGAGGTGGGGGGGGGGGGGGGGAGCGTGAAGCGCTTCCCCCTCTCGCTATCCCCCGTATAATATTTGGTTTGTTTTACATTGTTTTGTATTTAGAAATTATTAAGGTGATGACTTTAATACGGTCGACGCGTCATCCATTGTGTGTTGATAGCGTTTAATCCGCACGATTGAAAACGAAACCAATAAACAGTGTGAATTTGTCCTATGTACATTGATGCGTCTTCTTTGGAAATGTGTGTATGTTTTAAAAGGAGTTGAAACAAGGCAATGGAGATTGAAGAAAGCTCAGGAGAATCACATCTCCGTTTCCATGTAAACTTAATAAGACTAACAGCCACAAAATGAAGGAAAATAATCTGCTATAATCGTGTTACACATGTCAATGTATGTAGGACGGTCAAGGGGTCTTGCCCCAAATAACCATAGAGCAAGGAATCTGTTCCTTGCTCTATGCCCCAACCATCCTCCATGCCCTAACCATCTCAGGGAAAAAATGCACTATCGTGTATTTTTTTCATAGGATGGTTAGGGCGAGACACCTGAACCACCATAGGGAAAAACACGTGCTTTTTTATTTTTTACTAGGATGGGTAAGGGCAGACACCTTAAATTAAATTTTGGGGGTAAATTTTGGTGCAATTTCAAAATTTGATCCGGAAAATTGGGTTATACACAAAATCTTGCGTAGGGGCTTAGCAAAACCAGTTCTAATTTAAGTTACGACAGTGGTTTTGTGCTCGTTCTTGTTTGTCGGCCTCCAAAAGCCACTGCATTTTTAGATGTCTTCACATAGGCCTACAATTTTCTCAAAGATGGCACCATTTCAGATTTTTCTCAGAAGGATTGGGTACTGGCAGTATCTTTATAAACAGATTTCCGATTGGAATTATCATTACACGTATTACCAAAGCTTCAATTCATTAAAAGCTGATTATTACACATGACATAATAATTTTTTCACAGAGATAGGCATTTTTATTGTCGGTTTTCTCTTCCTACTGCTTTTGTGCAAAGCCATAATCATGGGTACATCTTTTTGGTGTTTTAACTATGAACAGCTTGAAAATGACAACGTGCAACTTATTTAGAAATCACACATGAATCTATTTTCATCCTGCATGTCAACAAAGAATAAAATAAGAGTTTGTCAAAAACCACATCTGCAAAAAATAATTTTATGTCCTGTTGTTCATAATGGTCTCTTTGTAACAAAATGTGTACCCACGACTGTGCCTCTGCACTTTTTCAAAGCACAATATTGTACAGTAAAAAACGGCATCACAAAGTATACCACAGAACAATGCATCAAATAGGATAATGATACGTTTACATGTAATTGGAAATGTTTTTGGAACAGGCATAAATTAGGATTGCCTATATTTAATTCAACAAAATTCTATCAAAAGTCTATCACTGTCACCAGAAAACGGAGTAACCGTGGTCGGTTGTTTAAAGCTCTCATCAGAAAATGAAATTTGCATCGGGGATTATGTAAATTGAAGTAAAATATTTGCCAAATTCTGCGCTAACGGCCTGAAATTCTTGTGCCAAAAGAGCTAGCAAAGAAATTCTACACTAACCCTGCAAGCACAGAACCCTCAGTTATGCATGCGCACAAGCTAAAATTCCTTCCTAACCCAGGAAATATTATAACCAAATTTTTCCTGATTTGACCCTGGTGTGTAGCATTATAAAGGCTCAGAACTCTCAAAGAGCTTCAACAGAACAGACAAATATTACGAAATACCTTAATAGACTGTAAGTTAATAGTAGTCTCAATCATCCTGTGAAATGATGGCACCAGGTATGCTGTCGCTGTCAAGAAAAGTGGAAATATATATCGTTTTCCAACGATTTCCAGCTGGAAATCGTTGGAAAACTGCATTGCAGCCGTTAGTCAAGGCGCGCGTGGCTACCAGGACGAGTGGCGCGCCCCGGACATGATGACGCCATGGCATATCCGGGGCGCGTCACGCGCCCAGATAGCCACGCGCGTCTTGACTAAAGGCTATCATCCGCCCGCCGGTTGAAAACGAGCGCCGTTTTTCTCTCGTTTTTTTCCGACATTCAAGAACGCAAAACAGGTCAGTGGAACGATATTTCTGAAAATTGCAACAATGACCAATCATGTACACTGCCTTTGAACCCACAACCTCCTGCTTACTGGTAGTGCAGACCGCAACAAAAAAAAAATTTAACGTATTTAATAAGCAGATTACAGTTGTGGAGAACTGCATGCCAATTGCCATGTCAATAAAAGAGACGGGGAAAATAAATGTCACGAAACGCTACTATCCATTATGCAACGGCATTTGTACAAAAATGCCCATATTCTCGGTCCGCCGACGCTAACCACAAAATGACAAACCGCGGCCTTTTTGCGTGATAAACAAATGGGGAAAGGATATTTCCAGAACGCTCGCCAAAAACTGTTCGACACCCTAATTTCTTTTATTTGACGTAGGAGTCCTGGCGGAATAAATAACGCAAACCATGAGAGTACAAAACTCTCCATACATGTGGTCCAAAAACGAAAAGTCGTCCTGTTACGAACGAAATTCTTTAGCCCATCATTTTCGTTTAAAAAGCAAGTGCTATTGGGACACGATCAATGGGCTGAAGGATCGCAGTTTCGATCAAATTTGCAGCTGCGTGTGTGTGCACGTATGAATGGCGCACTCAAGGTACAAAAACTGTCATTTGCGTGGTCCAACGTATGTGTGTGCTTGGTCCAAAAGGGATGTAAAAATGACAGTTCATAGTGTATTATATGTGGAGTTTGTGTGCATACACTGTGTGTACCTGTGAATAAAAGATTTCGGCGTGAACAATAGATGAGAGTCACTTTGTGGACCTGGGTCAGGTCCATATAGTGTTTCGCTCTCTCTGGAAAAGGGCTTCAGAGCCAAAATGGGGTTAGGGTTATCTGTGGGAGAATAAAAATAACTACTTTATGGGGCCACTATCAAAAATTGGGGTTAAAAAAAAGTCTGGATGTGAGAAAAAATGAGGATTTTGGCCGAGAATTCTTAACTACACGAATACAAAGGAATGTCCACACTGCGTATGTGAAACAGAGCTGGGTGTACACGTATGTTTGTACTACTTCCTGTTGCCGTGAGCGGCCAACCAAAAAACACGTCGCTACATGGGAGAGGTGGAGGGAGGGGGGGATATTTGATTTGTTTTACATTGTTTTGTATTTAGAAATTATTAAGGTGATTGTGTGCCGATAGCGTTTAATCCGCACGAAAACGAAACCAATAAACAGTGTGAATTGGCCCTATGTACATTGATATGCGTCTTCTTTGGAAATGTGTGTGTATGTTTAAAAAAAGGAGTTGAAACAAGGCAATGGGAGATATATTGAAGAAAGCTCAGGAGAATCACATCTCAGTTTCCATGTAAATTTATTAAGACTAACGGCTAAAAAAATCAAGAAAAAAAAATCTGCTATAATCGTGCTATAATTTTTTACTAGGATGGGTAAGGGCAGACACCTTAAATTAAATTTTTGGGGTAAATTTTGGTGCAATTTCAAAATTTGATCCGGAAAATTTGGTTATACACTCCACACACAAAATATTGCGTAGGGGTTTAGCAAAACCAGTTCTAATTTAAGTTAAGACAGTGGTTTTGTGCTCGTTCTTGTGTGTCGGCCTCCAAAAGCCACTGCATTTTTAGATGTCTTCACATACAATTTTCTCAAAGATGGCACCATTTCAGATGGAAATTTTTCTCAGGATTGGTACTGGCAGCATCTTTATAAACAGATTTCTGATTGGAATTGTCATTACACGTATTACCAAAGCTTCAATTCATTAAAAGCTGATTATTACACATGACATAATACTTTTTTCACAGAGATAGGCATTTCTATTTTCCATTTTCTCTTCCTACTGCTTTTGTGCAAAGCCATAATCATGGGTACATCTTTTTGGTGTTTTAACCAGTGTTGTAGGTCTCGAGACCGGTCTCGGTCTCGAGACCGGTCTCGAGACCAGTTTTTCCTGGTCTCGGTCTCGGTCTCGGTCTCGGTACCCTGTGGTCTCGGTCTCGGTCTCGGTACCCCGTGGTCTCGGTATTTTGCTGGTCTCGGTATCGAGACCACCAATATTTTATACAAACAGCACATGTGCAGAATCGATTACAGCACGCTCGACTCGACTCGACTCGACTCGAGATGTATAATTGTGCAGTATATGACAACTTCTTGTTTACAGAATCGATTACAGTACGTACGCTCTACTCGACTAAAGATTTATAAACGTGCAGTACATAACATGTTAAACCTCGTTTCTTTGCCGTGTACGCGTGCGCAAACGTACATGTTGCGCATTAGCTTCATGCTCTAATACACGAACTACGTGTACATGTATTACGATCAGCGGCGTGTACTCTATACCACGCAAAGCCATCGCGGTCGTTTCTACAGCTGGACATTGTTTTTTCGAGTCAAGATGTCGATATACATGTAATGTAAACATGTAACTGGATAAATGGTCAGTTAACCGTGTAACCGCAGCCTTATTCTTGATGTCAATAAATTCTTGATGTCAATGTATACTCCTTTGCACATATAATGCATATGGAAATTTGTGATCTTTTTGCATTCTTTTATTATGTAAATGACATACAAGGTCTCGAGGTCTCGGTCTCGGTCTCGGGCCATTAGGTCTCGGTCTCGGTCTTCCAGGTCTCGGTCTTGGTCTCGGTCTCGGACTTCGGGTCTCGACTACAACACTGGTTTTAACTACGAACAGCTTGAAAATGACAACGTGCAACTTATTTAGAAATCACACATGAATCTATTTTCATCCTGCATGTCAACAAAGAATAAAATAATTTCATGTCCTGTTGTTCATAATGGTCTCTTTGTAACAAAATGTGTACCCATGACTGTGCCTCTGCACTTTTTCAAAGCACAATATTGTACAGTAAAAAACGGCATCACAAGTATACCACAGAACAATGCATCAAATAGGATAATGATACGTTTACATGTAATTGGAAATGTATTTGGAACAACCAGAAATTAGGATTGCTTATATTTAATTCAACAAAATTCTATCACTGTCACCAGAAAGCGGAGTAACCGTGGTCGGTTGTTTAAAGCTCTAATCAGAAAATGAAATTTGCATCGGAGATATCGAGATGATGTAAATTTATGCAAAATTTTTGCCCCTCCCCACGTGCGCCCAATTTCATGGAATCCTTAATGCCGAATTCTGCGCTAACGGCCTGCAATTCTGTGCCAACCGAGCTAGCAAAGAAATTCTAAAGAATCCTTAGTTATGGGTTGTGTGCATGCGCACAAGCTAAAATTCCTTCCTAACCCAGGAAATATTATAAACAAATTTTTTCCTGAATTTTCTGCTATAGTTAGCAGCCATTTTTCGCTATTACAATTCCTTAAAATTTGACCCTAGCGTTTTGCATTATAAAGGCTCAAAACTCTCAAAGAGCTTCAACAGAACAGAAAACAGGCTTACTTTAGCGGCACTTAAAAAAAGCTTACTAGTGCAGACCGCAATTTTTTTTTATAAGTTTACACGTGGACGTGGAGAGCACTTTCAAAGAATTCACGTATTTTTATGCAGATTACAGTTGTGGATGGGGAAAATATATGTCACGAAACACTCACTCACTCACACACAGGTATGCAACGGCATTTGTACAAAAATGCCCATATCCTCGGTCCACGGACGCTAACCACAAAATGACAAACCGCGGCCTTTTTGCGTGATAAACAAATGGGGAAAGGATATTTCCAGAACGCTCGCCAAAAACTGTTCGACACCCTAATTTCTTTTATTTGACGTAGGAGTCCTGACGGAATAAATATCGCAAACCATGCGAGTACAAAACTCTCCATACATGTGGTCCAAAAAAGAAAAGTCATCCTGTTACGAACGAAATTCTTTAGCCCATCATTTTCGTTTAAAAAGCAAGTGCTATGGCGACACGAAAAATGGGCTGAAGGATCGCAGTTTCGATCAAATTTGTAGCTACGTGTGTGTGCACGTATGAATGGCGCACTGCAAGGTACAAAAACTGTCATTTGCATGGTCCAACGTATGTGTGTGGTTGGTTGGTTGGGTCTGTGCCCCTGAAATGTACCTACCCGTACCCTATGGAGACATGAACACAATAGCGTAGCTATAACACGTAAACGCCAGTTAAGACATTTGCCTATGTGCCACCACGTAAAAAAATATTTTTTTGGAAACGGATAACGCCCAAACGGTCCCAAAATTACCCATAAAATTACCCAGAAATGTAGAGTAACACTTACTCTTCAATTTAACATCTTTGGTGAGATTATTGATAGAACAGTTATCCAAAAATGTGCATGTTTTTGAAGACGACTTTTTGCGTGCGACTTGCAGAAATTGCCGACTTCAGGTGATTTTTGACCTCTGACCGCGTTTGGAGGTCTCGTTGAAATCTCGTTTTTTTCGCGAGTTTCTTAGAGATTTTGATGAAAGTTGAAAGGTCAATGTGTGAAACGAGATCACATGGAGATGTCGAGCTATTCAATACGGACGAAGACTCATCTGAAGAGTAAGAAAACGTGAAATTTTCGGCATTTTTATCCACAAAAAGTTGGGAATTTGAAGTAAAATATGTTCAAACTGACATAAAACCAGTGACCCCCGCCTTGGATTCACACATTAGTACATTGTCTGGACTGTTTTTGAGCAATATCAACACACATTTTCTGTGAAAAACATCGCTAACTTCCCCTAAACGTGTTTTCTGAGGTCATGTCATCATGGTCAATTGTTTGCGTGATATAATGGCATATGCAACCGCGCGGTCTCGAATTAATATTAAAGTTTATGTCAAGATTTGCTCAGTGTTCATCCGCTCTAGACTTGCATAGTTATTATTTTAACAGTAAAGTGTAAAATATGTATTTTTTTTTTTTTTTTTTTTTATAACATGCAGTCTGCCTGAATGATTTTGGTTTTATTTATTTGTATAAATTATGACCATAAATAGGCCCTACATGTTATGTATTATTAGAAAGTAAAAAAAGTAGTGCTGAGATTTTGAAAACAAAAATCAAGTTTTTGAATTTGTTTTTTAAGTTCACACAACTTCAAAAGCTAATTTCTCAAGTAGTAAGAGGTTAATTTGAAGGCAACTAACATCCCTGAATTCCTCACATTAGTAGCTTCATTTTGATATATAAATTTACATATTTACATAACTTTTATGAAATGGGCTACCGCAAATGCCTTTATGGTCAAATTAGCGGCACACAAAGTACATTTTTTATAAAGTTTAAAGGAGTATAACGCAAAAACCGAAGGAGATATTCAAAAACAAATTACACCACTGATCCTCTCTCAGCAAGAGCTTCATTTTGATGTATAACTTAATACATTTAGAAATTTTCTTTAAATTAGGGTGTTATACCTCATAGGGACAAAGGGACTGATTCTATGGGTGGTCAGGTTACTACTTCCTGTTGCCATGCATGCCGTACGTGAGCGGCCAACAAACCAAACACGTCGCTGCATGGGACCGGGGTAGCCCTACAAATAGGGCTGTAAATGGTTCCTTTTTAAATTCTGGCTTTTTACTGTCACCATTACAGCCCTACTCCAACGGCACCCATACCTACACGCTGAGAGTTTTACAACTGGTCGACTTTGATTTCAAATATCTCCCCAAATTCTTATCGCTGACCACTTATATATATATATACATCATTGTATTCCTGAGATGTTTGCAATTTCTACTATATATAACAATGCTTACTAAATGCTGAATTCGTCCGGCTGTGAGGTCTTCAAAAATGACAAATGCTCCAAAACCTTCCAAAACGTCTTTACATGGAGGACGCCATCTTGTATTCATCGCTAGGATCGAGAGAAGTCGGGGCACCCGACGGTTGTAGAAAATGGTCTGTCATGAATTATGCATGATATGTACGACGCGCAGTTGTTTCGTGAAAAGTCAGGGCGCTGGTCTTGTTATGAATTATGCATAAAACGTCCGCGGATTTGTGTGGTGCATACATCCGCGCGCGCGACGCTTTATGCATAATTCATAACAAGACCAGTTTCTGCAGCCGCCGAGTATGGTGCCCTGACTTCTCACGAAACAACCTCGCGTCGTACACGACATGCTATCATGCATAATTCATAACATACCATTTTCTACAACTGGCGCAAGATGGGTAACTGCATAGCGAATACGCGCATTGCGTTGTAATCGCCATGGGTGGGTACAAATGGGCGCCATTCGAGCAAGCAACGCTAGACAAAATACCCGGATGTAAACAATGCAATGCGCACTGTGCATGCATGCTCCAGCGCGGTACATGTCACATTTATGACCCCTGTATGTGAAAGATTTTCTGAAAATCAAACATTTTTTGTTAATGAATTTAAGAAAAAAAGGATCAATTTTTTTTTTACTTTAGCGCTTCCAGAGGTTTGCAATATTAGGCGCTGTTTTGGGTTTGTTTTCCCTTAATTTTTCCTGGGTTAAAAAAGATTAGCGGCCTGCATTTGTTCAGTTTTTGTTTTGGTTTGTTTTATTTTATTTATTTATTTTTTTTTGGGGGGGGGTTGGTTTTGCTTTTAATTTTGCTTTTACGGGTGAGAATAAAAACCCTGTCAAGCCTGGCCTTCCTCTGCAAAAAATTCTGGAACTGTCCCCGATTGCCTCCCCCCCCCCCCCCCCCCCCAAAAAAAAAAATTTTTTAATTTAATTAATTTGTGGAAAGAAAGGGTATGCATAAATATGTTGGAGAGGTTTGCCGAAAATTCATTACAAATCCCCAAACCCCTGAAATGATTTTCATGTTGCGCAGTGTACTGTTTAAAAATCTGTGGCTCGATAACCTGCCTAATAACATGTTGGATATATGCCATTATTCTCCTCCCCATATGCTTTCCGTGTTATCTTTGAGATTTATTGTAACTTTTTGATGGATTTACAAATCCTGGGTGTGTCCTTCCTTTCAACAGACAACTTTGATCAAGGTGTTTCTTTGCAACAAACAGGAAAGACATACAAACAAATAACCAAAAAAACGACACATGAGTTAATTTCAATGTTTTATTGTTACCAAAGTCAGGTCATTCCATGCACAAGTGTTTCAAGCTTTTCTGTATGTGGTACTGCATGACAAACTTCTTACATACATGTAGATGTGTTTCAGGCAGGTAATGTATGAAAATTGACACAAATAAAACATCAAAGTCTTGTGCAATTCAACCAGTTTGTATTACAATACATTAGAGGACTGCGTCTATGGAGGAAAATTTGTTTAACAAAATATAATATCACCTCTCTGGAGACTCTCAAAATCCCACATTAATTATTTCAGTGGAAATAATTTCAATGAAACAATGTGCGGCTGTATGTCCATTACCAACAAACTTCACAAATTCCTTCTCCTTTCAATGCCTGTACTGGCTCAGATTGTTTTTTCAACAGTTTTAAATTAGATACAGCTGTTGCCCATACCAGTAATTACAAGTCAAAACTTGGTTTTTCTGCAGAAATAGAGAGATTTGTACATATTTACATTGCTAGAACCTTGATCACACACTACCAATTTAGAGGTTAATCCAATTTCTTTCAGGTTATGCAAACACTCCTTAAGTAGATCTTCTAAAGTATTTGCTGGTGTAGCATCTCTTGAGAGAAAATAACCGATTGGTTGCTTCCAATTGGAAAACATTCCTCTAACTATATAAACCAGTGCATGGTCAGCAACTCTAGTTGCCCTAGCAAGGAGCCCATAATCTTCAAATCCTTCAACCCTGTCACAGGAAATATCGTAGGACAAACGGGCTCGCAAACTCATTTCATCAAAGGTTACTATATACACAGAGCTTATCCCTGTCACTCATTCCACAGACTTTATGTTTCAGCACATTGAGAACAGTGGGGGAAAATCCTGGATGAATCTGAACACTATTATTCTATTAAGTAACCATTTTCGTAGAGATGATACAGAGGGAAGTGTGAATATTCTGCTACATAATTGGTATGCTCTAGGACCTTGAATGATAGTAAAGAGACAAGGCAATTACTTTGTCAGTATATGACCATCTCCTGCCTCTTGCCTTCACACGCTGACTTGAATTCCTCAGCTGTGAAGCAAAGAATGACAATGATGGCTCTTTCAAGTACTGAGTAGCACCCATATCACCTATGCTCTGCCCACCTCCCACCTACAGTCAGTTTAGTGAGCATAGTTTGAAGGCGTTTGACCTCTGCTTTAATCTGGTTGTTTTCACCCGTTCCTTCTGTAGAGATCTGCTCTGCTTACTTGGCCTCTGCTGTCCCTGTCGAGGAAGCTCTTCATGGGATGTGGGAATTCCATCAGTGCAATGCTTTCCATAAGGATGGTCATGGGCTACATCAGAAACTGAGGTTAAAAGAGAAAAAATGTTTGCCAAAATGAATTTAGAAACTTAACAAATATAATGGTAAACTTTGAAGAGAAAACAGGTGAATGCAAAGTTTCTGCCTGTTAAACAAGGACACTCCAAGATCATCCTTGTAATAAAATGGAATTTACCTTTTTTCAAAATGGACAATCAACACGTTCTTTTAACCATCCGTTTTCATCAGTCAAATTTTTTATTGGAAAGTTTCTCATTTTGCATACATGTCTTTTTTGTTATGGGGCCACACTGAAACTAATCAATGTTGTACCAAGATGTTTAAATTTTACTGAAAAAGTACCCACATGGTGTTATTTATATAAAGATGAATCAAATAGAAATAAGAAAATGAACATTCACTTGTATTGATCATGGTATCAATTGTGGGGGAAGTACTATGCACCCAGTTGCTACATGTATTAAGGAAACTGAAATGGGAACAGGCACTATTGGAATGACTTAACCCATTAAAGTATGTCTGATTCATAGTTGGGGAGAGATTTGGGGGGGGGGGGGGGGGGAGGGGCAGGGGGACCCGGGGCGGCCTAGACTCAAACCCCCTCACAAAAAAGAATTGTATGATCTAAAACTGCCTTCCTCTCCCCTCCCCTCCCCCCAAACTGTTCATTGTGGTCAAAAACTGTCATTTTGGTCCCCAAGGCTATCATATCCATATTACTTTTTTTTTATCCACCCCTCCCCAAACAAAACAAAACAAAACAAAACAAAACAAAACAAAACAAAACAAAACAAAACAAAACACCTACAGAACTTAGAAAGGCAGGTCAAAGTGTAAATGAATTACCTTATGCAAGCTTTATGGATGTGTCCAAGTCATCACCACCAAGCTCCAGTTTCCGCTTCTGAGGGCACCTTGCTGTAGCTACTGGCTT
The DNA here is from genome assembly GCA_037893225.1 of Hippasteria phrygiana. NCBI lineage: Eukaryota > Metazoa > Echinodermata > Asteroidea > Valvatida > Goniasteridae > Hippasteria > Hippasteria phrygiana. The sequence continues at coordinate 719,479 of JAZGUH010000723.1, forward strand.
CGGTGGGTTGGGGACATCAAAAGGGTAGGTATGGCATTCCACTTAATCAGTCGCTGTTTCTGCCTGTTTACAAACCGATTGTCTCAAAATGCTTGGAGCACAGCCAACAGTTACTGTATAGGTACCAAGGGGTTCTTCCAACCAGATCACGATGTCTCGTTCTTTGTACCTAGCGTTGGCATCTGTCATTGAAAGTTTAACAGAAAATGTTATAGTTTATACATTTATAATATAAGGATTTTCTAACTTAGTAAAAAATACTGTTACATTTAAAAAAAAGTCGCATCTGTGGATATCAAGAAGCAGCTAAATATATATTCTGTTAAAAGTGAAAAATAAAATTATTAAAACAAAATTTTTCTCGGGAAATGCTGAATTTTATTTTGATGAATTGGTTGAGGTTGAATCAAATTGCATGTTTGCGATTTCAAATGGAGCCTTCCTGGACTGTTTGATTTTACATCCTGAAACACCAAGACCCAGGCATCCTTATTTTTGTAAGGCAAAGTAAACAAAAAAGGAAAGAGAGATTTATATTTTTTAATTTTCTAGAAGGCCGCCATATTTTTTAAAATCTCGGACAACCACAGGTTTTTCAACTGTTCAAATACACAAACATTAAAGAGACATGTTGGACAAGAGAACTGTTGGACAAGAGAACTGTTGGACAAGAGAACTGTTGGACAAGAGAACATGTTTACAGTGGTTTTAGAAGTTCTGACTGGCAAGTATATTATTTCTTGATGGATCGGTGACATTTTGGGTTTTTTCACCTCATTTTCCTCATTTTCCAAAAAGGAAGCTGGTGGGGATGCTAAACATGTTTTTTAGTTACTTTGCCTACTGGGCTAAGCTCCAGTCTTAGAAGAGAATACACAGACAAAACAAAAAACAAACAAAAGCACAAATAAAACCAAAAAACAGAATCAACAAATAGAAACACAAAAAAACACAAACAACCACAAACAACCAAGAAAACAAACAAAATCTGTGAGAAATGCTAGACACAAGTTAGGCCATGTTTAGGCCGTTCCTTCTTCCATGGTTAGGCATAGCATGCACATGCCAGTTGTAACTTGTACTATTTTAGGCATAGGGCCAAGGGGGCCTTGGCCTGGGCTTGTCTGGAGCTAGCCTATCAAAACTATGACTGAGTTAAAATTAGGCCTAAATAAATTTTGTTTTTCAACAAAATCTTTATTCTGATGCTCTCATCGGTTAATGTTTATTCTCCAACCATATCCACGCTGCCCCACCCCAGAATTTTTGCCTTCTTAAAATTTGAGTGCAAATGGCAATACAAATCGACCCAAATAGGCTAACGTACTTGTCAAAAAATTGTACTATTCCGTACCGTGTCTATGTCTAGACAAACCGTAAAATTATACTTTCAGTTTCAACATAGGCCTATTCCAATATCGATAGATAATTACCTTTCTTTATTCTTGGGAAATCGGAAAAATGACAACTCCGGGCAGTTTTTCTGCCGATTTTTGCAGCGAATCGCCGAACAATGAGTTGACATGTTGTATGCCACATTGCCAGATGTATGCAAAACACATAGCGCGTAACTTTCGACCGATGATTTTGCTTGCTCAAATGGCGGCCAATGGCGCCCATGGTGATTTCACAATTTCGGCCGAGTTCTCCATCTTGCGCCGCTACGCGGCGCTATACGATCTTTGATTTATACCGCTACAGGGTGCCGTTGGATAGGGCTGTAATGGTGACAGTAAAAAGCCAGAAGTTAAAAAAGGAACCATTTACAGCCCTATTTGGAGGGCCGGCTAGGGACCGGGGTAGTTGGAGGAGGTGGGAGGGGGGGGGGGGGGGGGGGGGGGAGCGCTTCCCCCTTCTCGCTCTCCCCCGTATAATATTTGGTTTGTTTTACATTGTTTTGTATTTAGAAATTATGAAGGTGATGACTTACGGTCGACGCGTCATCCATTGTGTGTTGATAGCGTTTAATCCGCACGATTGAAAACGAAACCAATAAACAGTGTGAATTGGCCCTATGTAAATTGATATGCGTCTTCTTTGGAATTATGTGTTTGTTTTAAAAGGAGTTGAAACAAGGCAATGGGAGATTAAAGAAAGCTCAGGAGAATCACATCTCAGTTTCCATGTAAATTTAATGACTAACAGCCAAAAAATGAAGAAAAAAATCTGCTATAATCGTGTTACGTTGTATACATGTCAATGTATGTAGGACGGTCAATTCAAGGGGTCTTGCCCTATCCTCCATGCTCTAACCATCTCAGGAAAAAAAAATGCACTATCGTGTATTTTTTTCATAGGATAGTTAGGGCGCGAAATCTGAACCACCACAGGGAAAAACACGTGTTTTTTGTTTACTAGGATGGGTATTAAATTAAATTTTGGGGGTAAAATTTTAGGGCAATTTTCAAATTTGGTCCAGAAAATTTGGTTATGCACTCAACACACAAAATATTGCGTAGGGGCTTAGCAAAACCAGTTCTAATTTAAGTTAAGACAGTGGTTTTGTGCTCATTCTTGTTTGTCAGTGTAATGGTTGGACCCCCCCCCCCCCCCCCCCCCCCTACTGAATTTTCACAGCAATATGAATTGTGTTCATATTTATGTGTTGTAAATACACCGTTTAGCAAGTTCACTTACATGCACTTCATTCACCATTATCCGTATGCGAGCGAATGTTTACTGTATTAATGTACTGTTTCACGTAGCCTCGTCCAAACTCTTGCTGGATGTGTCAATGCAAATTTCACTTATAAATTTGGCTGTTAGCTGCGTAAATAAGGAAATTATTGCTTTTGTTTAGAATATTATTTGCCTTTTATTGTGGAAAATATATGCATATGTAATACGGTTAATGCCAGTAAAATATGACGAATTATCGTAAATCCAGCGGAGTTGACGAGTAATACTCAACGGAGCTGATTACGTAATATCCAGCCAGGGGCTGACGAGGTAAATCCAGCGGAGCTGATGAGTAATATTCAGCAGAGCTGAAGACGTAAATCCAGCGGAGTTGACGAGTAATACTCAACGGAGCTGATTAGTAATATTCAGCGGAGCTAACGAGGTAAATCCAGCAGAGCTGAAGACGTAAATCCAGCGGAGTTGACGAGTAATACTCAACGGAGCTGATTACGTAATATCCAGCCAGGGGCTGACGAAGTAGAAGCAGCGGAGCTGATTACGTAATATACAGACATGGGCTATTATTTGAATTAGTGACGTCATAATTAATATAACATTTCCCGCAGTGTGTTGCAGCAACGTATTACCAAGACATTTATTAATTAACGGAATTATTCAAGCAAAGATGGAGTTTAGCATTGAGTTGAGTTGTATTAAAGAGTTCTAGAAATTCACTTGCTCTCTGGCTGTTTTTATTATTCGTCCTATCTGAGTATTAACTGCCCGGTTGTATATTTCAACCGAACCCAGCGGTTCAACTTAAATTTATTTGTCACGGTTTAGTGTAACCAACTGCCCCACAGAGGAGGTCAGCGCGCGACATCGGCCTCCAAAAGCCACTGCATTTTTAGATGTCTTCACATACAATTTTCTCAAAGATAACACCATTTCATATGGACATTTTCTCAGGATTGGTACTGGCAGCATCTATATAAACAGATTTCCCGATTGAAATTATCATTATCATTACCAAAGCTTCATTATTTCATTAAAAAGCTGATTATTACACATAACATAATAAATCCAACCACAGCCCAGTGCTAACTTTTTTTCACAGAGATAGGCATTTTTATTGTCCGTTTTCTCTTCCTACTGCTTTTGTGCAAAGCCATAATCATGGGTACATCTTTTTGGTGTTTCAACTATGAACAGCTTGAAAATGACAACGTGCAACTTATTTAGAAATCACACATGAATCTATTTTCATTCTGCATGTCAACAAAGAATAAAAGTTTGTCAAAAACCACACCTGCAAAAAAATGATTTCAATGTCCTGTTCATAATGGTACAAAAAGTGTACCCACGACTGTGCCTCTGCACTTTTTCAAAGCACAATATTGTACAGTAAAAAACGGCATCACAAAGTATACCACAGAACAATGCATCAAATAGGATAATGATACGTTTACATGTAATTGGAAATGTATTTGGAACAGGCAGAAATTAGGATTGCCTTTATTTAATTCAACAAAATTCTATCACTGTCACCAGAAAACGGAGTAACCGTGGTCGGTTGTTTAAAACCCCTTGCCACCGGGTGGCGCCGGGGCACCAGGCCGGGTTATGCAGCCAAGCATAACGTACACAATACCCCAATAATGGATTGAAAATGCAGAAATTGACGTGTATAGACGTCACCCGGCCAGGTGGCAATTTCAATCTGCACGTATTTGTGTCAACCGTACGCAAGGGGTTAATTAAAGCTCTCATCAGAAAATGAAATTTGCATCGGGGATGATGTAAATTGATGCAACATTTTTGTCCCTCCCCACATGGGCCCAATTTAACGTAATCCTTAATGCCGAATTCTGCGCTAACGGCCTGCAATTCTGTGCCAACCGAGCTAGCAACGGAATTCTGCACTAACCCTGCAAGCACATAATCCTTAGGTATGGGTTGTGTGCATGCGCACAAGCTAAAACTCCTTAAACCATGAAATATGCTAACCATTTCCCCCCCTGAATTTTCTGCTATAGTTAGCGGCCATTTTTCGCTGTTACTGATTCCTTAAAATATGACCATGGAGTGTAGCATTATAACACTGAACTAGTAACAATGGATTTTAGTGCCAAGTAACAATAGATTGCCATTGTTAATGCGCCGGTTTTCTTTTGTTAGATGTTCATAGTGTAAAGGCTCAGAGCTCTCCAAGAGCTTCTAATTAAACAGAATAGAACAGAAGACAGGCTTACTCCAACAGCACTTAAACCCACAACCTCAAATTTTTACAAAAGGTTCTCGAAGAGCACTGTGCATGCAGGGCAAAAAATCTTGTCCTGAACTTCTTTTTTTTTACTCGGCTTAAGATGCTCGATTTTTGATACCGTTGGCTACACAGATTCGCGGTGTTAAATTATTAACATGATCAAAATTCAAAAACAGAAATGATTTTTTTTTCTCCATTGAGGATTTCCTATAATACAAACTGTTTATTAAAGAAAACTTAAATATTTAAACAATGGTAGACCTGTTATTATATAGTGACCATCTCAAACCACTCACCACCCCCCCCCCCCCCCCCCAAAAAATATGTTAACTACACTGCATATGATATTTTGTTTTGTGGGATAAACACCAATAATGTAGAAGATCATTCAGCGGATTCTTTAAGAACAATGTAAACTGATATAAAGTGAATTTTTTAAGTGAACAAAGTAAACTGGCCGGAGCGGGAGTTGAACCTACGACCTCTGGAATACCGTACCGGTGCTCTACCAACTGAGCCATCTTGCCCTATGTTGGTGGTCTCCCGGACTCCGATTGTCTTTGTTCGGGGGTGCTAGCCAGAAGTCATGAACCCTGACAATGTTGGCTAGAGCATAGAGACACGAATGAAGGCGCTTCAAACTTGGTACCTCACACGTTGTGTCTTGCAAGTACCTGTACTCATACTGAGCCGAAACACATTTGTACGGACACATGAAAGTGACACCCTTCAGACTAAAATTCATTTGATCCCGGATTAATGAACTAAAAGATCTTGACAAAATGTGGAACAAAAAAAAAGTACTCTGCAACAACACTATTGTCACAACTGTGGCATACTCTAACGACATGGTCACAAGAATTTCCCCGTTTGATCTCATTCAATGTTTTATTAGTTTTTTCCCCCACTGCTGGTTTGACTTTATAAATTAATATTTCAAGACGGTAAACCGTTGACAACTAGTTTTCCTTCTTCTGTTCCGCCGTCTCGTCGCTGCTGCTGCTGCTGGTGCTGTCGCTGCTGCTGCTGGTACTGTCGCTGGTGCTGCTGCTGCTGGTACTGTCGCTGGTGCTGCTGCTGCCGCCATCGCTGCTGCTTCCACCTCCACTGCTCTGCTCTCTTTCAGACGCCATCTGAAAAGTAATAATAATTAGAAAATTTAGGTGCTTGTGCAAACTACAAAATAAGTGAGGCTGAGAGTAAAATGCTGTACAGTTTGGAAAGTTGCCTCAATTTTGCACTGCCCACTTTGGCACAAGGTTTGAAATCTCTGAAGTGAGGGGAGCATTCCACTCATGCGAATGTTGCCAATGCTCGCCATAAAAATGGGAAAATTTTTGCAATAGAGGTGCACAAAAATGTTGCTAATGTGTAATGTACGCCAAAATGGAATGCCCAACTTCAGGGCGATGCTGAGCAACAAAAATTTGCTTAGCATGAAAAGTCTTCCTTTGTAAATACAGGATTTTGATGAGAAGTGTATCGCTTGTGGTTGGCATTCAGCTGTTGTTTGCTTAGCATGGACATCCCACGGCCTTTTGGCTGGTAACCTGTTTTATCTAAGCAAGACTTTTTCATGCTAAGCAAATTTTTGTGCTCAGTAGCTCCGTAAAATTGGCCCCAGGACTGAAACTAACATTTATGAGTGACAAATACAATTATTTAAGTGAAGACAACAGCGGAATTTGAACTTACAGCCTACCATACCAGCAGCACGCTACCAACCAAGTTATTTTATCGTATGCTGGCATCTCTCAATACACTAATCTACTAACCCCATGCATCCGTCTGTTATTGATGAAGGCTGGTATGCTAAGAACGGGCTGTGCAGCCAAGCGTAAATGCAAACAATAGGCACCACACTGAATAAAGTGGTCCTATTCATTGCACTTGGAGCCCCCTTTCGTGTGAATAAAAGCTTTGCTTGAAAAAGCTCCATCTATTCATTACACTCAAGAGCAATATAGTTGAAACATGAATGGATTGAGTACGCGCAGGAATGTGCCTATATACATCAACCGGCCAGGTGGTCTTTTTAAACGGCGTCATCTGTATTCAAGAGGTTAAAACCCATTTCTTCACATGTTGACCAATCACCGATGTGACTATGCTCAGACTAAAGACCGAATTGCGTGTGCGTATGCATGTGGCGCGCGTGGCTTTTCACACTAACATCAAAACACCCCACCTCATGCCTCCGTTTGCCATACCTTCTTGTAGGCCATCTCAAAGAGCTTGAGTGACGATTGCTGCAAGGTGGATGCGGCCTGCTTGATGTTCTCCGCTGATTCTGTGTCTTTCTTAGCCAGGACCTCCTTCACCTTTGTAATCTCTTCCTTCAGTTTCTCGCACTGTGAAGGAAAAGAGAATGTCAACGCGGTTATTAGGCACTAGGTACATAAAATATCAATGGAAGGTTTAGCCCAACCCCCTAGGCCCTTTTTGCTAGCAACCATCCTCAATCCTTCAAAATCACCCACATTTGTATACTTACCTTCAAAATATAGGGTACCCACTGCCTCAATCCTCCAAAATCCTGCAGCTCGTGCACAGTATATGACCAAGTGTACTAGTACATGGACTGTTTCCACATGTGCAGTACTGCTAGATATGTGTATGTACAATGTACAGTAGTGTCAAACAGATTGAGTACTTACCTTGGTAAAAATTAACAAATCAAATAGATCCATTCCAGTAACCTATGCCAAACCAATCCTTCAATATCTCAGGCCAAATGACCATGTACCCTCAATCCTCCAAAATTCTGTTTTTCTTCAAATGCCATTCACCCTCATTCCTCTCAAATCCTTTTTTCGGAAACACCATTCAGCCTCAATCCTCCAAAAACTGCACAGAGGATTTTGGAGGATTGAGGAGGGTTTTTGTTTTAAGTCCTGACACGTGCTGAAATATGAAATAGTTGTGTACCTCTGCCATGCTGAACAGATGCAATGCACAAAAGTTAAGACTTTTTCAGCTCAAGATGCTGCAAGTGCACTCGTAACTGTCTGCATTCCTATCGCAAGCTACCATTGTAAAAAGCTACTTGAAATTGAAAAGATGGAACTTTGCATTGCGGATGATGTAAATTGAATAAAAGATTTTAGCCCTTTCTTGAGAAAGTGTATGAAGTTCCACCTTTACACGAATTACGCGGTACCCGCTGCTACATTGCATTCAAATCGGCCAGCCGACTGCGGCAAGCTCGGCGATCGAGCGTTTAAGACGTCTGCACTAGTAAGCAGAAGGTCGTGGGTTCGAGTCCCACTCGAGTAAGCCTGTGAATTATTTTTTTCACTGATCATACAGTACTTTATAACCTTAACGGTAAAGGGAAAAATCTCTTCTAATTTTAATTCTTGTGATGTAGGGCATGACTCCTGGGACATGGGTCCATATGGCTTGCCTAGGATACACTAAGCCACTTCAATATTGCAACTACACAGATTCCCGATTGACCTGGGGTCCAAGGGATTTACAATGGTCAAGGTAAGGATCCCTGGTTATAAATTCAAGTCGGATTATTCAGGGCAAATTTGAAATACTGATAAATGTATATGTAGAAAGACCATTGTGTAATAATACAAAAAAATAGTTTCAAGTTGTTTTTTTCACGAGGGGGAAACAGAAGCGATAATTTAAGTAAAAACAACTTCTTACCTCATCAGCAGGCAGCTGGTCTTTAAATTCTTCCATCTTGCTCTCTGTGTCGTGGACGATGTTCTCAGCTTGGTTGATGGCCTCGACAGCCTCCTACATTGGGGCGAAATAATAACCCTTTAATACAAAGTTTCAACAGCTAAGTGAAAACAAAGGCACTACATTGAATAGAGTGGTTCTATTCAAGGCACTCGGGGCTCCCTTTTTGTGTGAATACAAGTTTGTTTCAAAAATCTTCATCTATTCACTACACTCCCATTCAAGAACAATCTAGTTGAAACATGAATGGATCGAGTATGTGCAGGAATGTGCATATAGGCGACAACCGGCCAGGTGGTCTTTTTCAAACTCCGGCTATACACGTCTTCCGTATTCAATAGGTTAAATACATTGATTTTGCATATGCTATTTCTTTTCTCTAACTGACACAAACCTGTGTGACATACATTGTATCTAAAATGTTATCAAATAAGCCATAAGATCAGGGCTTGAATCTGCAACCTCAAGCTCAAAAAATTTGCTAAAGCACAAAAACCTTGCTGAGTAAAACTGGGTTACCAGCCAAAACTCCATGTGATTGTCACGATAACCAAACAGCTAAATACCAGTCACAAGCAACATAAATCACATCGTGCTTGACAGAAAAAATGAATAAAACGTGCCTTCTTCTTGCGATCTTCCTCCGCGTACTTCTCCGCATTCTGCACCATGTTTTCAATTTCATCTTTGCTGAGACCACCAGATGACTGGATAACAACTGCAGTGAAACAAAGAGTAAACATGATTATCCCTTACCCACTTACAACTTGTCCAGGAACCGTCCCGAATCCACCATCATCCTAAACTGTGCAATAAACCGATTGCAAATTATTTGTACTTTTACTGCATAAAGTACAAGCCCTCAATTTCCTTTGGGAAATAACGAGTCAGCGGAGATAACTTTTTTCGAAAAAAGCCACGCAGTTGATGTGTAGTAGTGTAACTTAAAAGATTTCAAAATACTTATTGACAGCTTATGGCAGACTAATATGTTCAATAAGACCAAACAAAATACTACTTTGACAGGAATTAAAAATAAACTGGCCATTTTTTTTCTTCCAATGAATTTGTTAATGATAGGTTTTATTTTAACAAACAAACTGCTTTTTTTTCTACTTTGGATCTCTGCAACCCTAAAAAAAAAAGAAAAAAAAAAGCCTTCCAATGTTAGTTGCCCCGATAACACACAAAGAACATCCCCCTGTGGTAACTTAATTATTGTCGGGCCGCTAATAATTCGACCAGTCAAGTAATTATTCAATAACTAAACGTAGGCGGATTTAAAAGTGAATAACTTTTTCACTGCAAGAAAAATAACAATTTAAAAGTCAAAATTTTTTCTCGGGCTTAAAGGAAACATGATTTAGGATTTATATTGCATTATTCCTGCTTAAAACAATATAGTATTATCTTGACAATGATATTTTTTTTTCAGAGACAATTATTTCCCAGATTAAATATGAGAAAACAATTTTTGAAAAGGTTTGTCCAAGCTACTCCGCCCCCTGAGTGGGACCCTCATTAACATAAGTGTGTGACATAGATCGAGGCACATTACCCATTCATCACGGGTATGCATTGTGTGTACATTGTACGACGAAAATTCTTCGTCCAAAATCTAAGCAAAATAGTGTTTTTCGGCCATGCCGACAAGGTGTGTGGCTGCTGGGTGCAGCAAAACAACGACGGATGGAGTAAGCCTTCATTTATTTCCAACTGATGCGAAATATCAGAGAATTTGGACGGTGAAAGTTAAGGTGACAAGAGCGTAGTGGTCCGGCCCCAGCAGCTTCTCAGCGTTATGTAGCGACCACTTTGAGCCGTCGTGTTTCGATACTGGTATTTTCAAATCCTTTGGGATGACCATTAAAAATATGCTCAAGTCCACTGCCATCCCAACAAAGTTTCCAGATGTGAGTAAGATATAGGCAAATGCAGTTAAACGGCCCATTCCCCGAGGAGCCTTCGCTAAAAGGGAGAAAATCAGGGTAAGGTCGATGTTAGTCGTTGTTGCAACTTACGAAATTGCACGTGTAGACCTAGTGTGTGTATACGGGCCGGGTCCAGACTATCGAGTCGATCCATGAATTTCGGTGCCTCGGTCTACGTCACGAACAGCGCCCTCAATTTGAGTCTCAACAAATTCCAAAAAGGGGGGTCAATTTTTTAACCGGCAAATACTCACACTAAAACTTCACTTAAACCAGTTTGGCTTTTAATTCACATTTAATACATATAAATGAATTTATTTATGAAATAAAATGTGATCCGGTCAATTTATGAAGCATGGTTCCTTTAAGCTCGAAAAGGGCGAGGACAGTATATCCTTAAATTTGGAAGGAGTGAAATCCCAAAGGTAGCCATTTGGTTATGTGCAGAATTGGGTAAATTTAGAATTAAATAATGGTTAGCTTGGGTTCAATGTGGTAAAGCAGTTGTTTTTTTAGTGTACCTTTGGTGCCATGGTACTCTAACACTGTAAAACCTTAACCAATTCACGCCGGGATTATTTTTGCCGAAAATTTATATTTTCAAAAAAGGCAAAATATAGCAGCCAACTTCTGATATACAGCCAAACGCCACAAATACTGATTTTGCACGAGTCATTTCAACAGTATTTGTACAATATTTCTTGCCGAAACCTCATATTTCAATACTCCGGGTGCGCCCACCGGAGCGTAAATTGTAGAACAACAGGCCGTGCATAGCGGCCAAGTTCAAGTTCAACACACGGTCCGCCTCCACAGACTTCACACTTTGTGTGTGTGTGTACAAAACAAATGAGGGATTAGCGTGTTGAGACGTCACCCGGAGGCCAGTCGAGGCAAGCTTGACGTTTTAACCCGTCAGCCATGCCCGTGTATAAAAACAGCCAGATCGTGTTAACACGTCCTCCGACGCGAACTGGTTAACCCTAACTGCCTACAACATTTTTCCTCCAAGTAACCCTCCAACATCCTCAGATTTCAAAGTGTTAAAGCTGCATGTAACCTGAATCCTCCAAAATCCTCTTATGGGGACCATTGCATGAATCCTCCAAAATCCTCTAGGGTTTTCGTAAACACCCTAGTAAGCTTAATCCTCCGAAATCAACCAGCATCAGATTGGGCCTGATGACCCGGATCCTCCATTTTGCTCCTGAGGCAAAATCCTCTCAAGCCCTCAATGCTCCAAATTCCTCCATTTGGCAAAGAGGATTTTGGGGATTTGGGAAGGTTAGGGCAACCTTCGTTTTCCCCTTATTACGATAAAAACATCCCGAAAGACAATCAAAAACTGAAGCGACTTACTCTGTTGTTCTTTCCCCGTTCCTTTGTCTCGGGCAGACACATTGACAATACCATTAGCGTCAATGTCAAAGGTCACCTCAACCTGCGGCACACCACGTGGTGCCGGGGGAATCCCAATCTGCAGGCGGAAATGAAACCCAAATGACGATTACAAAACCATTTAAGAAAGTCCATCTTAAAAAACAAACTTCAATGGAAGAATTTCACATTAGCCCAGTCTGCGCACTTCTTGCTCAGAGTCAACTCAAATAATTGCTTATAATGTGCTATAATGTGAGTTGCAATTTAAAGCCCTGTCTGCACTGGACCTTTTGGGGTACTTTTCCCATTTTATGTCCAATGCGAACAGCCCGAGACATTTCACTGGCCAACTGCTGCTTAGTAAAACTAACCAGGTCAGTTTCCCCGAGACGGTAAGTCCAGTGCGGACAGTTCCGCCGACGTTACAAAAAAAATGAAAAGGCCAGTGCATTTTTGGGGTTAATCGGGTCAATGTTGAATAGTCACACAAAGCGCCCCCATTAGTCATTATACTGCCAGCTTGGTTACTTCTACCACGGACTCGGTACAAATTTTTCCTCCGAGTCCAAAGTCCAAGCGCGAACAGTGGCAACCTTTAACCATTTTCCCTTTTACCAGTGTCAAATGTAAAATCTGATTTAAAAATATTAAACGTTAACTTACAAGCTGGAACTGTCCCAGAACCTTGTTATCGACTGCCATCTCACGTTCACCTTGACACACTTTAATCTCCACCTGCGTCTGGCCATCAGCGGCTGTGGAGAACACCTGAGGGCAGCAGACAGGGAGGGCACGGAAATGAGAAAAAAAAGTGCCGGTACTGTGGATTTCTTGGCTGAAATTGAAGTCCCTTCTTTTCCTGCAACATATTTGGAATTGGCCGTCATGCTCAGAAATAGTCTATCCACATTCTCCAATATCATGAAGATAATGCGGTTGACGAAAAATAAACACATCATTGCATGAGCCTTATCTTCAACTACATTTTTCCTCTTGGGATATTCAGGGATGCTGTGCATGTACTCACTCTAAAGAAGAACTTGAAGAAGCAACATTTTGTTGTAACATACATAAGACATTTCTAATTTCTTGTAAAGTTCGTGTACACTTGCTAGTTGAAGTAGGGCCAGTCCAACAATTCAGGCAGGTTCGTGTTATGTTTTGGACATTCAGTAACCCTCTTAAAAACGGTTGAAATTTCAGTGTTTCTAATTCTAATGTTGGGCATCTGCAAGGAGAATACCCACATGTTATTAGTCCTTGGGATGATTATGTAATTAAACAAAACATGGTGGGTTACAAAGGGATTACAAAAGGACCTTCTCTTGGACTTACCAGTAGTTTTCGACCAAAATTGAATATCAGGAAACTAAGCATTAACTGAATTCAAACTCAAATCACGGCCAATTTTATAGACCTACTGAACAGCTGGGGCCAATTTCATGGGGCTGCTAAGCACCAAAATTTGCTTAGCACAAAACAAATCTTGCTTACTAAAAACAGGTTACAGCCAAAACTCTGTAATTTTCATGCTAAGTAAACAATAGCTGAATACCAGTCAGAAGAAATATACATCAGAGAAAAATTTGGTTAGTAATCCTGTTTATACCAGGGGAGACTTTTCATGCTAAGCAGATTTTTGTGCTTAACAGCTCTATGAAATTGGCCCCTGTTAGCAGAAAAGTTATGCTAACCTAAACGGTATTTCACGGCCAAGAGTGTGTACAGGTTTGTGCTGTTGCATCACTAAAGGTAATATACAACATTTGCAAACATAAAAAAAAAAAATACTGAATTATTATGAAATACCTTACTTGGTTCTAAGTAAATAATAGTCTCAAACATCCTGTGAAATCATGGCACCTGGTGTGCTATCATTTTCAAGAAAAGTGCAATTTGTGTATCAATTTCCAGCGCTAGTCAGCCGACCTTCTCTGAAAAAGTGGCATTTTGTTCAAATACTGCTTAGTTAGTCCACATTTTGTTTGGCAATTGATTATGAATCCGTGAGAGGGTGCAAGCTAACTAGTCTAGTTCCCCAACTTGATAGTTCCCCGATGTCTATAAATTATTTCTGTTTTGTCTGAGGTATGGTCGAGGAACCAGACTACAGGAACAGCATTTTTTCTTCTGTTTTCCCAGCATCTATGCACACAAAACTTTAAACAGGTCGGTGTTACAGTATTTGCTATTAAATACATTCATTTCTTAAAATTACAGCAAAAGCAAATGTTGTATACTACCTTTAAGACAATTCTGCTTATGACGTTAAATTGCTCTTTCCTGTGCTTACTGCTTATGGTCTATATGAAATGAATGATGGTTCCGTTAGCAGAAAATTGTGCGTTTAGCATTTTAGTGAAATTGGGACCAGTAGTACACCCGTGATTGTCTGCAAAAGCTGAAATCAATTTTCAAAATGGCCGACATGGTTTAACCCTTCCGTTCACCATACCTGGCCCTTCTTCGTTGGGATGGTGGTATTCCTGTTGATGAGTTTGGTGAAGACCCCACCCAGCGTCTCGATTCCCAGAGACAGGGGAGTGACGTCCAACAGGAGAACGTCCGTCACGTCACCGGCCAAAACTCCTCCTTGGATGGCCGCTCCCATGGCAACCGCCTCATCCGGGTTGACAGATTTGCTGGGCGTACGGCCGAAAAGCTCCTTGACAGTGTCTTGAACCTGTGTTGTGTGTTGGGGATTGGGGGGGGGGGGGGGTTTGAGAGATTTCAGTGAACAAGGTCTTTCACATGTTCAACATCTTTCCCTAATCAACACAAATCTCTCTTTTGTTTTACTAGTTTAGACATAACCTCTTGACCACCAGTGATGTAGTCGAGACCATCAAAAGACCAGGCACAAGACCAGCTTGTTACAGACACAAGTAACAGGCATAAACCATGACAAAGGAATGCTTTTATTACAGTTCATTTGAATAGCTTGAGACTTGAATTAAGACTGAAGGTTGCTCTTGCAGGGTCTTGTGATGGTCTCGACTACATCACTGTTGACCACTGAGATGGCCGGGGTCAGCAGGCCTATTTGAATTGAATGCAGCAGCCAGATCATTACTCACACCACTGTGAACATACTCAGTTTTATATTTGAGCAAGGTAAAAGCACAGAGATTCATTAAATTTCTTGAGCACTAACGTCTCATTCCCTCATACAGATGCTTTGCAGCTGCCCTGGGCGTGGCCATGATGGGTGGATTTTGAGTGTTGTGCGCTTGACCGAACAATTTAGATTATCTGAAAACGTCATTGCGTAGCCATTCTGCATGCATCTCCTAACTGAAAAGGTGTCGCTTTACACCCCCTTCTGAATTACAAGGACCGAGATATCAAAGGTGCCGCCTCCGAGATCATACACGGCAATGCTGCAAGGAAATTGGATCAGCATCGATTGAAGTCACTGAAAGAGTTCATGCTTCATACTCTGTCATTGCTGAAGAAAGAATGGAGTTCGTTTGATTCAAAGCCGTCGCCATGCTCAGAAACAGTCAATCCTCATTCTCCATAGATATGAAGACATTGTGGTTGAGGGAAAACTTTTAACATCATAGCATGAACTAACAGCCTGTGTTTTCTACAGATTTCAAAAATTAATCTCGAGTAGCGGTGGGAGAAATCGGAGATTTCAAAATCCAGTTATCCTCATTTTATTCAAACCGAAAAGCGGTTATCTAATTTTACCGGAAGTTCCCATCTAGCTCATAGTCATGCCAACAAAAAGTGATGAGTGAGGTGCCGCATGAAAAGCCCTCTCAATGACTGGATATAATTTGCAGGATTCAGTGACCACTGGTCCTTTACAAAAACACTTTAGAGCTATAATGTTGAAATAAAATATGGCTGGGCAGGCTATTCATAGCGAGTGAATGCAGTACCAATTAGAGACCATGGAGCAAATTGGAAGATGTTCCACTTGTTTTCTTAAGCCTGTGTTTTCTTTAGCCTGTGTCACAAAAAATGGAAGGCTTAAGGTTGCTTTCGAATATCTGGTTTCCAAAACCGAATTGTGGAATTCAAACCAAATGCTAAAAAATCCGGATTTATATCCCACCACTAACTACTCTCAAGATATTAAAAATCAACTCATTATTTCCAGTACAAATAAGACTCGTGCAATCTAAGCAGTTTTAAATTTGAGCAAGGTAAAAGCATAGAGGTTTATTAAATTTCTCAAGCACTAACGTCTCATTCCCTCATACAGATGCTTTGCAGCTGCCCTGGGCGTGGCCATGGTGGGTGGATTTTGAGTGTTGTGCGCTTGACCGAACAATTTAGATTATCTGAAAACATCATTGCGTAGCCATTCTGCATGCATCTCCTAACTGAAAAGGTGTCGCTTTAGTTGTGCATACTTCGGCTATAAACGTGCATTGAATCGGTGTTTGTCTAGCTCAGCCTTGAGCAAGTTCGATCAAGGAGCAATGGTTAACTAGTGGTTGGTTCGTGATGTACGTAGCGCATGAGCACTGAAGTTGAAGTGCGAACGACTCGAGTCGAACTATTGTCATGTCAACGCGACCATGAGAAAATGACGGTGGCTAGTTTGTTTACGTTTTTGGACGAGTTCATAGATGAAAGCGAGACGGACGATATTTGCTCAGTATATCAACAATATCACAAAGTAACAAAAAACGATCGTTCACTGCTGCTGCATATTTACGTTTTTTCGCCATTTTTCTAATAACTGGTCCTCTCTGCACTGTGCTATTAAAATGGCTATTGGTAACCAGCGAGGCGACCAACCTTGGTAGGCTGGTCGCGAATCGTCGACTAGACTAGTCCAACCATCGTCGACTAGCGTGCGTTCGATCAGGGTTAGTCGATTATTGGTTAACTATAGTCCTTGATCGAACTTGCTCCTTGACTACTGTTGAGATCCACAATGTGTTTTTAACGCATGAAATCAAATACACGCAAATAGCCATACAAAAGCTGTATACATTTTTTTTATATAAAGATTTATGCACAAACATAGATGATCCCAGCAGGCTTTATTACATGTGTCTGGTTAGCACTCAAGTAATTTAACGCTAACCCCCGCTAGGATGCATCCTCAATCCTCCAAAATCCTCCGATTGCCCTGCCCCAAAAAATTTATGTTAAAAATGAAAGGTACCCAGATCCTCAATCACCATTCACCCTCAATCCTCTAAAATCCTCCGGTTTCTCAAACACAATTCACCCTCATTCGTCCAAAGTCCTCTTTTTGAAACACTTTTCATCCTCAAATCCTCAAAAATCCTCTTTTTTGAAATACCATTCATCCTCGATCCTCCCAAATCCTCCAAAACTGCAAGGAGGATTTTTGAGGATCAAAGTAGGCTGGGGTTAATATATCTCAAGCTGTAAAAGTGACTTGTGATATGACCAACGATGCCAAGACGGCCAGCGTTGGTTCACAACTGCTACACTTTACCTTGGGCATGCGGGTCATTCCGCCCACCAAAAGAACCTCCTTGATGTCCGAGCTAGACACCTCGGCGTCTCGGATGGCCTTCTTGCAAGGCTCGGTGGTCCTCTTGATCAGACCGTCTACGATGGACTCAAACTTGGACCGCGTCAGCTTCATGTTCATGTGCTTGGGGCCCGAGGCATCCACGGTCAGGTAGGGTAGGTTGATGTCGGTCTAGAGGGAATGGGAAGGACACAAATTGCGGGTCAAGAACTACTGCAAAGTGATTTACTGCAGGCTTTCAAGCAGATCCAGGTGAAAGGTAGCAGAATAGTCGAATCAAAATTTGTATTAAAAAAATGGGGCAAAAGTTTGACTTTGGAGGTCAAAATCAGAAAAAAAGTAGGACTTTTTAGGGCTTTCAGGATTAGTTTTCATTGATACTCACCCATGTACACAGCATAACAAGCCTCATTTGGCATGTTCTGTACTCACAACACTTGTGCTCCATCTTCAACTAAGCTCTTGGAAGTAAAGTTGCAGTACTCCTGCACCCAAGTCCTTCAATGTGGGATTTTCATACGACAGTGTGTTGGGAAATATTTTCAGAAAAAAGTAGGAAAAGTAGGAGCAAGGTAAAAGAAATTACCAAAAAAATATTGGAAAAGTAGGAATACTCGAAAAAGCCTTTAACTGGCAATTTTAAAGAAGGTTCTATCTCGACACACTGAATTCCGAGTATGGCTTGGAAGGAATTAGGTATAAATAAAATTAAAAGTTTGCAGAAATTAAAATAGAAAAGCTATCAACACTTCTGAAACAATAATTAATACATACAAAAATTAAGGGACTGATTTATTTGTCCCTTTGACACAAGCATCATATAAAGGTTGTACTATTGAATACATGACCCAAGTTTGATTGCAATTGGACTTCAAATTTGCGTATAAGACCAATTTGTCGAAACTTTAACCAAAATGACACATACGGACTCCGGACTACGTACGGACTACGTACGGACTACGTACGGACTACGTACGGACTACGTACGGACTACGTACGGACTACGTACGGACTACGTACGGACTACGTACGGACTACGTACGGACTATGTACAGAAATAGCGATTGCATAGAACTTCGTTCAGGCGAGACAAAAAGCGGAACAAAGAATTCTTTACCTGGAGTGAAGATGAGAGTTCAATCTTGGCCTTCTCTGCAGCTTCCCTGAGACGCTGTAATGCCATGTTATCCTTTGTCAGATCGATACCTTGCTGTTGGGGTTCCAATGAGGTTAGGAGACAATATATATTGTAATTATTACTTATCTCACGAGCACAAGTTGAACACAAAATAATGTAGCGTGCTTGTGTCCTATTAAACTACAAGTCCGAAGGCCAAGTGGCATATGGGACACAAACGCACTATATACTCTGTGTCACTGATCTGGACATGGGTGTCGTTGGGGAGGGAGGGGGGGGGTATGAAACCCTCCCTTAAGTTTGTTGGCAAATTTGTGTCACTGTAAAATCATGTCGGGGTTGGCAAAGTGCATGATGTATTATAGTACGTTAGTATTCAAGATATGCCACAAATTTAATGGCACAGTTAACATCACAATAGTACCCCCATTCCTTCCCCCATTACAGTTACTTTCCGGACGGCAATTTTTTTTTCGGGCCAACCCCACTCACAATGGTCTGTGCTGAAAATTCTAATTAGCAAATGACCGAGTCTGATTAGCATTTTGGTATGCTACTGCAGACAAAACTTGAACAAAGTTTTCACAAAGTCCGTCTCCTACATTTAAAAAAAGTTAAATTACACCTGCACATGACTTGTTTCATTAAAAATTCCGACAGGCAGATGTATGTGACATCCAAGCCCTAGTGGTGTAAAACTTACCAATTCAACCGAGGTAAATATAACAGTTTGAACCCAAAACTGCATCGTTTTCCATGATTTTCAAAAACAAAGATTTGCACCCTGTGATCCTCTACCCTTCAGTCCATTCTTCAAACAATTATCTACTGACCAATAAGCCAGTTCGGTATCAAGTAGTCTAGGTCAAAGGTTATTCGGGATAAAATTGCTGACATAATGTCACGTGAACGCCCAGTCCGATTGAATTCAATGCTTCCGCGTTGTGCGACCACCTTGGCATTCATACGCGTGCGTTTGTTAACCTGATTGATCCTTGACCTGTCATGAAAAACATTCAATGAGGTCTCATTCTTCGGAGTTGTGGGACAAGAAAGTAGGAAAAAGTGGAGGAAAAATTGGTATTTCAAGAAAAAAATAGAAAAGGAAAACCTGCCATTTGAAAACTGACCTCTTTCTTGAACTCTTTGACCAGAAAGTTGAGGAGTTCATTGTCGAAGTCTTCGCCTCCGAGAAACGTATCGCCGTTCGTCGACTTGACTTCAAACACCCCCTTCTGAATCTCCAGGACGGAGATATCAAAGGTGCCGCCTCCGAGATCATACACGGCAATGCTGCAAGGGAATTAGATCAGTATCGATTGAAGTCACTGAAAGAGTTCATGCTTCATACTTTGTCATTGCTGAAGAAAGAATGGAGTTCGTTTGATTCAAAGCCGTCGCCATGCTCAGAAACAGTCAATCCTCATTCTCCATAGATATGAAGACATTGTGGTTGAGGGAAAACTTTCAACATCATAGCATGAACTAACAGCCATTGTTTTCTACAGATTTCAAAAATTTATCTCGAGTAGCAGTGGGAGAAATCGGAGATTTCAAAATCCGGTTATCCATCCTCATTTATTTTTATCCGATTTCACCGGAAGTTCCCATCTAGCTCATAGTCATACCAACAAAAAGTGATGAGTGAGGTGCCGCATGAAAAGCCCTCTCAATGACTGGATATAATTTGCAGGATTCAGTGACCACTGGTCCTTTACAAAAACACTCCAGAGCTATAATGTTGAAATAAAATATGGCTGGGCAGGCTATTCATAGCGAGTGAATGCAGTACCAATTAGAGACCATGGAGCAAATTGGAAGATGTTCCCCTTGTTTTCTTAAGCCTGTGTTTTCTTTAGCCCGTGTCACAAAAAATGGAAGGCTTAAGGTTGCTTTCGAATATCTGGTTTCCAAAACCGAATTGTGGAATTCAAACCAAATGCTAAAAAATCCGGATTTATATCTCACCACTAACTACTCTCAAGATATTAAAAATCAACTCATTATTTCCAGTACAAATAAGACTCACGCAATCTAAGCAGTGTTTGACTCATGTAGTGGTAAGTGGGTTCAAACCCCACCTAGGATCATGGTGCTTGTGTGCTTGGGCATGAAACTTTACGACAATTTCTTCTCTCTGTCAACCGATCTCATGGTCTGACGTAAAATAAGCCAGTTCGGTATCTCACAGGTCAAAGGTTATTCGGGATAAAATTGCTAGCATAATGTCACGCAATGTTACGCCAACGCCCATTCTGATTAAATTTAACATGTGCGCGTTGTGCGACCACCTTTTGCGTTCACACGCGGGTTAGGTCACGCGGGTCATTCGGGATAAAATGGCATTGTGCACATGCGCAGTAGAAATACCGAACTGGCTTATTGTAAAGCACTTTGGGACATCTGTCTAGTTGCTACATAAGCCCCCGGACAGGAGTTTATGTTTTGCTGTCGCTTACATCTTGTCTTCGGTTCTGTCCATCCCATAAGCCAGTGCAGCGGCCGTAGGTTCATTGATCACCCTAAGGACGTTGAGTCCAGCAATCTGACCGGCATCTTTTGTGGCCTGAGAAGTGGGGAAAACAAGAAAAACAAATTCCGAAGTAGAGATTGTTTTAGGTTTATTTAAGAAGCACGAAGGATATGATCAACTGTACATTAACCTGTAAATGTATGATACAGTTTTGGTAATGATCAGAAAACAAATTGAACTTTTCAAAGTGAAAAAAAGAAACTGAACGAGTGGGATTTGAATCCTTGACCCCCCAGAATAGCATACCGGTGCTCTACCAACTGAGCTATCTTGCCCTATGTTGACGGTCTCCCAAATTGTCTGTCTTTGTTCGGAAGGCCACTAGTCAAGAGGTCATAAACCCATTTACTGCTTATAAAGATGGTACCAGTACCAATCCTGCAAAATATTTCAGTCTGAAATGCTTTCATCTTCAAGAAAATTGTATCTGAAAGAGTGTGTAACTCGACGTTTCGGACAGTGTGCTCGGGGAGTGTGGACAGACAGAGCACACTGTCCGAAACGTCAGGGTACACACTCATCCCGGTTCTTTTCAGAACCACACATCTGCCTAGAAGAGATTTATTTCACATGGTGTTACCCACAATCTCAGTCTTTCTCGTAGGTCACAGGTTCAAATCCCGCTCCTACAAATTCTTTTTTTTAAATTTTTTTTTGGGTAAACATTTTAACATTGTATATCATGTAGGTCATGTTAAATAATAAAGATTATGCGAATGAGGGCAGAAATTAACAGATTCACTAAAATAGCTTCTGTGAAAAGCTGTACAAGTTGTAACACTTCTGACTAGCGCCAACCCGAACAAAGATACTGACAATTTGGGAGACCGCCAACATAGGGCAAGATAGCTCATTTGGTAGAGCACCGGTACGGTATTCCGGAGGTCGCAGGTTCGAATCCCGCTCCTGCCAGTTTCTTTGTTCACTTTGAAAAACTTTCAAGTTTGCACATTTTTCCTATCTGAAGACAAGCACACATGCAGCGTTCCGATACGAAATGAGAACTTTCAAAAATTCTTCATTTCATACCTGTCTTTGAGAGTCGTTGAAGTAAGCAGGAACCGTGACAACAGCATTCTTAGCTGGCGAGCCGAGATAGTTCTCTGCCGTTTCTTTCATCTTCATCAGCACGAAAGCGCCAATCTGACTCGGTGAATACAACTTGCCGTGCGCCCTGACCCAGGCGTCCCCGTTGCTGGCCTTGACTATGTCAAACGATACCGTCTTCCTGAAGGAAAAGGAATAAAATCAAGTTCGGAAAGTAACTGAAATTGTTTGTTATGTACACAAAACTACTAAAGTAATTACTTGTCATTGTTCACATGTTTGACATTAATGCAATCACCGGTAAAGACAATTCAATATCTTTCAAGTCCTTAAACCACTTAAATGTATTTCAACTGTTCTTAAAATTTCTGCTTCGAAATCAAATCTAAAGCCAAATAATATACCAAAAGGTAATCTAGTATTGAAACACTGATTAACCCTAACAGCCCAAGCCTTTTTACTAGAATCCTTCCCTAACCACACAAACTCCAACACTGTGTAGTAAACCAATGGCACATTCTTTGTACTTAGACAAAATCAGGGCATCAAGTCCCATGCAAAGTGATGGTGCCAAGGCTCTACAGTACTCAATCACACAAAATTCAACACAATGGGGTGTTTGATTTTGGCAGGTTAGGGATGGTTAGGGTTAAAGTGATCACCAATCTTTCTTTTTTCCTGCTGAAAGAGGTCAGTTAACCCTAACTCAGTACATCATTTTTCCTCCAAGTAACCTGAATCCTCCAACATACTCTGATTTCAAAGTGTTAAAACTGCATGTAGCCTAAATCCTCAGAAATACTTTTATGGGGACGACTCCATGAATCCTCCAAAATCCTCTAGGGGTTTTCGTAAACACCCTAGTAATCTCAATCCTCCGGAATAAACCAGCATCAGATTGGACCTGATGACCCGGATCCTCCCGAGGTGAAATCTGCTTATGACCTCAATCCCGGAAAATCCTCCGATGCTTCAACTTCCAAAGACCCTCAATCCTCCAAATTCCTCCATTTGGCAAAGAGGATTTTGGAGGATTTGGGAAGGGTTAGGGTTTAATCCTAACCTTCTCAAATCCTCCAATTTATGCAGTTTGAACATTTTTAAATCAGAGGGTATAAGAGGATTCAGGTTACGTGTAGGAAAAATGATGTCGGGAGTTAATGTTAATGAGCTCTATGATAAGACATTTTCTAAAGCTGCAAGTACAGTTTACACTTTATGTTCATCGCTCAGAAACAATTTCTCCTCATTCTGCAAATACTTTGCAGACAATATGGTTGAGGGAAAATTTTTTACATCACGGCATGAACAAAATGTATGTAGTTACTGCAAATGAGGCACTTTTTCCCAACAAAATGTTGCCGACATCATGATGCTGACATGTTTTCATAAGGCTAAATCGAACTATTTCTAAGGAAACTGAAATGAAGCGACTGCTAAATACAATGGTATCCAACAGCAAATTTGGTTGGATTCTGCAGTGTGGACAGAGTTCCATATCAAGCCATCACTTATTTTCCCTTAATATCACTTAAAAACTACCAAAAAGTGTAAATCTGATGAAGAAACATGAATTTAGGAGGGAAAACATTTCAACTTTTTCTTTGAAAATACTTTGACTTTTTCTGTCATGGCCCATAGACTTTGTGCAAGAGGTACAAGTGATGGCCGGATATGGAACTCTATCCGGAAAAAATCCAACAGGTATATTTAGCTTTCACCCTGCTAACAGGGCTGTAGTCGAGTCCATCACAAGTCCCTGCAAGTCCATCACAAACCCTCCAGTCCTAATTCCAATCACAAGCTATTCAAATGAGCTTTGACAAAGGCACTCCTTTTTCATTGTTCATCCAGTTACTTGTGACCGGCTTTATGAAAGGACTTCTGACTGGACTTGCAAAAGGACTTGTGAAAGGACTTGCAGGGACTCGACTACAGCTCTGCCTGCTAAATATGCCAAAATCCAACGGGTACATTGAGCTGCTACCCTGCTGAATATATCATCCAACAAACCATGTTGTTTGTGTTGATTGCTAAATCCAACAAATTCCAGCTTTTGACCATTGTCGGATTTTGTTGGATTTAAAAAGGGTTAGGGTTTCAAATCCAAGCTGCCTAAAGATGCAACTCACATATCTTTCTGTGTTTCGGGATCCTCAAATCTTCTGCCTATCAACCGTTTCGTCGCGTAGAATGTATTCTTGGAGTTCGTGACAGCTTGACGTTTGGCCGGCATGCCCACTAGTCGCTCGCCTTCTGCTGTAAATGCTACGACAGACGGCGTCGTTCTGGCGCCCTCGGCATTCTCGAGAACCTTGGACGTTTTCCCTTCCATGACGGCTACGCAGGAGTTTGTTGTGCCGAGATCAATGCCGATGACATTGCCTTTGACACCCTCGGAGGCATAAAACCGCCTTGGCTGTGTGTTGTCTGTGCTTACAATACCCCATACTCCCTGTAGGAAAAACAAATTGTAAAATATTTCAAAACTTTTCACATGAAAGCAGTATTCGAGAACTGCTTGGGGATAATACAGTGTCGACCTGTTGAAAGAACACTGATGATAGGTTGACGGAAGATACTTTAACCCTAACTCCCTAGGTGGTGTGAAAAATTGTATTGAAATTGGAGGGTCATACTATCACTGTCAACACACATCAGCACCTCCAAAACACATTCTAAATTGACAAAAGGGGCATAGAAATGTAATGCATAGGCTAAAATAGAATTTTGGTCAGTCAGAAGTCACATTTCATTTCATTTGTCGCGCGGTCGATGCATGCGGGCGCTGCGCATCAGGGTGACGTACGTCGAGGAGTCACTATTTGAACTCCAAGAAAGCGAAAAGACATGTTCTGCGGGGGTCTCTGGGAATTAAACGGTAACATTTCACTTTTTATTTGGATGTTAAGTAAACCTTGGTACATTCATCTGATCATGGAACTCCACTTGTTCAGATGGTGGCGTATCTAGTATTTTGGTGGCCGTTGAATTTTGAAGTTTGTGTTTGGATTGAATTAGAAGCCATTCTCTATTGCACAATCGCCTTGGACCCTACTATCGCCAAATCATGTCCAAATGTTAAAAAAGGCGATAAAGGGTCCAAGTTACTAGGACACCTCTTTACTTAGTTTTGATCAATACGTCACACAATCCACAAGGTTTTGATCAAATTAGACTAGAGTCAAGCCCAAGGGTATTTTTCTCATTCTAAAAATTTTCTTGACTTTTTCAACCTAAACTAAAGCAGACTTTTCTTAATTCTATTGACCATGACGTTCATGTTGACATGATCTTTTTTCGAAATTTTGAACAGTTTATTGCGGTAGAAAATTCAATTTTCTTACGTGCTTTACGGCAGTTGCCATGCGAATCAATGCAGTTTTGGGAAAGATTTTACTTTAATAAATACCCCCCACAGAAATCGGTCAGGAATAGCAAATTTTGGAAAATAACCATCCATCTGTGTTTAGAATTGTATAAACACTTGGCACAACCTTTAAATTTGAGAATTTATTTGGGAAATATTCGTGCAATAAAGGGGAAGAAAGTTTTTGTTTTCTGTGTTTATAGATGTTCTTGGCACAGTGTATGTATGGTCACTCAAAGTGTTCATATGCCTACATGTTAATTTCTGCCTCAATTTTACAGATTCTGCTGACATAAATCTTGAAATAACAGGTTGTGCCACACATTTAGATAGTTGAATATCAAGGAGGGTAAATTATTTTCAAAGATTTTGCTGTTCCTGACCGATTTTGGTGGGGGTATTAAAGTAAAATCTTTCCCATCCAGTTTTGCCTGTTTTATACTGTGCGTCGCGGTGATCGCCATCCTTTATTTTCGTGTTGCGTTTTGTCGTCTTCATCGTCGCTTTTCCCGAAAGTTTCCCTCAAAAACCCTGCCCTTATGGTTTGTAATGTTGCTAACTTGTTTGTATATTCCAATAATATACCTAAAAGGGAACAGGGCCCTACACCACAAATCGCCCTAACTTTAGCAGCATGATGAGTTGTCTCTTTTTTGTCCGTAAACTGGTTACGCTGTCTTGCCAGCCCAGCCGGCCAGGCGGGCGCCTCCTCCTACTTACTTACCGTTCTACACAAAATTGAAAAATGTCTTTGTTGCGACAACGATCGGAGACAAGAGCCGCTGCGTAAGCAGCCTGATGTGATTCTGTTCACTGATGATAACATTTTGGAGGCTTTTCAGTCTGAAAAAGTAGGTAATAAATGGCAAAGTGTGCCTCCTCGATACAGATTCACACACGTGCAATTGTAAATGCGTGATGTAAGATTTTTAGTGGATTGCTCATGCGTTCTAACCTGTGACCTCACCTTTTTCCCGAAATTTCTTTAGTCATGAAACTGTTCTGTGTACATATAAGTATATACAGCAAACAGTCGTGACGAATTAATTAGCTGTGTTCAATCATGGAGGAATAGAGGGCGCTCTTTGTATTTTACTTTTAAAAGCTTGGGCGGCCGGGCTTTGGTATATGGTACGGTGCTGGCAGGCAAAAATGATTAGCTTTGCACGTGGGCTGGTGAGGAAATTGGGGTTGAATTGGGTTTGGGTTTGGGGGGGGGGGGGGGGGGGGGGGGAAGGAAGGAAGGAAGGAAGGAGAAAGAGTGCTGTAGATGTGTAGATATAAAGAGTATAGAAAAAATAGGTGAAGTAATGACTTCAATTTCAAAGTTCAATACAATGTTTGGGCCAGAAATTCTGGCAGAATACTTTTTGTGTCAATGTGTTTGTACGGCCGGCTGTTTACAAAGGAACAGTCGAAATCTCCATTTGTTTGGAGTCAGTTGTCGTGCCAACTGACGTCACACTATAGTGTTGGGGTGCAGATGCCATAGGCATGACATTGAAAGGCCTATACCGCCTGGATAATCAGTGGGAAGGAAAAAGGCACAAACATTGGCAATTGCTCCCCTTTAATTTCCTCATGTTCCTTCCCACAATGCCTTTTGACCATTGTGCAAAAACATCCAGCGGTATATTTGCGATAGACTGAAACTTAAGAGGTGGGTTCGGGAAATTGGTGTACTGAGCATATATAGCCATAGGCCTATGCTATAGGCCTAGTTTCAAACTTGATATACAACTTAATACAAGGACTGTACTGGTAAGTGTTTGTTACAATTAGGACTGGTATGTGCCTATTAACATGATCAACAAACTCCCCCTTGACATTTCGACTACTCGAATCATAGCTGCACATACACGCTCCACACATGTACATGATCTTTTAACATGTTGTCCTTGCTGCGATTTTTGGTCAGTTTTGTCAAGGGTGGGGCTTAATTGATCCGCCTGTTGTCCCTACCCCTAGAACTATAGTTCTGTTGAGCGCTATCTGGAGTTTTGCGCAAGTTTATTGTACTCCCTCCTGAGCTAATTTCCTTTTTAATGAAATCCATTCATAGGGATATGAACTCAGGAGGGAGTACAATAAACTTGCGCAAAACTCCAGATTGCGCTCGACAGTTCTATTCCTAGAAAGTATATAGTTCTAGGGGTACTGTTGTCCCAACAACCCCTGCACACTTATGTTGATATCTGGATTGGGGGGGGGGGGGGGGTAATAATACACTAAGTACAAAGTGGAAATTGGATACAATCCATACACTCTTAAAATAATGTTAATACATGGTGGCCATACATTTTACGCCATTATGGGATCCATCATGGGATTCACAAAATTTTTTCACTATATAGTGGTCGTACGTTATATGTATTCAATACATTAATTTGGGAGTCAGCAAGGATGTTCATTTATAGTCAAAAGTTTGGTATATCAGGTTTTTACTCTCTTAAAAAGAATGACAACTTAAAAGGTGGCATTTTCGTTTCCTTTTTACAGTTGTCCAGCTTTTCAAGAGGCGCCTTTTCACTAGCACAGAGAGGGCATTTACACCAAAGGTTGTCAGCCATTCTACTGGCAAAGGAACAGCACTTTGCAAATGTCAACAGGGTTTACAAACAGCAGTCTAGCTGTTTAAGCACATGTGAGAAATGGTTTGTTACTAATTTGTTTTACAAATCTTGCTGGTGCATTGCTCATGTGATAAGTGTTTCGGGTCCGTTTCAGATCGACAAAACACAGTGTAGACGATTCTTTTCATTAATCAGGTCCCAACAACTCAATATCAAAAAGTGATGTAAAAATTGACACTGGGAAAGATGTATGTGTGGTTTCAGAGGCGATTGTGGAGTTTAGGACCCCGTTCCTATAAGAGAACGAAAATCAACTTTTTAACTTTTTTGACTCACCTCAGTAGATGGCGATGACACCAAGTTGAATATCTACAGGATTAATTTTTTGGAAAAAGGGGAAGGGTTTTGATTTTTCGGAGGAAAATTTTGCGTTAAAACAACGACGGCAACAAAGTTAAACACGTACAAACTGAAACCAAACATGGCGACAGTGCCCAAGCTGGTTTGGTAGACCATCGCTGATTGGTAATTAAAAGGACATTTCCGAGGTTCCAAACTTTGGAGCAACAAAACTTGTTTAAGAATAAAAAATGGGGGTGTCCTTAAACTCCACAATCGCCGTTTCAGAGAGGTCTGTATATTGGCGCACCAGAGGCGGGGTATTCTTTTTCAAACCATGTGAGCAGTTTCAACTCAATACCAGAAAAGATGTTTTTATTTTATTGCCCAAGTAACAACAGTTTGTACATTTTCTTTCACATTATCAGCATGCAGTTTCAAGATCGGCGTTCAGCAGCCAGCTCCAAGCTTCACTGGGACAGCAGTAGTGAATGGAGACTTCAAGACGATCAGGCTGGAAGATTACCAGGGAAAGTACCTGGTACTCTTCTTCTATCCTCTGGACTTGTAAGTGCCTTCCAGCTTTTCATTTTCTCATATTGTGTATTACCCCTTCTCTGTGTTTGGGGTCCCTCTTATGCAAAGGGCTGAATAAATGGATTGAAGGGAGTTTTTTGCTCAACAACTGAAAAAGTGCTCAAAATTTCAAGCCTACGGTAGCTTGTTAGTTGGACTCTGACTCGAGCCTTGTGACTTGGACATAAGACACAAGCCTTGTGGTTTAATTGTGACTTAGACTTGACCTTGTGCTTTGTGACTTGGACTCAGACTCAAGCCGTGTGCTTTGTGGCTTGGACTCAGACTCAAGCCTTGTGGATTGTGACTTGGACTCAGACTCAAGCCTTGTGCTTTGTGACTTGGACTCAGACTCAAGCCTTGTGCTTTGTGACTTGGACTCAGACTCAAGCCTTGTGCTTTGTGACTTGGACTCGGACTCGATCAAGCCTTGTGGCATGTAACTTAGACTCAGACTCCAGCCTTGTGCTTTGTGACATGGACTCAGACTCCAGCCTTGTGCTTTGTGACTTGGACTCGGACTCAAGCCTTGTGGCTTGTGACTTGGACTTAAACTTAGACTTGACCTTGTGACTTGGACTCAGACTCAAGCCTTGGGGCGTGTAACTTGGACTTAGACTTCATCTTGTGCTTTGTGACCTGGACTCAGACTTAAGCTTTCTGACTTGGACTGAGACTTGAGCCTTGTGTCTTGTAACATTTGAACTGGGACCCAGACTCAACCCTTGAGGTTCATGCCTTGCATTGAGACTTGAGATGCAGAATTGAGTACATGTCATGTGATTGCTGTCCCACTGCACTTAAAGATCGGTGGTGCCTGGAAGATCCAAGAGGTTATAATTTATTACGATTTTTTTTAGCTGTGCAGAATACCAGTGTGTGGATCAATGGCTGTCTATGGAAAAAATTCAGTTGTGCAGCTGACATCGGAAAGAGTCCTTTAAGCCTGCATAGCCAAAGCAGACGCTACCAAACTTGACTCTGGATGCATGAAGCATTGTCTTTGGACACTGAGCTCTGCCAACACACACACTTTCAAATGTATGCTAACCCCAGTTTCATTTTGGTTCTGCAGCACATTTGTTTGTCCAACTGAGATTATTGCATTCAGCGAGCGAGCCAGCGAGTTCAGTGAGCTCAACACCACAGTGGTGGGTGCATCAGTTGATTCTCACTTCAGTCATCTTGCCTGGATCAACACACCGAGAAAGGTAAGCTGCTATTGGTTGAAATGTCACTGGTGCCCGTGCATTTGCGCGAATGTACATTTGCACTGAAACCAGATGGTAGATGAAATGGAGTGCTGCATGATGGCCTTGTGGTCTATTGTACTGGACTCAAAATTGTAGTGATGCTACAGATTGTGCTTGTGTCCTTGAGCAAGACACTTTGTCACAAGTTGCTTCTCTCCACCCAGGGGTAATAAATGGGTATCTACCTGTTTGGGCAGTGATGGTACATGTATGTGTTTGATTAGTACATGTGTACGTGCACTGTATATATCTCCGAGGACAAGAGAAGAAAGGAAACACAAAGAAACCTTTCAGTCCTCGAACGTAGAGTCTTTTGTTGAAATCGGTCCTCGAACGTAAGGATACGTGCTTAGTCTATGGGGGTTGGTTATATTAAAGGAACAATAGGAAACACAAAGCATTGTCCTCGGACGTATTGGGGAAGTACGACTATGTGCACTTAACTTGCACCCGGGGCTGTATGCTCCCCAGGGAGCTGAAAAAGGTTTTTAGGAATGATTGTTGGCATGATAAGCAGGGGTATTAATAATTGAAAGCGCTGTGATTTAGTTGAACTAAAAAGGGCATTCGAAATGTCGTTATTTATTATTTAGAGAATGCCCTCTTATTTAGAGCCATGGCATTTCAAGTACCAATTCTACCGTACCCCTCTTGCATCTTAGGAAGGAGGGCTTGGCCCGATGAACATCCCTCTCTTGAGTGACTTCCAGAAGAAAATCTCTAAGGACTACGGAGTGCTCCTTGACAAGGAAGGCATTGCATTAAGGTAAAGCTTGTGAACGCTCTTGTAGAGTTGTAATCAAGTCATCACAAGTTAAAGGGACACTGCCTTGGAGGTACCAGATTGGGCTACAAAAAACATTCGTCCAAAAATTGTTCAGCTATGGTTGGAAAGATCATTGAAAAGAATACTATAATAAGGGAATAAATATGTGCTGGGCCGGTTTCAAACAAGTACGTTTAAAACCGCCTTGGGGCCTAGATGCCTAGATGCCATGACCCAAGTCGAAGGCGAGGGTCATGATCAGCGTCCAGGCCTCAAGGCGGTTTTAAACGTACTTGTTTAAAACCGGCCCAGCACATATTTATTCCCATTCATAAAATACCTTTTTGTATAATTCAGCAACAACCTCCGAAAATTATACATTTCTAATGATTTTGTTCAATTTTTGTAACCTTAGTTAAAACACCCGTTTGGCGTTCACAAGTATTTAATGGTTTGTGCCTCACGCGAGTAGTGCTTAAAATGTCCTTGTATGGAAATTGACGCGTGCGTGACGCACGCGTGACATGTGGCGTGATGTGGCGCAGAACGCAGCAGTGCCGCGGTGTAGTGTGAAATTATGGACTCAACGGTAGTACTGCGCTTGCGTAATTAGGAGAGTGACTGGTCGCGCGAATGTTCAACCAATAAAAGGAACTCAAATTTCATAGGAGTCTAAATTTTGTGTGACACCGGAAAAAGTATTTAAAACCGGTTGGTGTTTTATCGGCCGTTTAAAACCACCCATGTGACGGGCTTTCGACCAATAGGAACGGGTAAACTGTTATTTATGAATAATGTTTACCATGATTGTACTCCAATCATCTCTTGAAAATGTGCAATTTGTCTGAAAAATCAGTGAAGAAAATACTTTCGGGGACAAAAGTTTGGTTTGGAGAAGTCATTGGGATTATGGTCCAATTTAATTGATAAAACTTGCATTTCTCTTATTCCAAGGTTTTGTCCTGAATTTCTGCTTTAAAATGCACAATGCAATAGATTTTCAGTCAATGAATTTTAAAGGTTTATCTTGATTTGAGTGCAGTTGACCTTAAACCTATATAAATGATTTTTCCTAAGTATCCATTGGTCAGTAAACATGTTCAGTCTCGGATATACATACCGGCAAAACTTAAACAAAAAAATGAATCAACCAAATATACCATTGGAAAACTACAAGGAATAATTTTCCACATTTTTTTCAATGTGCATTATAAGAAACTGCTAACTTCCAAAGCATTTTTCTAGAAATTTAGTTCTTGTCCACGTCATCAGTTATTGTGTCAGAACTTGGCAACGGAATGTCGCATGAAGGTGGGTTTTTCTGTAAAATGAATCTTAGTGTCACCTCCATACACTGATATAAAAGTCCTAAAAACACTGATCATGTCCATTCAATATTGGGTTTTGCCCTTCACCGACGTATTTTATAAACACTGTATACTCAGTGTTGTCCCGAGAGAGATTACTTGGAAAAAATCACTCAGGTGGGACTCGAACCCATGACCTCCTGCTTTCAAGTGCAGATGTCTTACCACTCGACCACCGAGCTTGTCGGAGTCGGTTGGCTGGTTCAAATCTGATCATGTCATAAATATTATTTTTAGAGATCACAGAAAAAAAGAAGTCTTACAATAACTGTCCATACCTGCAGAGGGCTGTTCATCATAGACCCTGAAGGGATAGTGCGTCATATGAGCGTCAATGACCTCCCCGTTGGCCGGTCAGTGGAAGAGACACTGCGTCTGGTCAAGGCCTTCCAGTTTGTGGCTGAGCATGGTGAGGTGTGCCCGGCAGGCTGGACACCAGACTCCGCCACGGTAAGCAGATAGAGATTACACAGGAGGGGGGGGGGGGGGTGAAGGGGGGCCGGGATTGGGATTGTGGGCATGAGCAGCGATCCCGGGGGTATTGAAGGACACGTCCCCCCAAATATTTATGGCAGTGATCCCCCCCCCCAAAAAAAAAAAAAATTTCCCCCTTGTCATATGCATGTACATTTTATGGGTCATTGGCTTTTACATGCACCAGTATGCACCAGAATA
Source organism: Hippasteria phrygiana (assembly GCA_037893225.1). Classification (NCBI taxonomy): domain Eukaryota; kingdom Metazoa; phylum Echinodermata; class Asteroidea; order Valvatida; family Goniasteridae; genus Hippasteria; species Hippasteria phrygiana. The sequence goes on from JAZGUH010000723.1 coordinate 752,484, forward strand.
CACCAAGATACACCAAGATCAGCACACCATTTCAAAAACTTTCCAGGATACACGAGAGACACCAAGTGTAAAACGCTTAACAATTGTTGTTGGTTGTGTGCTTTCTCCTCCGTCCCCAACCTTGATGAGAAATCGCCACTGCTGATTGTGGGATTGGGACGAACCAGTCCCCCCCCCCCCCCCAAAGCCAACACACCCCCAGGTTTGTTGATGGTGTACACTGAGGAGTTCCCATTATCCTTATATCCTTATATGTACTTCAACTTTCTTGCAACCCTTCAAATTAGTTTTGTACACGTTGTCCATAAGAGGACAGTTTCCCAATAACAGATGTATTTTCTTCTCATGCAACGTAACTCTCGCTGTCCTCTCACTGTTTACGATAGACAACTTAAGCCGCGTTCGCATTGGACTAACTATTATCAAAAGTTACCGTGCGTGATTGTCAACATTCCACTGTCGTTATTCTTCCGTGCGTCCCCACTTGGATTGCACGGCTCGCGAAAAGTCTTTGCAGTGGCATGTGGACGGAAAGCATGTGATCAAAATGCACAGTGGGTGTCCACACTGGACTTTTCAGCGACGTAAAACTGGCCATGTAACTCTTCCGCTACACAGTTGGCCCTGTCAAAGTTCTCGCTGCAGAGGGATAAACTGACAACCGACGATCAACACTTGATAGTTTGGACAGTTAACCGGCTGTCCGCACTGGACTTAATTTGGTCAAGTTGATAACACTCAGTCTCCGTACTTTTTACCAAAAAAAAGTTCAATGCGGACACGGCTTTAGTTCTTAGACAACTGTGCTTATCATAGTGCAGTACGCACAATAACATATAACGGGGCACTGCGCACACACAAGCACTCGTAAAGTATTTGCTGCACATATCTCTGAACGAAATCTGGATTTGTCGGAGACAACTTAAATGTTTACGTGCACGAATGTACCGACCACATGTGCTCAGAGTTGAATTGCAAGTTTTACATGCGTTCGCGTACTGCATTTTGATGAACAAGGCACTGTGATTGGCTAAATGTTTATGAAAGGCAATAGGTCAATTATTTTGTTCCCTGTCCTTGATATACACCACAAACATCCTTGGTTGAACGGAGAAATTATTTACTCTATAACTTTGGAACTAAACTTCTTAATTCAAACCAGTACAGACACTGGCTTCCACCATCTAAGTCTGATACAAATTGCAGAGCCTTACGTAACATGTCTGGTTTAAATATGATTAGATGCAATACAGAAAGGTACAAAAAATCAACCATTCCACAACTTGCTAAGATTCTTAATTAATGATCTGTCTTCCCAACTCTCTTTCCCTTGTTGTGTCCTATTTTAATGTTTAAGTTTGAGTCATTATTTATTTAATTTAATTTGTTTTTCCTCCTTTTTTATTACTGAATGAACAAGGGTTAATTATGTAGGTTATTTATTATACTGTCGTTTTATACTATTTATTGTATTCGTATCAAGTTTTATTAATTCCTGTAGGCCTAATTGAATTTTTTATGTGTAATATATTGTGTATAATGACCCTTTCAGCTTTTGCTGCTGGTCATTTTGTTTATGCCAATAAATACAAAAATAAAAAATAAAAAACATGCGCAGAATTTTTTTGTTGAGAATCATGCATGGGTTCATGCAAAGCTGTCAATCTTCTAGGCCTAGTGAAAAGTTGTCATCGTTTCTCCTTACAGATCAAGCCGGACCCCAAGGGATCTAAGACATATTTTGCGAAGGTCAACTGATAGATGGGACAGCAAGATACAAAGATGTACGAAGGTATGGGGGAAATGTGTGTACTAAATTATTCAGTACGAGTTCACTCCGTTTATTTATGTAACCAAGCTAATACACGGATGGAGTAGGCAGAGTCTTCATTTCTTAAGGCAACAAAGATTGTACGTGTATCCCATGGTAAAAGGTTCCGCTACTTTTTATTACGGAGGTCGCAGGTTCAAATCCCGCTCCTGCCAGTTTTCTTTGTTCACTTTGAAAATATGTAAGGTGTAGTCTTTTGCCGTGTCCGCATTGGACTTTTTTGGTAAAACTGTTGTCAACTTGACTAAATTAAGTCCAGTGCAGACAGCCAGTAAACTTTCCAAATTGTCGATCGTCGGTTGTCCGTTTATCCCTCCGCAGTCGGAACTTTTGCAGGGCCAACCGTGCAGCGGAAAATTTGCGTGGCCAGTTTTACGTCGCTGAAAGTCCAGTGCGGACAGCCACTGTAATGTAAAATGTGGATTTTGATCACCGCAAAGTTTACGTGGCCAAGGACTTTCCGCAAGCTGTGCAATCCAAGTGCGGACGCACGGAAGAATACCCACAGTGGAGTGTTGACAATCACACACGGTAACATTTGACAGTAGTTAGTCCAATGCAAACGTGGCTTTTGTTGAGCAGTATGCAATCAGTTATCTTGGAATGTAGCACTGTTCACAATGAATTCTTGAATGCCATCTTTGTGCGATTCAACATTGTTAATAGGGAGCATTTTTCCTAAATTTGCATGTTATAATTATGAACAGTGTGGCTAATCTTTGTGATAATAACCTTGGTATGCTTTTCCAAATCTAGTGATAATTACATAAATAAACATTAACAGTTTTACATAGATTAACTATAAAAGTTGTATATTTGGGCCAATTTCACAGAGCTGCTGAGCACAAAAATTTGCTTAGCATGAAAAGTCTTCACTTGACTAGTGACTGGTATTCAGCTGTTTGCTTAGCATGAAAATCACATAGAGTTTTTGGCTGCTTACCTATTTTTTCCTCAGCCACACTTTTTTGGTGCCAAGTATGTTTATGTGATAATAAGAGATTCATTTAGCAATCTGTATTCGGTAATGGCATGGGTTATGATGCTCTGAAAAAAAACCCAAAAATATTTATTTTTGCAGCCATCGATTAAAGAAAAAGTTAGTGTAATACATATGCCATGTGCTTTAAAAGTCTGGATATCAGGGTATAACATTTTGGTTATTTAGAAGGAAGATGTTTATTATTCATACAAGTTGAGTGCAATCAGTACCTCACGATTACAATCCGCCCACGTTTCAGTCCTTTTATTTTCTCTGAATAGCAGTATTTTGTCTCAGGCATTTTCGTTTGCAGCTGAACTAAAGTTGTTTTTATATTGATCAGTATTTTAAAACTATAATTAATCGGGTGTGCAGTTATATTAAAATGATTTACTGATGTAGTGTTAGCAATATATACACCACTGTGAACCCCTTTATTCAAAATAGACAGTGAGATTCGGACAGTGTGATTTTTTTTTCTTCATTGAAATCACCCAATACAAGGTTTAAAGCTACTCTAGGTAAAGGGTTACGATCAGAGGTGGTAGGGTTTGGCCACATTTTGAATTGCCAACCCTATAGCTACCACCCTTATAGTTTTCCTAGGCCCAGATCTAAATCAAGGATAATTTAACAGATTCCAGAGAAATTATCCCAGTTTTCAGACTTATAGTCCAACTCACTCCCCCCCACCTCCCCCCCCCCCAAAAAAAAAATTACATTTCAACAATGGGGTGTCCAAAAATCACATTACTCTATTCAAAATCTAATCTGAAGCCTGTAAACTATTGTCCCACCTTGACAAAGAGTACACTGACTTCCATGTTTAACAGCTTAAACCTCATTGTGATTCTGGGCTCTGGATGTGATTTTGGAACCTTGCTAAAAAAAATCACATCCTCCTGTCCATTTTGAATGGAAAATTGCATCCAAGGGTTTCACAGTGTTACAGAGAGCATACTAAAATAAGTGTCGAGTTTAGACTTACATAAGCTTGAATTAATTTTTGTTTTACTGGTTGTGACAATTAACCTTTTCAGTACTGTAATATGTTTCACAGTTGACCTCCAGATCAAATGTACATGAGAGTATTTAACTAGCTACAAGTATATGAACCATTATCCAGTATATATACAGGCGTCGTGTCTCAGCTGATCTTTTTCTGGAAATTAGTAAAAAAAACATGTCCAGCATGTCTCTTTCATTTTTGTGTCTTTGAACAGTCGGAAATTTTAAAAGAATGGCAGCCATCTTGAAAATAAAAAATAAAAAGCCCCTCCTCCCTTTTTTTTGGGCTTTACACTGAACAATTAACAATGGATTTTCATTGTTAGTGCACCGTTTTTCTTTTGTTAGATGATCATAGTGTTATATTGTGCAGTGTACACAATTGGTCATTGTTGCAATTTTCAGAAATGGGCAGATTTGGGGGTTAGTATTTTATAGGAAATATCGTTCCACTGACCTGTTCAAAGTTTTGCGTTGTTGGGTGGCAAAAAAAAAAACGAGAGAAAAACGGCGCTCGTTTTCAACTGTTGGGCGGACGAACGCTAGCCTTTAGTCAAGGCGCGCGTGGCTATCTGGGCGCGTGACGCGCTCCGAATGCTAGCATGTCCGGAGCGCGACTCGACTAAAGGCTACAGGGCAGTTTTCCCAACGATTTCCAGCTGGAAATCGTTAAAAACGATATATATTTCCACTTTTTTGGACGACCGCACACCTAGTGCTATAATTTCACAGGATGATTGAGACTACTATTAGCTTATAAGGTATTTTGTAATAATTCATTAAAAAAACTTGGGAGGATTACCAATCGTGTACACTACCTTTCAGTTTAATCGGTGATGCCCAGTTTTGCCGGCACCCTTTTAGTATGTTGATATTGGTAGAACTACAACCTACCCAGTGTGATGCCAGATAAAATATAGGAATGGGCGACTTGTTCTCCACAGGTTTGTTTCAAGTATCAACATTTTTAGTAGAAACGAGCAGGTTTGAAAATGACGATGATAATGGCCACGGTATCAAAGCCACAAGCAAAGGGGCCAGAGTTACATGTTACTTGACCGGCATTTTTATTTTAACTCAATTGAAATCAAACCTCACTCTGCAAGGGCACTTCACCCAAAGGGTCTATTTAGAAATTTAACATATCGCTTGCAATGTTAGAGTGCAATAATGGAGACTTGAGATGGACAAACTGGGCCTTGCTAGTTCTGAGCATGCATAAAACTGTTGAGAACAATGGAAAAGGATCGGTGTCATATGAATATCTAACTTCCATGAAAATCGGACTCCTTTTTCCCGTTATTGGTTAAACCCTCTCACGTGACTGGCCACTCTCCCAACCCCTTGTATGGGTGTTATAATTGGGTGACAGGCCAGCTTGTGCAGCCAAGCGTAACCTACACAATAATCTAACAATGGATTGAAACTGCAGAGATTGGCATGTATAGACGTCATCCAGCCAGGTGGTAAATTTTTTTTTGGACATGTATCGACGTCATCCAGACGCAAGGGGCTAAATATCTTCACTTAGGCATGTGCAATACTACCAATGATCCCATATTTCATAGTGACTGAAATTCACGGTGTCTACTGCCACTAGTCTCCCATTCTAGTTCGTTGCATTGGTTCATAGTAGTGCGCAAGCCAAAATTCCTTACCAATCCATGAAATATGCCAACCATTAGTGCAACATTTTCTGGTATAGTTATCAGTGATTTTCTGCCAAATGTGACGGGTTCTATGAAATTGGGCCCTGATCTCTATGTAGACTGGATAGCTCATTGGCCATAGGTTGCTGTACAAGCAACTGAAGCCAGTAGCCGCCACATTACAACTCCCATTTTGCCACTCGTCTCTATATAAGGAGAACGAGGATGAAGGCAGGCAAACCTATCGGGAGTGGTAATATGGTGGATGGCGGCTTCAACTCGAACAACCTATGAACAGTGATGGCGAAGCATTTTTTTATTGACTTCACTAAGTTTTTTTCAGGTGTAAGACGCAAGCTATGTTTAAAGTTTGAAGTACATAGGACTAGAATACTAACTTTGAGAGATTGGAACACAAGAAAAACTAAAGGAATAATTCTGCATTCTCCGTGTATTCCGACTCTGTGGAGTGCAAGATTCCTAGACGAGTTAACTTATAAGGCAGTAATACACGCTTGTCGTTTATTGCCTATTTTACAAAAGTGTGAACATGAACGCAATAAACATTAGTTCCAATGAGTCAACAAAATCAGGTTTCTGGTGCAGTTTGTAATACTTTTGTTTTTATTTATAAGAATTAGAAGAAAAAAATGGCATTAGAAAAACATCAAAACTTTAGGTACACTCTGGTTTCTTGTAATGCAAAATTAAAGATCTGGGTTAAAAGAGCAACTCCAACGATTCCCAACTTTTATTAGGTTTCGATTTAATTGAGAAGAGCCATGTCAAATAAAACAGATACTTGTCAAGATCCCCATCTTTGACGCCCGGTTTTTATGTTTAAAAAAATATGCATTTTTGTTGCCTTTCTTTCCGCGAGTCTATCCCAGTTTCGTGAAAACGAGCATGACGTCAAAGCTCATTTACATCTAATGAATATTTCTGACATTACCGGTGAGAATGCGACACGTACACATGCACTGTATGCACATAACACACATGAGGCTTTCTCCGGTACTACATCATATTTTAAAATTTCTCAACAGTGCCACCAAGGGCCAATTTGTGGAAATTTTTCATAAATTCGAAAGAAAATGGTAATAATTTCTCGCAAAATAACAACATTGAGACGCAAAACAAACATGATTTTGTAATGAACATGTAATTTATTCTATATTGAACACTAACATTTAATTCTAACACTTTTCAAGACTTTTCAAAACCGTTTGAGTTGCTCTTTAAATACTTGCAACAGGCTCATATTGTGATAACACAAATGTTCTTTCAGCTTGTTAAAGAACAGCAATTGTTTGTTACAAAAGTAATGTATTGCTGACCTTTACCAAAGTACTAAATAAAACCCCTTTTTAACCCTTTGAAGCCGGATGACAGCTATAAATGCCATTTTCTGCAGTTCCAATCCATTGTTGGATTATTGTGTATGTTACGCTTGGCTGCACAAGCACATTGCGTCCGTTTCGCTTGGCTGCAAAGCCGACCTGACACCCCGGAGCCTCTCTGTAAATAACTGTACTCAATGGGTCAAGGGTAATGTTATCTGTACTTTTGTTCCTTAAATTTTCCATGATGTAGATGAACAGGTCCTTGAAATCCTTTTCGGAAAATTCCCAAAGTTTCTTAACCCCTTGAGCACGGTATTTTACGGGAGACGTCGGGGTGTTGCAGCGGTTCTGGCAGCCAAGCGAACCGCTACAATGTGTTTGTGCAGTCAAGCATGACATACACAATAATCCAACAATGGATTGAAACTGCACAAAGAGCGGCCAATGGCATCATCCGGCCTGGTGGCACTGTTTTGTTTTGCGCCATATGGCGTCATCCGTACGCAAGGGGTTAAAATTCTCAATATTCTCCGTAACTGTCCAAAGATTCCCAGTGGAAATTTACTGTGTTAAAAATTCTCGGGAAGTTTCTTTTTTACCAAGTTTGATTCAATGAACAAAATCAAAGGATGTGAAGCTTTTCAAGAATCAAATTAAAAGATTACTTCACACACGATTAACATACATAATTCCCCAGATTTTTTTTTTCACAAAAGAGTTTGGTTACAAAAGTCGACATATTGTAGATCTACATTCAGCTACATTCTGCATCTGCTGTTGTCTTCAGTTACGAGGTACATGTAGTTGGGGAGAATGGGTGAAGTGGGTGCTTGACCCTGCATAAAGAGATAAAGGGGGAGAGGGGGATATTTATCCACCGATTTCAGTACATGCAACCTGCTGAAATGAGTAAAAAGTCACATTGTCATTCTGAGTTACCAGCAGAAACGACAATTTTGTCACTGAAAAGTCAATTTGGAGATTTTAAGCGCACATGTCCACTATGATAACGATGGTCAAGGCGCTGCATTATTACCCCTGCTCATCAGGCCTATTAATCATTACTAAAACCTCAGCTCCTTGGGGAGTATACAGCCCTGGCTGCAAGTTAAGCACACATGGGCTAATCAAACACTAAACCATCACTGCCCTCACAGGTACCCATTTTACTCCTGGGTGGAGAGAAGCAACTTGTGACAAAGTGCCTTGCTCAAGGACACAAGCACCACGACCCCCTTGCTGGACTCGAACCCACAATCTATACTATCACCAAGATCTTGAGTCCGGTACACCAGGCCACAGTGCTCCACACTGTCATGACCCAATGTTTTCAAACTGAATCCAGTCATGATATATTTTGGGAGGTGATTTATTTCTTTTGGGGGTCAAGACTCCAACAACTTCGAAAGGTGACATCAGGGCCCACAGAGGAGCTAAAGCAACATGCACTGGCGTGCACATGAGGGAAATAATCTAAAATCCCATCTTGAACCAAGACTCTATCACGATGGACAAACTTTGCTTGCTGTTCTGCAGCTGGTCAAAAATAACACAAGAGAACTCCTGAAGTTAAAACAACCCTAACTCCCTAGGGTGTGTGGAAAATCATATTAAAATTGGAGCTTAACTGAATCCTCCAATTTTAATATGATTTTCCACACACCCTAGGGAGTTAGGGAAGTTTACAGGGATACACCACAAACGTACGGCCATAGCAGCTTTAATATAAAAATACTCTCATACCATTCCAAACCGCAGGCTCTGTGGTTCCTGTCCAAGGCCTTCAACTCCGCCAGTTCGCTGGAAGTCAACTCGAAATCTAGAGCCTGAGAAAACGCAATCAAGGCCATTTTGTTAACCCTTCCTCTCTCGGTGCCAAAATGGAGCCAATTACCATTGTTGTAGTCGAGACAATTTCAAGACCAGGCACAAGATCATGCACAAGACCAGCTTGTAACAGGCAAAAGTAACAAGCATAAACCATGACAAAGGAATGCTTTTGTTACAGTTCATTTGAATAGCTTAACCCTAACCCTGCCAGAAGCAGCACAGTGCATCTGTGGTGACAGCTTGACCTTGCTGCACTCTGCACACAAGTCAATGTGACAAAGTATGCAATCTGATGCGTCTGGCAGGGTTTCTAGCCAAAATACCATGGAGGGTTAGGGTTAAGACTTGGATTAAGACTGCTGGTCTTGTGCTGGTCTTGACTACAACACTGCCAACTACGCAATCTATCAAAACATATCGAGTAATAGGTTGTAACACACAAGCTATGGGAGAGGAAGAGGTGGGTTTTTTTTATAGGTTGTGATAGTTATAACAGTAGGAGGGTTAATAATCGTAATGGTAGTGCTTACGAGCCCATTCTATGAAGTTGGGACACAAAGTGTGACATTTTGCTACATTTCCAGTTAAATGCCATCTATCGACTAAATTATCTGAATATTCATTCCTCACATTTGTCGTGAAATGCATTAAATAATCACCTCAAAGTTTTCCTTGATTCTGGAGGCTGTCACACTCTTGGGGATGCAGACGATGCCTCGCTCGAGGGCGAACCGAATCAGGATCTGGGCTGGGGACTTCCCCTTAGCCTCCGCAATCCGGACAACTTCAGGGTCCTTCAGTGGATTCGGGTCGGTCTCCTTAAACCTGAAAATTTGTCAAAAATGGCTCCTTCCTTATCAGACACTCTACATATGTTTTGCAGATCATGGGAGCTTCACCAACTCTGACAAGAGAAGCGTAGTATTACCTTGCCTAAAGAAGGGGGGGGGGGGGATGAGCTGGTCTCACTAATGGTGAAAGTTAGCCCTCCTCAGTCTATAGGTCTGAAAATTGGAATAATTTCTCCAGCATGTTGAAGATTTATTCTCTATTTAGATCTGGACCCAGGAAAACTATAAGGGTGGTAGGGTTGGCAACCTAAAATGTGGCCAACCCTACGACCTATATTTGTAGCCATTTACCTATCATAGTATTAGGCGACTTCCATTATAAAATTAATACCTCTTTCTCTTTTTATGTCTTAGAACCTTGCTTCTCTTTTAATAAAGCTGGTTTATTTCATGTGGTGTATCCACAGAACTTCACAAGTATGTACACAAACGTAATCTTATTGAAAACAAAAGTCAAACCACAACATGGATGATTAAATATCAATCAATTTGATATCTGATTTACTATACATGCACAAACTTGGTAGGGACTCAATTACCATTTTCTTTTCTTAATTGGTACTTAACTGGAACAAAACTGACGACTTGATTTGGGGGGAGAAAAAAAATTATGTGAGTTGACGGGACTTTTGAGTTGCCCTTTGACTAGTAAAATTAACAACTTGTTTCAAACCTTTGCCCTGAAACACATTGCCCTGAAATCCTCAAAATTTCATCCCTCAAATTTCATCTTTTTGCACGGTTCAGGTTTAAACATTCTAACACAATGTGTAATATTTATGGAGAAACGTGGGAACAACCGAAGCATTGACTTCTGAACATAAAGATTGGTGTACTGCACAGTGCAGGCTGTACGCAAACAAAGCATTAAATACCAAGGGCACTACTCTGTATTTTCAACTTTTCCAAACCAAACTGGTGTCCCCAAAATGATTTTTAGACAAATGGTGCATTTTCAAGGGATAGCCATATACATTATTATATTCTATTTTTGAATGATCTTTTCAACCATAGACATTTTTGGGATGGATTTTTTTTTTAGCCCATCTCATAGGCAACGTGTCCTTTTAAAAGGAACATTTACATAAATGCAGAAATTTCAGATATATTAAAATGGTGCACTGAGTTTGCTTGATTGCTGATAACTAAGAATCTGAGGAAAATTTGACCTGCACCCCTTGTCTTGGGGAAAATTCGACTTGGACCCCTCGACTTGGGGGAAAATTAGATTTGAGACCCGATTTGGGGAAATCTGACTAACACAATTCTGTCAAATTGACTTGTGCACGCTGTGTACATGATGGCAAGTAAATAGCAGACCCATCCCCTCCCCAACCCCTAAATTCACAATATTGACAACCCCTAACTTCGCAAACTCCACGCTCTTACCACGGACGGTCGGGAGAGCCCAGTGGGCTGTATGCCGTGACCGAGATGTTGTTATCCTGGCAGTATCGGACTAGTTCTTCCTGAACCAGATAGGGGTGGAGTTCAATCTACAGACACAATTTTAAAAACAAATGGACCATTTTAGTAGCACGGTTTCCCTGATAAGTTCAGCATTAGTCCAGAGCTGCTCATTGGTCCTTCACCCAAAAAAAATGCTGCACTGTGGGTGAGGAAACATGAAAATGACTGAGGCACACAAAGTAATGAAGGGCCTCCTATTTGACTGGAGGAAATAATTCTGACAAGCACTGCTGCAACTTGTCCGAATATGGTACTATGTACCACTGATACGAACCTTCAACAGATACCTTGCCAACTGGATTTTGTATACAAAACTGTCTGCACTGTCCCAAAATACAGTGCAACCAAGGTTTCTTCCGCTTCCCTGCTATCCGTAAAACTTCAAAGGGTGTATATGTCCAATATGAAGGCCCAATAATGCATAACGTGAATAATTTAAACTTAGTCTACTGTAAAGCTTCCCAGTTGCTAATAAGGCTTGTAAGTTTTCATTGGGGTGATGAATATTTATGATGCTTACTGCCAAGCTGCCCAGCTGCTAATAAGGCTTATGGGTCTTCGGGCTGATGAATATTCATAATGCTTACTGCAAAGCTGCCCAGCTGCTAATAAGACTTGTGAGTCTTCATCAGGCTGATGAATATTCATGGTGCTTACCTGGTTGTTGGATATGGGAACCTTTTTGATAGCCTGGATCTCCTTGATCATCTCCAAGTTGAAGTTGGACAGGCCGATGGTCTTACATAGCCCATCCTCCACAAGTTGCTCCATAGCCTTCAGGCATGAAGGAGACAAAAAATATACATGTATAGGAGAAAACAAATATTTTGTACGATTTCCATAGAGTACCGAAGTCTGACGTCAGTCATGCAAACACATTGACACAAAAAAACAAAAGTATTCTGGTTCCAAACACTGCATTGACATCACTTTTGTAGTCTATAGTGGAGTTTCCTAATGAAAAAACTTGTTAACAAGGAGTTGGTATTGATGGGGGATGGTTATGCCAAAAACGGGCTGTGCAGCCAAGCTTAAATGCAAACAATAGGCACCACACTGAATAGAGTGGTCCTATTCATTGCACTTGGAGCCCCCTTTCGTGTGAATAAAAGCTTTGTTTGAAAAAGCTCCATCTATTCATTACACTCAAGAGCAATATAGTTGAAACATGAATGGATTGAGTACGTGCAGGAATGCACCTGTAGATGTCAACCAGCCAGGAAGTCTTTTTTAAACTGCGGCTATGGCCGTCATCCGGATGCAAAAGGTTAACAGCGACCATTCCCTTATATAAAGGTCTACAGTAATACGTATCTGTTTGCTGCGTTACTATGACTAAAGGTAAACGTACCGTCCAGGTGTCCGTGAAGTGAGTGTCACCATTTATTATGACATCGTTTTTATCCACAGGAAAGTTCTCTTCACCTCTCTGGGAAAACAAGAAAATCTCTTAAATAAAAATAAAAGTCGGGTCTCTGAAATTGTAACTTTACTACAGGTTTTATGGAGATCTTGATAGTTCACCATTTTTTTTTTTAACATAGATACATTAAGGTTTGATTTGGGAACACTAGCCTCGGCTGGGGTGGGCGAGGAAATGTTCACCCATTTATTTTCTCCTCCGTTGTTATGCAACCGATGAAGTCGAGTCAACATTAGAGGTATTAACAGTAAAAAGGAAAACAAAAGAAAACAAAATCTTATCTGTACGTGCATATAGGCCTATATATGTATTTGAATACTTGAACCGGCAAAAAGGTATTCAAATACTTGGCTGATGATCTGATATTTGAATATTTGGCAGAGATGTAGTCGAGTCCATCACAAGTCCCTGCAAGTCTATCACATGCCCTCCAGTCCTAATTCCAATCACAAGCTATTCAAATGAGCTTTGACAAAGGCATTCCTTTGTCATTGTTCATCCAGTTACTTGTGACCCGCTTTATGAAAGGACTTCTGACTGGACTTGCGAAAGGACTTGCGGGGACTCGAATACAACTCTGACATTTGGTATATTTGGGACAGCCCTACCATTGCAACAGGTATGGATTTGCTGCTAGCGATGAGTTCGCTGCATAAGTAGTGATGAGCACAATGTCAAACTTTACTGAAATACACCCCTGGACTCGACTAAAATGCCGTTACACACCTTGTAGGCCATCGGCCAGTGGATGAGGTACAGGTCTACATAATCCACACCAAGCAGGCCAAGAGTTTTCTGGCAAGATTTCTTAACATCATCAGGATGGTGCTTGGTGTTCCACAGCTACATGTACAGAAATACATTAAGGACAATCTGTTCACTAAATCAACTCTTGATTGATACTGGGCCATTCTGACAAACTAGATGTCATAAAAGGCAAAGTCCAAAGTACATGTAAATCGTCACTTCAATTCTTGGTTTCTCAGTACTCTCAGAACAAGATTCTGTAATCATAAGGTCAATAGACTGATCCATGACGCACTGCCCCTTGATGTACATACTGACCAATCACAGCCCAACGTGTGCCATGTGTCCATCACTCTGATTGGTCTATATATCATGGAGCACAAATTAACCCTAACATCCTAGGCATTCATTATGGGTAAAGTACACTATACTTCACAATTTCTCATATGCCAATGTAATACGAGTACTGCATACTCCAGTTTACTACTACTATTTTTCAGTTTTAGGTGAGGTTAGGGATAATAGATCAGATCAGCCTAGTGGTTGGCATCTTTGACCTTGTTACAATGAGAGTTGACTCTAGATACGATTTATTTGAAGCTTTGCATGGTGGGTGCGATATGAGAGAGACTGGGATTGCGGGTAACACCATGTGAAATAAATCTCTTCTAGGAAGAAGTGTGGTTCTGAAAAGAACCGGGGCGAGTGTGACTCTGCAAAAAAATACTGTTTGTTTCATTGTTTGCAAAATTTCAATCAAATTACACATCTGCTGTCAGCATTTCCACCAGACAATATACAAAAACAAGCCAAGCCTAAAAAAAGTTTTTGCCAAATATTTTTCAGACAAACAGTGCATTTTAAATTTCAAGTGATAGTCATGTACATTATAATTTAATGAACAAACACTTTTTCTGCCTCCAAGTCAAAGTCTTTCTTTAACCCTAACCTTCCCAAATCCTCCAAAATCCTCTTTGCAAAATGGAGGAATTTGGAGGATTGAGGTTACTTGGAAGTTGATGCATCGGAGGATTTTGCAGGATTGAGGTTACTAGGGGTTTTTGCCCCTGCAGGAATATGGAGGATCCAGGTTATCAGGCTCAATGTGATACATGAGGATTTTGGAGGATTGAGGTTACTAGGGGTATGCAAAAAACCCCTAGAGGATTTTGGAGGATTCGTGCTATGGTCCCCATAAGAGGATTTTGGAGGATTCAGGTTATATGGAGTTTTAACACTTTGAAATCAGAGGATGTTGGAGGATTCAGGTTACATGGGGGGAAAATGATGTAGGGAGTTAGGGTTAAAAGATGAGGGGGAAAAAGTTAAACAATTTTAAGTAACAAAATTGCATACTGTGACTTCGTGACTGGTTCCTGTACAATAATTGTATGACAGCAGCAGCCTATCTATCTGTGTTACAAACACGTCATGATGAATGTACCTGAAAATTTTACTCACAAGAAAAAAAAAAGTATTACTGCATTTTTGCACGTGTGCTAAAATCTTTAATAAATCATTCCTTGGTGCTGGGGAGTCATGAAAGCAAGGTTATAACGATGATAATGAGCAGTTTTGTGCGTAATTAGACTGCCTCAGTACAGTGTATATATTTTGTTTACCCAAAAATTGGCCGTCCTGACAACCTAATATTCAATCAAATGGAGGGTCGAATATCCTAATATTCAATTACTCTATTTGACTCAGCCCTACAAAGATGGTACCAGTACTAATCCTCCTGAAAAAAATATATCCATCAGAAATGCTGTCATTTTATATAAAGACATTTTATACAAAGTGCTTTGGCTTATTACAATTTCAACAATCAAAATAAGCATACAATGAATGATACAAAGTATGAAACACTCGTCATCAACTATTTTGTCAACTCTGCTAATGCTGTGGCCTGTAGGGCATTGGCATAGGAACTTTAACAGGTACGTACATATGTAAAAATAAATTAATTAAAAGCACATAAACATCTCTCACATGCATATATGTACAATGTTAAGTTACCTTGCTTGTAATGAATACATCTTTCCTTTCCACGGTGCCGTCCTTAATCTTAGCCTTAAGGCCGGCGCCCACCTCGGTTTCATTGCCATAGGCAAAAGCACAGTCAAGATGGCGGTAGCCGACGTCTAAGGCAACCTTCACGGCTTCGGTGACCTCCCCTGGCTTAGACTGAAGTACATTAACAACACAGGGAGGAAGGTACATTAGAATAGGGGGCAAAAGTACAAACATTTGCTGAGCATAAGAAGTCTTTTGTGGTAAAAAACAACAAAAACCTACATTACTACCCAAATGTCCACGTGAAGAATACCGAAGAGAGATTTTTGCTTTTTCCTGACGTATAGCCTATGAGGCACTGTATGGTCCGTGCTTTCCGAGAGCCTGTGGAAAAAAAAATCACAGGCTTACTCGGGTGGGACTGGAACCCACGACCTCCTGCTTACCAGTGCAGATGTTTTAACCGCTCAATCACCCAGCTTACCAAGATCGGCTGGCCATTCGAATCTAATGTAGCAGAGGGTACTGCATATAACCAGTGAGAAGATGGAATTTAAATCGCGGAAGAAGTAAATTAACCCTAACCCCCTAGGCATTTTTACTAGGAGGTTTCCTCAACCTGTCAAAATCAAACACTGTGCAGTATACATGTACCTATGGCACATTCTTTGGACTTAAGACAAATTGGAGCATCATTGCTCCATGTAAAGTAATGGTGCCAAGGCCCTACAGTACTGAACCCATCAGGAGTGCTGTGGGCTCCTGGCTAATAGTGTACCGAACTCAAGATCTCAGTGATACTGCAGATTGTGGGTTCGAGACCAGCTGGGGTCATGGTGCGTGTGTCCTTGAGCAAGTATTTGATAAGGCATTGAATTTACTTCATGTGCAAGATTAGAATGGGTCAAAGTTTGCATGTTTTGCAACAATGGGGGCCACACCAGCCAGATAGGCAAAGGGCGTACATTTACATGTACAAAAACGGTGGTCATTTAGGACCTAACTGTACATGTAGTTCTGCTTCCGATTACAAGGCATTTAGGTAGGTAGGGAACAATTTTTGGACACTTTTTTTGCTGATCATATGTAGGTGTCTATGTGCAGTCAAGGTTTAAATGTAGTATTTACAGCATTTATATATATATATATATATATATATATATATATATATATATTTTTCCCCTTAGTTTCGGGGCCGTTAGAATAGGGTAGGTAGAGTAAACTGGAAGCAGAACTACTTTTTTGGGGCCTTATCAACTAAGCACCTAACCAACTTGGCAACAAAATTTCCAAAGCCATTTAACGAACTTTAATTTGAAACAATTATTCAAACAATTTGGCTAAATTTTGAAAACAGAATTTCAGTTGAGTCAACTTTTTATTTGGATGTTAAGTAAACCTTGGTACGTTTATCTGATCATGGAACCCCACTTGTTCAGGTGGTGGTGTATTAGTCCGAGTAACTTGGACCCTTCATATCGCCTTTTTTAACATTTGGACATGATCTGGCGATAGTAGGGTCCAAGTCGATTGTGCGATAGAGAATGGCCAAAAATTCAATCCAAACACAAACTTCAAAATTCAACCTTACAACGGCCACCAAAATACTAGATACGCCACCACCTGAACAAGTGGAGTTCCATGATCAGATGAATGTACCAAGGTTTACTTAACATCCAAATAAAAAGTGAAATTTTACCGTTTAATTCCCAGAGACCCACGCAGAACATGTCTTTTTGCTTTTTTGGAGTTCAAATAGTGACTCCTCGACGTACGTCACCCTGATGCGCAGCGCCCGCATGCACCTAGTCTAGGTTCCAAGACGTTCTTAGCGGTGCGACGTATAGCGCGCACAGCCGGCCGACAGCGCCCTCTCGCTACACATACACACGCCAAGGCGTGTGTTTGTGTGTAGCTAGAGGGCGCTGCCGTGCGCGCTGTACGTCGCACCGCGCTAAGGACGTCTTGGAACCAAGACTAGCATGCACCCCGCGACAACCTGTTTATGCCGGCAACTGTTTCGTGAAGAATTCCCTACCCCATGACGCGCGTGCAACCTCGAATCAATATACTACACATGCTACATCATCTACACACGAACACGTACCGCGACCGTTTTACCACTCGCGAAACAGTCGCCGGCATAAACAGGTTGAATTTTTGGCCATTCTCTATCGCACAATCGACTTGGACCCTACTATCGCCAGATCATGTCCAAATGTTTAAAAAGGCGATATGAAGGGTCCAAGTTACTCGGACTACCTGTTCTCAGGGCCAAAATCGACCCAGCTGCTGTACAGATCAAAACCTATCAAATTTCAGATTGAAACACACACAAACTGTCAGAGTTGGTGTTTAGAGATTTTGATAGGCTGTGATAGTTATATAAGTATAGGAGGGCTTTAGTAAAATCTTTCCGTTTAGGACACGATACCGGAAGCTGCAGGCGCTGCGGCCGAGGCGGATACCAGTGATAGTGGCGGGAGCATTAATATTTAATTTAGGACTAGGAAGTAGAACTTCTTAGAAGGCAGAAATACTGTTGTAAAAATTGTAGTTTTAAGTTACCTTCCACGTGCCCAATCCAATAATGGGTATGTTTACGTCCTTTGCCAAGTTGATATGCTTCTGGAAAGCCATAGTTCTGGATGTAGCCACAACAAAAGTCTTTGAAGCTCGCCTGAAGATCCTCTCACTGTCTCACTCAGCTCAGACAGTCAGTGCATGCCGGCGCGGCCCTTGTAATTGTATGCAAATTTTGTGTGTGCACAGAGTATAGACTGGTGCCGAGGCCAAGTACATTGCGAGACCACTAGCAGCAGTTAGCAGTGGTGCAGGAAACCATGCAGGTACGGGCAATACGACGGCTGTTCTGTTTGTGCCTGAATAAATATTCACAGCAAAAAATTAATTAATTAATTAATAAATAAATATTTTTTCACGCTTTGACCATAGAGCCATAAAAAGAGTTATTTATTCACGAATAACAAATAAGATAAATGGTGAGAACCCAGGCGGTCGCGGCGCGCTCATCATCACGGCCTTTACCCCTAGAACTAACTATGGGGTTCCCGACAGTTCTAGGGGTAGGGTACACGGCCTTGACCAAGCTAGGCTATAATACCGCCAGGTTGAGACGTCATTGTGGGCAGCGCCGGGAAGGAAAAGGGAGGAGTGTTTGCTATCCCCGGTCCGGCAAAACCGCTTGTAAGCTAAACATTTTCCAAGCAACTTTCACTTTCTTCTCCAGGCTTTTTTGCTGCAACTGGGCTCAGCAACCACCTCCCCCTTGTCCCCATACCATCCCCTCCCCTTGTTCCAGTCCCCACCCCTCCCCTTGTCCCATGACCCCCTCCCCTTGTCCCCACCCCCTCCCCTTGTCCCCACCCCCACCCCTTGTCCCCACCCCCTCCCCTTGTCCCCACCCCCACCCCTTGTCCCCACCCCCACCCCTTGTCCCCACCCCCACCCCTTGTCCCCACCCCCACCCCTTGTCCCCACCCCTCCCTTGTCCCCACCCCTCCCCTTGTCCCCACCCCTCCCCTTGTCCGACGTCCATGGCTTCCCCCACCATCTGCTGGTCCTGTATGACAAAATAGTTGACACATGAAACAGTACACGTATAACGTATATAAGCGCTTCATCGCGTTTAATTTTCAATTTGGTGCACGGTGGTCAGCTGCAGCATCAAAACAACTTATTATCAACAACGCACTGGTCATGGTACGTTCATCATCAGAGATGTGCCGCCATTTGATCCTCGTAGCATTGGGTTTAGTCGCAACTCGGAGCTGTGGCCACGCATGTGACCCGTGTGAAATTGGTGGCCTTGAGGTGGTGTATCAGGATGAAACATATCGGTGTGGAGATGAGGTGGAGCTCGCCGTGTTCAGCAATGCCGAGCCACCTCAGAAAGTGACCTTGGATGAAACGGTGGCAGCTGAGGTTGGCGGCCTACTTCGGTTGGGTTGGGGGGGGGGGGGGGAGGGGAAGGGAAGGAGGGGGAAGGAGGAGGGGGAGGATGGGGGGTTTACATTGTGTGGGTTTAACTGTAACGTTGGGGTTGTGTTTTAGCAATTGTGTAGTTACGGGCCCCTTTTTAGTTTGGCAGTGCCAGTGGTTATTTGACCGACCGGCATAGCACTGAACATGCGCAGTGAGTGTTTTGGCGATTGTGTAGTGTAGGGCCCTGTTCCCTAAAGGGAACAAAAATCCACTTTTAGGTTATTGGAATTGCCAAACTAGTTACCGACATTACAAACCAACAGGTATGCCGTAGATTAAAGGGCAGGGTTTTAGTTTTTAAGGAAAAATTTGGGGTAAAGCGGCGATGAGGACGACAAAACGCAACGCGAAAATAAAGATGGCGATCACCGCGATGCACAGTAAACATGCAAAACTGCATTCATTCGCATAGCAACTGCCGTAAAGCGCGTACGAAAATTGCATTTTCTACCGAAATAAACTGTTCAAAATTTTAAAAAACCATGTCAATAGAATTAAGAGAAGTCTGCTTTAGGTTGAAAAAGTCATTTTGGAATGAGAAAAATACCCTTGAATCTAATTTCATCAAAACTAAAGAGGGGCCCTACACTACACAATCACCAGTGTTGTCTGGTTCCATGCCTTCATTGTTGTTCTGACTTCGTATTGGCAGTTGGTAAAAGTCGGAGGTAGCCGGAGCTTGCCGGAGGTAGATTTATATACTATGTTTCTAGCCTTACAAATTGGTTACCTGTTAATAATATTATGCCATTAAATTGGTGAAATCAAGGAGGAATGAAACATTTGAAATACAGATAAAAGTAGTCATTTTTTTGGTCAGTAGAAAGCACAGAAGTATAATATTATGAGGTGACCAGAAAACGTTGTATAAAGCATGTATTATAAAGCTACCTCCGGCGAGCTCTGGCTACCTCCGACTTTTACCAACACCCCTTCGTATTCACAAGATAGGAATCATACCAAATGCAATTTCGGATCCTCCAGAGAGATGAATTAGAAAAAGAAAATGCTTATTAGGCCTATCTTCTTTTAAATCAGGGTTGGATTTTTAGAAAAAGCAACCAATTCTTACTTTTAAAAAAAAAGAAAAGGAAGAAAAAACCCCAAAACCACGCGTGGCGTCAAACACTCTACATTGTAGCTAATAGCTTTTAGCACTCGGCCATTTGCCAACTCGACAGATGGGGCAGTTTATTGTTATACATGTAGCTGAGCACGTTGCCAAGAAACAATTGATTTGGAGGATTTCATGATTGAATAGCAGGGAAAAAAAGGCGAGACCGGTTCACGGCAAAATAAACGCTTTGTTTTAGTTTTGGCCAAATGAAAGTCAAGAATTTTTTATCGTTCCAAAATGACTTTTTCAACTTAAAACAGCATTCTCTTAATTCTAATGAGATAGTTTTAAAAAATTTTGAACAGTTTCTTGGCATAGGAAATTCCATTAAACCTCCCGGTGCCAAAACGGAGCCAACTACCGTATCTATCAAAACCCATCGAGTGACAAGTTGAAACACTCAAGCTGTGGGAGAGGAAGTGGGTATTTTTTGTGGATAGGTTGTGATAGTTATAATAGTA
Organism: Hippasteria phrygiana; assembly: GCA_037893225.1. Lineage (NCBI taxonomy): Eukaryota > Metazoa > Echinodermata > Asteroidea > Valvatida > Goniasteridae > Hippasteria > Hippasteria phrygiana. Next base: position 773,214 of record JAZGUH010000723.1, read on the forward strand.
GGAGGGTTAATGCCATGGATTGCGATGTCATGCGAATCTGTGCGGTTTTGCACGTTCACTGTGCTGCATCGTGGTGATCACCACCTCAGGCCAGTACAGTCATTTTCAGCAGCTGGTAAAAGTCGGATCCTGGACCTAGCTGGATCCTGCCTCTAAAACATTATATGCGATTGGAAACATTCTGTCTATATTGGAAACATTTACATGTACAAGACAGACTAACAATGTTTGCCGAAATAGAAAAAAAGTATACCCGTAAAATTGATTTCAGCTGTCGTAATTTACATGGCTGCAACATTTTCAAAAAATCAACATAATTGTGGAATAAAGCCACTACGAGCATAAAAAACTGCAATGCAAGAAGGCACTGTGGATGGAAATTTTTTAACATGTATACTAGGCTTTTATTACCTACAATTTTTCTTTACATCGTGAGTCTTTCCTCTGAATTTTAAAAATGCTTTAAATTGAGGATCTGGCAGATCCGACTTTCACCCAGACCCAACAATTTCCTACATGTAGTTCCGGATTTTTCTTAGTTCTGAATAGATTCAACATGTTAACATCTGTTGAATCAATTCGTCAAACAAACCACCGGGAAACTGACTAGGAAGACAACCCTAGAAGCGATATTGTGGGATACGACTTTTTAACCCTAACATCCTAGGCATTCATTTGGGGTGAAGACCTGTGTACCACAAAATACTACTTAGTATTCTGTAGCACTGAGTTTCTCTGTCTTTGATGATTGAGTGTATCATGACAGCAGTCAAGATAGTTCTACAGAGTACTATTTCTAAGTACAGTAATTCTGTTAAGTATGGTGTTCCATATGTGCCATAGCTTTTGCAGTATATTTTTGGGGGCGTATTTTTTTTCGGCGTCGCATTTTTTGTTTTTGGCGTCGCATTTTTGTTTTTGGTGTCGCATATTTTTTTGTTTTGCTTTTTAAATATTTTTTTGGGCTTCGTAATTTTTTGTTGGTTTAATTATTTTTAATCGAGCAAAAATACGTTGCTGAAGAAAAAAAATGCGACGCAGAAAAAAAAAATGCGACACAGAAAAAAAAAATGCAACGCCGAAAAAAAAAAAGGCGACGCCAAAAAAACAAAATTTAACCAAACAAAAATTACGACGTCAAAAAAAAAAAAAATTAATAAAAACAAATAATAATATGCGACGCCAAAAACAAAAATGCGACGCCAAAACAAAAAAAGCGATGCCGAAAAAAAATACGCCCCCAAAAATATATTGCAAAAGCTATGGCACATATAGAACACCATAGTTAAGTAATATTGAGTAAATTATATTTGTGTAAATAAATTGGATAGCTAAGAAAAAAAATTGTGACCTGCTCCAGAAAAAAGTGAAATAAGTCGCGCTATGCATTTACGTGTAGTGGCCCTTTCAATGTTGAGAGGGTGACATTTTTTGTCAAAATTAATTTGTTGTTTTTTGTCTTTAATTAATGACATCTGAAATATCTAAAGTTTCAGGTTTGGTGCACAATAATGTTGATTTCAGTGATTACAAATGAAAAAATAACCTTTGTAGAGTGCATTGTTCCATTGCATTGCATTGTATTAGAACTAGCTATTTCAAAGCCTGGTTTCTCTGTTGTGCAATTTAAACTCTATAGAACTAATTAATATGCAAAAACACGATATCTCCACAACGGAAAAAGCTCTATCATGTACCAAATGAAAGTTTACATTGTGGGCTTTCCAAACATACATAAAACTAACTTTTCATATTTTGCGACATAATGTACCTTTTTCCAGAGCAGGTCACAATTGTATCATCTCTGAAAACCAGTAGTTCATGCTTTGTTTCCACCTTAGATAAAAACGGAAATTTTGCCTCCAACCCCAGCAACAAACAGTAGTACTACATATTACTACGTACTATATTTGGAATGAAGTAATAGTATCAAATACTAAAAATTACTACAAGCATTGTACACAAATAGGTGGGAGTACTGTATACTACAGTTTACTAGTAGTATTTTGTAGCTTTATGTGAGGTTAACCTGTCGCTTCCCATGTAGTATAAAATTGGGTGTGATCCCTGGCTATGGCATTCTGGGTACTGACTTCTGACTAGTGCCCTTGGGAGGACTGCACCACCACTGTCCCTCTTTTAAAATGTGTATGCCTCAAACCTGCAGATGGTGCACAAGGTCAATGTGGATATAATGCTATGTTCTGCATGTACATATTAAATAGAAAAAAGTGTTCTGATGCATCTGTTGCACATATTCAGAAAATTTTGTCTACCAAAAATAATCAATATATTATCATTCTGAATTGCATACTGTAATGCTTATTTAGGCCCCCTAAAAAATAGTTCTGCTTCCGATAACATGGCATTTGAAAATAGGGTAGGTAGGTAGGGAATTTTTTTTGGCACTTTGTGCTGATCATATGTATATTTTTAGGTGTCTAAATGTAGTCAATGTTTAAAGGTATTATTTACAGCATTTATATTTTATTTTATTTATTTATTTTTTCGCCGGAAATTTTGTTATTGCCTTACGGTCCAATTACCCAAAGCCTGCTAAACCCAACAAAAACCAAACAGTGGCAAAAAGCTGTAATTTGTTGGATATAGCAGTCAACACAAACTACATTGGGTGTTGGATATTGTGTTCAGCAGGGTAGCAACTGTCGTATTTATCAGGGTGGAAGCTAAATGTACCTGTTGGATATTGTTGTATTTAGGAGGGAGGGAGCAGACTTCCAGTAAAATTTTAGTTGGATTTTGTTGGACTTGGCAGGGCTCGTACAAACAAATACCCGTTATATTTTGTTGGGGAAAGATTTTACTTTAATACCTCCCACCGAAATCGGTCAGGAACAGTAAAATTAACCCTAACTACCCCAAGCCTTAAGAACTCCAACAGCAGGTTGTGTTGAAATTTGATGGGTGGACTGTCGGGCATAATTGGCACCATTACTTTACACGGAACTATGCATGCCCCAATTTGTCTAAGTCCAAAGAATGTGCCATATATGTATACTGCACAGTGATGGATTTTGACAGATTGAGGACACTTCCTAGTAAAAATGCATGGGCCTGGGGGTTAGGGGTTAAAATTGGAGGATTTGGGACTGTTGGGGTTGATATTGTCGTATTACACGTAATGGTGGAATTTTTACTCGGACCTTTTAACTCTAACCTACCTGAATCCATCAAAATCCATACCCCTGTTTTGGAAGATTTCGGCGGATTCAGGATACCTCCATATTGAAAACTGGGGGATTTTGATGGATTGAGGATTGTAAGCCTAGCGGCACTGTAGGATTTTGATGGATTCAGGATACCTCCATATTGAGCAGTCACCAAAACCAACTTTTTGTGCATGACAAAATAGGTGGATTTTGGCGGATTCAGGATACTTTTTAGTAAAGTTACCCAAGGTGTTAGGGTTAATGCACTTTGACCCGAGTTTTCACTATACATTGTACGTTTTGTTTGTCCTTGCAGGATGCCGAGTACTACACACTTGTGATGGTAGATCCGGATGCACCAGCATTGAAGCCGCATACATACTGGCTGCACTGGCTTGTCATAAATATTCCGGTAAGAAAATATCTCTCTGTTTTGGAACTACATGTAGAGTTATGAAAACCACTGGGAGGGCGCACTCCCCATCCCGTGCGTGCTATGCAAGCCGACTTTGTGCGCAGACCCAATCATGGGGCATATTTGAACTCCCATTCTCAATTGACTCGAGTACGGTGTTCTCGGGTCGCCAATTTCGAAAAAGGAAGTGCATGTTGGAGTGCTTGGTGGCGCCATTCAAGATGGCGACGCCCATGAACGATGCAGCGAAAGTCAAAACAATCTTCACAGCTTTTATGTTGTTTGATTCTTCGGTGGAAGAAGACAAATTGAAAACGGATTCATGATTCAATGTTTCCGTTTGATACAACTTCTTTTATTTGAAAAAACTGTTCCGGGATCCGAGGACATGTGAACATCAACATGTCCTGTGCTGTCAGCCATCTTTGTTCTTTTTGTTCTTCATCCACTCCCTAGATAGCGGGGAGTGAAAATCCTGTTTGAAAATCCTAATGCCTCATGCAGGCAATAAGCTAGTTTGGTATCTCAAAGGTAAAAGGTTATTCGGAATAAAATTGCTGACGTAATGTCACACCATGTTACGCGAACGCCTATTCTGATTGAATTTAACACGTGCGCATTGGGCGACCACATTTTGCATTCACACGCGTGCGTTAGGTCACGCGGGTCATTCAGGATAAAATGTCATTGTGCACATGCTCAGTTGAAATACCGAACTGGCTTATTATGTGCATGAACCAGACATACATATGTCATCATTTTGGCAGTGTTCTCCAACATGTAAAATAAGCCTGGAAGCCCCTTAATTACAAGCTTTACACGTTTTCCACCATGCCTAAAAAGTAGCCACCAAGCTTTAAAATCTGTCCAAGCTTTAAAAATCCATCCACCAAAATTGAAATTCTAGATTCTATCAGGCTTTCAAGTATTGCTACTTTTCCTACTTTTTCCTGATTTTATTTTACTTTGCTATTACTTTTCCCACTTTTTTCTTCAAATTTGTTTTTTCTACTTTTTGTCCCATAACTCTGAAAAATGAAATTTCCTGTAAATTTACCTTTAAAAAAAGAACTTGCTCAAGTATAAAACATTAGACCAGCTAATTTTGTTGATTTAAGAAAGATCCTCAAATCCACAAATAAGAAAAAGAAAAAATGTTTGAAACACAAAACTCAGCAGAGGATTCTAACCTTGGTCGTCGTGATCCAAAGCCTCAGGCCGTGAATCCATGTGTCCATATTGCGTAATGCGTTAAAATAAAGCAGTGGCTATTGTTACGGCAGTTGTCGTTATAGAACGGCCTAGTTCCCCGACGTAATGGACGATGTATGCTGTTGGAACCAGACTATCAACCAAATGGTTCACGGACTTAATTTCCCTTTTGAAAAAAATTCTCCCAAACCACTGAAATCAAACTAAGGGAAGAAAATAAAAATAACTATTTGATTAAAAACCTAAAACGTAAGAAATCTTTTCGGAATTTGTTTTTTAAAGCGAGGCATGAATTCGATCCAGGGTCCCCAGCTCTCAAAACCAACACCGTACCAATCGAGCTACTGAAGCACTCTAGCATGGGCAGTTGTAAATCTGATACGTTCGCATTGTGTTTTTACAATACCGTAACAATAGCATTTGAAAGTCGCATTACGGCTACCGTAAAAATGGCCACTGCATAAAATAGAACTACAAGAAATACGATGGGTATGTAAATGGCGAAAAAACGTAAATATTCAGCAGCAGTGAACGATTGTTTTTTGTTACTCTTTCTTTGAACATGTCGAAATAGTGCACACGTTACCACTTGTGACATTGTTGATATACTGAGCAAATATCGTCCGTCTCGCTTTCATCTATGAACTCGTCCAAAAACGTAAACAAACTAGCCACCGCCATTTTCTCATGGTCGCGTTGACAATAGTTGGATTAGAGTCGTTCGCACTTCAACTTCAGTGCTCATGCGCTACGTACGTCACGAACCAACCACTAGTTAACCATTGGTCCTTGATCGAACTTGCTGCAAATTGGTTTACGGCAATCTTATGTACCTGTTCTGCTAGGAATCAGTCTACCGCCCTCTATTGATAGCATCCATAGAAAAGTGCACAACAAATTGCCATTGATGGTGTGTAGTACAGAAAAACATTTCTTCCTGCACAGTCATAAGTAGTGTGGGAGAGGGGGTTCCAGGGGACCCACCCCCCCCTCCCCCGGCGACATTTTGTCTTTTTGTTTCTTGTTTTCTTTTTCCTAGAAATTGAAAGCTCTACCACTGTACAACTGGTACTTACCCCCCCCCCCCCCAACATCCCCACCATTTTAAAAGTTATTTTCAGATGAAAACAAATTGGACATTTTTTACAAAACAATTTTTAAAAAATGTCCCCGGGACCCAAAGCTAAATATGCCACTGTCTTTCCATTTGTGACCCAATCCAACAAAATGAGTCGCCAGTCACCAGAGTTATTTTCCAGTTACAGGCCTTAAAAATGACTTATGTAATGGAAATTAATAGGAACTGTCTAAGGTTTCATGCACTTGATATCCATATTCATTACGATTTAAAACTAAGTTAAGCTGCAGAGTTCAGTACACTCTTTCAAATGCATACAAAACCTGACAATTATAAACATTCTCTTAAGACTCATTTTGTAGACCTGTACAACATGACAAGGCTTTTCCAGGACGTAGCCTCTCAGCAGTATGTGGCACTGATGATGCATTAAGTTAAGCAACTTAAGGGACCAATATTTCTGAAGTCTTCCTGAAGTAAAGATCTGACGAGGGTTGACACTACCTTCCGTAATTTTTATTTTGTTGACTTTGCTTTGCAGAAGAATGATTTTAAGAATGGATATCATGGAGGAGCGGAAGAGAAAGTGGGTAAGTCTGGTTATCAGCTGTGTGCACAAACTGTTGAGGGCGCTGTGCAGCTTAGTTTGTTCCCAAACTAGTTTTACACAAATCAAAGTCGAGCCCCCCCCCCCCCCTGTAAAGTAAATGAATGGCATACAGTACTCTTGATTAATTGAGGATTTTGTCAGCATGACCAGTAGCGTATAGTGAGAACTTTTCATCAGGGGACAATACAAAAATAAGTGAGAAAATTACTCAACAAGTTGTCCCCCAAATTTTCCTGTCTGAAAAAAGGGGGAGGGGTGTTAGAGTCCTGGTTAGGATTACATCGGTGCCACCATTTTTCTCATTTTTCCAAATGTGTTTTTATTGGCAACTTTCGGTCCATAAGAGGGTTTACCCCAAACCCCATCCACCCTCTGTCTCTGCGCTACTGGGCATGACAAATTTTAAATTGTATATATATCGGAAAATGCAAAAATACAATGTATGGTGGAGGTGTGGGGGCCAGGCCAAAAAATTTCCCCAATCATGCCAATTACATAAAGGGTACCTGCAATATAACTGGAATTCTATTAACAATTAAGGATAGACTCACCCTGTACATGTAGATGCAAGCTGATCAAGGTTTTAAGCTGTCATTCGCCCCAACTCCCTACATCATTTTTTTCTACATGTAACCTGAATCCTTCAATATCCTCCGATTCCAAAATCCTCTGTCTGAATCCTGCAAAATCCTCCAGTGGGTTTTGGATGAACATTCCAGTTAACCTCAATCCTCCGAAATCATCCAGCCCCAGATCGGGCCTGATGACCTGGATCCTCCATTTTCCTCCAAAGGCAGAAATCCTCTAATGCCCTTAATCCTGCAAAATCCTCTGATGCTTCAACTTCCAAAGACCCTCAATCCTTCGAATACCTCTATTTGGCAAAGACGATTTTGGAAGATTTGGGAAGGTTAAGGGTTAAGTATGCAAGTTAATAGACTTGTCGGAGAAATTAAACCCTGTGTACCTCAGCAAAGGTTGTCTGTTAGAAGCTTGAAAATCTGTTTTGGCAAGCGGCACCTCACTATTGAATCGGGAGGGTATTAAGGCAGTAACAAAAAAATGGATGCCTGAAAAATCGCTTGGACTGTTGTTGACAATCTGCCTAGGAGACTTGCGAGTTTGCGAACTGAGACCTTTTCCATTGTCGGCATATTCTGGCAATGGCTGATAAGGCCAACAAAAGAAAATAGTTGTGTTTCCCTCCGCGACCGATCCTAAAAGTCACAAAAGTCGGGTCGTGGTGTTTTTTGTTATAGAGAAATTTTCAAAATCTCACCTTTTCCCGCACAAAATGAACCAGTTTTATTAAAAGGATTGTCTTTAAATACAGCTATGACGGCACAATCGTGCATTTAGCCATCTCACTTTTAAATAAGCTTACTTTTTGCCTCCCGAGTTACACGACATGTAGTACTGTTTTCATGGATGATTAAAAACAAAAAATAATAATAATAATAATTGATCGACCCTCCCTCCCGATTTTTCCCATTTAAAGGCAACACAATATTTGTTTGGGCTTAATCTTGTTGATTTTGTCCAGACTTAAGAGACATCTGAACTGAATCAACTACAAAACCCAGGAACAAAATGCTCTGAGATGGAACCAGCTCCAACTTGGCCTCGTTTAACAGGAAGCCCAGCTTCTGCATAAGACTGACTGCTTGATGTGTGTCATCCAGACACTCCTGATGTGAAGTTTCCATGATAAGAATGTCATCTAAATAAAACAAAAAAACAAAAAACAAATGCATGCCTTGTTCCCTAATCGTTGCTGCTACTGGTTTGAGGATTTAGGCGAAAACTCATGGGGCACAACATTGCTAGAAAAATACCAATTTACAAAGTAGAACTACCGGTACTTTTTGGGCTGAAATACCAAAAGAGCCTGGACGGTTTATCTTTAGCCTCTTGAATACGGATGACTGTTGGCGTCTATAGGTACATTCCTGCACATACTCAATCCATTTATGTTTCAGCTACATATTGTTCTTGAATGGAAGTGCAATGAATAGATGGAGCTTTTTCAAACAAAGCTTTCATTCACACGAAAGGTGGGGAGGGGGGGGGGGAGGAGGCTCCAACTGCAATTAATAGAATCATTCTATTCAGTGTGGTGCCTATTATTCATGCCTGGCATACCAGTCCCCCCTATCAATAACAACCAGACACAAGGGGTTAATGCATTGTCGTCATGTTTGCTACTTTAACCCCTTGAAGTCGGTTATTTAGAGTGAGGTGCCGGGGCGGCCTGTGCAGCCAAGCGAAACCGACACGAGGTTTGCGCACCCAAGCGTAACATACACAATAATCCAACAATGGATTGAAACTGCAGAAAATGGCGTGTATAGACGTCATCCGGCTTCAAAGGGTTAATGAGCAATTCTGTTCTCTTCATGTAGAGTACAAACCCCCAACCCCCCCAAAGGGTGGACCACATCGCTACCAGTTTTGGGCTTTCCAGCAACCGAGAGAGTTCGGGGACACAGAGCTAAATGCACCTGATCAGAGAGGCAATTTTAACCTGGATGAATTCCTGACAACCTACAAGTTGGGTGAGCCAGTTGCAGGATATGAGATTGTAACCCAAAAGAAGGAATAAATATAGAGAGTAAGTATCGATTTTAAAGGCATGATATAGCTTTGGCAGTGATCAAAACCAAACTGATTAGTTTCAATCTGAAAGCTTACTGTTTATGAAGATCCTGAAAAATACATGTACTGGGTACTTGTGTCTGAATGTTTCCATCTTTGAGAAAAGTGTATCTGAAGACCTCAAAAAATGCTGTGGTTTAGTATACAAATAATAAATGTTTATGAGTGCGATGGTAAGAATAATTTCATGAGGTGACAGATGGAATATTCCATTCCACGAGGCGAAGCCGAGTGGAATGCGACATTCCATCTGTCACTGAATGAAATTATTCTTACCATTGCACGAATGTGAAACATTCATTATTTGTTTTATACAACGCCTGAATAAATCCGACAGATTGCATGCATGGATTCCTTGGTGTACAACGTGCCGTTTACCTTCTCAGTCCCGCATAAAACCGCGACAAAAAATTGTCGAGATCCGAATCAGTTAAAGCTTCAATTGTTGTTCCTGCGTGTCTTGCAAATTCATCTAATCGTTTCACTGCATATTTGATTTGTCTCTTTGTATTTGGAGCGTCAGCATCGCCTACGAGTTCCAACAAACTGCGGCAGTTCGGGAAACTTGGCCGCCATGTTGTGTGAATGACAGCCCTGTTGTAGCGCCACCAATAGTGACCGTGAAATTAGGGAAGTTCTTTTGGTTCTGTCAATGCGCGCGCACCGTTTGATAGAACCATGTGATAGAATGTTTTTGGCGGTGCGGGTTCGCGTCGTGTGATGGGTCAAATAATTCAATGCACGTGATCGACGATCCACCAATCGGATGGCGGGGATTTATTCAGGTGTTGTATAATTCGAAATAACAGTTGAAACAATCTCATATGAACGTGTACAAAACCACTGTTAAGGCAGAAATGTTTTCCACTATTTTCCCATGACTTGGTTTACAGATTGAGAGCTTTGACAGGTTTATGTTGAATCGCACGAAGAATGCACACAGCCTGCAACTATGTTGTCCGATCTGCCAATGCTGTATCATACCTGGCAGGAGTGGGATTTGAACCTGTGACCGCTGGAGTACCGTACCGGTGCTCTACCAACTGAGCTATCTTGCCCTATGTTGCCCTATGTTCACTTTGCAAATTGCATTCAAAATTACCCAGTCAGTTTTACGTGTTGTCTCCTCATTGAGCGATCGCCACAATGTCGCTTCCCAGGTTGTATCTTAAAGTTAGGGTGTAATCCCTGGCCATATGGGTTTGTGACTTCTCAGACAATTTGGGAGATCGCCAACATACGTGTACATGTAGGGCAAGACAGCTCAGTTGGTAGAGCACTGGTACGGTATTCCGGAGGTCGTAGGTTCAAATCCCGCTCCTGCCAGTTTTCTTTGTTCATTTTGCAAATTCATTCAAAATTACCTGGTTTCCCTTGTGGTTTGTTTGATTATATTTTTAAAATTTGATTGTGCCAAGGCGGATCCGGAAGTTTTTGTCGGGGGTTTGTCAGTTTGGACAGAATTTAAACTTTTAAACTCTGCATTTCCCATATTTTTTTTCTATTTCAACTGGGGTTGATCAGTCAACAAAAATATTCCGAAACAGGTATTTCATGATGTTATTTGTAGGTGCAGATTGTACGTGTTTTAAACCCCTTGCGTACTAATGACGCCATATGGCGCAAAAAAAACCAGTGCCACCAGGCCGGATGATGCCATTGGCTGCTGTTTGTGCAGTTTCAATCCAGATCCATTGTTGGATTAAACAGTGCCACCAGGCCGGATGACGCCATTGGCCGCTGTTTGTGCAGTTTAAATCCATTGTTGGATTATTGTGTATATGTTACGCTTGACTGCACAAACACATTGTAGCGGTTCGCTTGGCTGCCAGAGCCTCCGCGGCACCCCAACGTCTCCCGCAAAAATACCGTACTCATGGGGTTAATCTCAGCTCGAGCTAGTTTTATTATTTTATGCATGAAATGAAATTTTGTGTAGACTAAATTATTGCTTGAGGGTTTTTCATTCTTAATTTTTCTGGTTGGGGGTCTTCTAGACAGGATCAGTCATAACAATTTAATTGGGGTTATTTTATTGGTTGGAGGCCAAAAATACATTTAGCTTCAGTCAGAAATGGAAAATGTAGATTTTAATTGTGGTCTTCCAGAAGCATTAAAAAACGATTCAAACCCTAACCCTACTTGAATTCTACGGCAAGCAATCGAAGAATTGGCTCAGTAGACTGGGCGATGTGGCCCTTAAGGGTATAAAAGTCTCAGAAATAGATTTGAATATTGATGACAATTATTCTGATAACTGCAGTACTTTGTCCTGAAACAAATTGACTTTAGCACAGCACAAATAACATTTTCCCCGGCTGGACAGAATTCAGCACATTGGATTATGCAAGTATTATTGCGTGATACTATACTGCATGGTAATCACTGTGCCATATACTGCAGAGTGTACTGCGGGCTCGTTCATGGAATATTAATGAACAGCTTGAAACTCTGAGGGTGGACAGAGAAATAAGTATTGGTATATATGGCCGGAAAGGGAATTCGCCAAAAGAATAACAAATAAGCCCGAAGTCTGTATTTCTGAATTGAGTGATTTGTTTGTGTGCCAGCAACAACAGAATGATTATTCTCCGCATTTCCTGGCTCAGGGGCAATGATTAGTCTCCCGGGAAAGCAATCTTGAGGAACATCTGACCGAAAAACATCATGTACATGTATTTTGGTAAACGACAAGTCTCTTCGGACCATGCAAGCTGATCTAGAGAGAATTTTTTTAATTTTGCATACATGTACGTACATGTACGTGCACTGATATGTGCAGTACTGTTTAGTTATTTTTTGGTCTAATCTATTTTTTGTTTGGTCTAATCAGCAGTCAGAATGATAATTTGTTGTAATTTGAAATAAGTTGACTTTTTAAAAAGGAAAAATTGTAATGCTCTAGTGGTGTGCTCTCATGGAATTTGGGTACCTGTTAAAGAAAGCCAATCCCAAAAATTGAATCTCGGAAATTGCTCATTGTTTGTAAATGTCCGCACGTTAATAAGACATGATGCATCAATGCAAGATTAAGGGTGTACAGTGAGCTTTATAGCTCAAAGTATTACGGTATAATTTGCAAGCGTCATAAATGTTAATCTACTTGGTTTATCCATGTACCCTGTTTTTCATTTTGAAAATTTCCCACAAATGACATTCAAAACTTCCTTTTTTTATTGTCTGAGAAATTACTAAGTAATACATGTATGCAAAATTCGGTTATGGGTACTCGATTCCATAATCTGGAACCGGTTCGGACGCACAGCCCTATATGCTTAGAACCTGTATGCATAGATCTGTGCAAGGCAATCTGCATTCAAGTTCTTCACAAAAATTTGTTTTTGTTTTGAGCTCACAGTAGGAAGAGTTTACATGGTGTGACCACGAGTTTTGTTGTGCCTCAAATCCACCCCATCTCCACCAGGTCACAAAGTTCTAGGTCACAAAGTCGGCAAAGTATTACCCATTTATGACTTTGTATGGTTCATACATGATGATGTTCTCTCCATATGTAAACCCATACATTATAGAACAAAAGCAATGGGAAACGGTCTGACAATCTTGGACAAAACTATTGGGATACCTCAACAGTAGACCACCACCACCCCCTTTAGGCAGTGTACATGATTGGTCATTGTTGCAATTTTCAGAAATGGGCTGATTTGGGGGTTAGTATTTTATAGGAAATATCGTTCCACTGACCTGTTCAAAGTTTTGCGTTGTTGGATGGCGAAAAAAACGAGAGAAAAACGGCGCTCGTTTTCAACCGTTGGGTGGATGATAGCCTTTAGTCAAGGCGCACGTGGCTATGGGCGCGTGATGCGCCCCGGATATGCCATGGCGCCATCATGTCCGGGGCGCGCCACTTGTCCGGGTAGCCACGCGTGCCTTGACTAAGGGCTACAGGGCAGTTTTCAAACGATATACATTTCCACTTTTCTTGACAACGACAGCACACCTGGTGCCATCATTTCACAGGATGATTGAGACTACTATTAACTTACAGTCTAGTAAGGTATTTCATAATAATTCAGTAAAAAGAAAATTGGAGGATTACCAATCGTGTACACTACTTTTTTTGGCTTTTCCGAAATCCTTCGGAAAAGGCTTTGTTTTTGTTCTGATTTTTTTTTTTTTTCTTCTTCTTCTTCTTCTTCTTCTTCTTCTTCTTCTTCTTTTAGTTCTGACCAAAATCCCATAGACTTTGTACACGAATTTTGTCGGCGGCACTTTAGGTCTTAAAAAACCTCAGAACCTAACCAAACTTACCTCAAACATAGACCCTAAACTGAAATTGTATGTCGTAGAGTGACGTCATGATGACGTCATCAAGTGATTTTTTATGAATTTTTGAATTTTATAAATCGTAACCTTCTTTTCAATATATCTAGCGAACAAAACAAGATATTTTCAAAATTCTTTTTGTTATAGCTTTGGTATGTCTCAAAGATATGTCTTAAAAGGGAAAAATTGTGTGACGTCATGATGACGTTATCAAAAATGTGTTTTTTTGTTAACGCATGTAAGGGTCAATCCGATTACAAAAATTTATATATTGAATTTTCCTGTACCCAATTCCAAAATTTCATGATCGTGGCTCACTCAAGTAAGAAATGACAGCCATTTCAAAATTTAGACCAAATTCAATATAACACAAAGGAATTCTGGGACGGGCTAATAACCATGGCTATTATGAGCTTGCTGTTTATAAAAGGGGTTGATTTCTAGTCTTTTTTCAAGTCGCTGAATTTTCGAAGTTTTAAAATCGTAACATTCTTTTCAATATATCTAGCGAACAAAACAAGATATTTTCAAAATTATTTTTGTTACAGCTTTGGTATGTCTCAAAGATATGCCCTAAATGGCGAAAATTGTGTGACGTCATGATGACGTCATCAACAATATTTTTTTTTTTAAACGCATGTAAGGGTCAATCTGATTACAAAAATGTATACATTGTATTTTTCTGTACCCAATTCCAAAATTTCATGATCGTGGCTCACTCAAGTAAGAAATAACAGCCATTTCAAAATTTAGACCAAATTCAATATAACACAAAGGAATTCTGGGACGGGCTGATAACCATGGCTATTATGAGCTTGCTGTTTATAAAAGGGTTGATTTCTAGTCTTTTTTCAAGTCGCTGAATTTTTGAAGTATTAAAATCGTAACATTCTTTTCAATATATCTAGCGAACAAAACAAGATATTTTCAAAATTCTTTTTCTTATAGCTTTGGTATGTCTCAAAGATATGCCCTAAATTGCGAAAATTGTGTGACGTCATGATGACGTCATCAAAAATGTGTTTTTTTGTTAACGCATGTAAGGGTCAATCCGATTACAAAAATGTATATATTGAATTTTCCTGTACCCAATTCCAAAATTTCATGATCGTGGCTCACTCAAGTAAGAAATGACAGCCATTTCAAAATTTAGACCAAATTCAATATAACACAAAGGAATTCTGGGACGGGCTGATAACCATGGCTATTATGAGCTTGCTGTTTATAAAAGGGGTTGATTTCTAGTCTTTTTTCAAGTCGCTGAATTTTTGAAGTTTTAAAATCGTAACATTCTTTTCAATATATCTAGCGAACAAAACAAGATATTTTCAAAATTCTTTTTGTTACAGCTTTGGTATGTCTCAAAGATATGCCCTAAATGGCGAAAATTGTGTGACGTCATGATGACGTCATCAACAATATTTTTTTTTTTAAACGCATGTAAGGGTCAATCTGATTACAAAAATGTATACATTGTATTTTTCTGTACCCAATTCCAAAATTTCATGATCGTGGCTCACTCAAGTAAGAAATAACAGCCATTTCAAAATTTAGACCAAATTCAATATAACACAAAGGAATTCTGGGACGGGCTGATAACCATGGCTATTATGAGCTTGCTGTTTATAAAAGGGTTGATTTCTAGTCTTTTTTCAAGTCGCTGAATTTTTGAAGTATTAAAATCGTAACATTCTTTTCAATATATCTAGCGAACAAAACAAGATATTTTCAAAATTCTTTTTCTTATAGCTTTGGTATGTCTCAAAGATATGCCCTAAATTGCGAAAATTGTGTGACGTCATGATGACGTCATCAAAAATGTGTTTTTTTGTTAACGCATGTAAGGGTCAATCCGATTACAAAAATGTATATATTGAATTTTCCTGTACCCAATTCCAAAATTTCATGATCGTGGCTCACTCAAGTAAGAAATGACAGCCATTTCAAAATTTAGACCAAATTCAATATAACACAAAGGAATTCTGGGACGGGCTGATAACCATGGCTATTATGAGCTTGCTGTTTATAAAAGGGGTTGATTTCTAGTCTTTTTTCAAGTCGCTGAATTTTTGAAGTTTTAAAATCGTAACATTCTTTTCAATATATCTAGCGAACAAAACAAGATATTTTCAAAATTCTTTTTGTTATAACTTTGGTATGTCTCAAAGATATGCCCTAAAAGGCGAAAATTGTGTGACGTCATGATGACGTCATCAAAAATATGTTTTTTTTTTAACGCATGTAAGGGTCAATCCGATTACAAAAATGTATACATTGAATTTTTCTCTCCCTAATTCCAAAATTTCATGATCGTGGCTCACTCAAGTAAGAAATAACAGCCATTTGAATATTTAGACCAAATTCAATATAACACAAAGGAATTCTGGGAAGGGCAGAAAACCATGGATTAAATGTACATGCTGTTTATAAAAAGGGTTGATTTATAGTCTTTTTCAAGTCGCTAATCACAGGTAGCTGTGGAAATAGGTATCCGAAACCGTGCGTAACGTTTCGCTAACTTACTAATCATGCAGAATCAAGCCTAACAAAGTACGTACATACGCTGCAGATGCCAAATTTCCACACGCATAGTCTACAACAAAATCTATCCGTACATGCGAGATTCGCCGTTTAGAGCTGGAAGGACTTACATTGGGTTTACTGCGGTTTTTGTTTGGAGCGCCGATATCTTCCGTTTCCCTGAATATATCAACCAAACACTCACCCAAAATGCAGAGTAGTCATTCATGCAGCGACTGATCCCCTCAAAATGAGAATACGATCAAGTTAAACCCGAAAAAAATTTTTTTTCGTGCAACCCGGAGCATGCACAAACGAGCTGTGCATATTATAGTAGTGGATTCTTAAACATGACATGGATACATGTTTGCGTATATCGGCCAGCGGCACTGCGCGCGCCTCGGGGCTCAACGGGTGCCTCTTGGAGTTGGACGTGAAATTCGACTTTTCGTCCGGCTCGTATTTGAACCTTAGTGTCTGCACCTTAATCCTCGAACTCTACTTGTATCTCAAGTGACGTATCTAGTATTTTGGAGGCCGTTGTAAGGGTGAAACCGGATGCTTTTGTTGAGACTTCAGATACATATTCAGAAAAACCACACGATCACTGCAGACGACCTTAGACGCTACTATCGGCAGATCATGTCCAAACGTTTAAAAAGGCGATAGAGGCTCCAATGGAGGAAGTTCAGTAGCGGACAGCAACATGTTTCAATTTGGTGGTCCAGATATTCAGGTAAGCATGTCGAAAATTGCGAGATTTTACTTTAATATTCCGCACCAGCATGGTTCAGAAGCAGCGAAATCTTGGAAAATAAACCAACCCTGCTTGCCTAAATATGTGGCACTACGTGTTATTTTTAAAGATTTATCTCCTAAATATTTGTGGAATATGAGATAGAAATTTACATAGTACAAAATATATATATGAACACTCTACATGTACATTACTAAAAGAAATTTGTGACCATACACTGCCAATAATACATGTAGGCCTAAAGTCAACACAAATTAACATGTTTTTCCTCTATTTAGCAGTGCAAATTCTCCAACAAAAGCCTCAAATGTATGTGATTACACAATTCTGAACATGAATGATTGCAGATAAATGCTTTGACATGTTGGACAGACATTTTCAACACAACTTGAAAAAGTTGTTGTTGGGGAGTGAGTTATGCTCCTATACTAGTCTTGTCTCAGAAAAGTTACAACCCAGTCTGCAAGTAGGGCCTACATGTAGTACATCTGTACAAATTATAAACCCAACCAGCTAGTCAGATATACAGCGAAATCTTGGAAATTAACCAACCCTGCTTGTCTAAATATGTGCCACAACCTGTTACTTCAAGATTTATCTCCTAAATATTTGTGGAAAATGAGACACAAATTTACTGTACATGTATGTGAACACTGTAGTGAAAATTCCCTAACAAAACTACAAAATTCTGAGGAGAGATTTTACTTTAATACCCCTACCAGCATGGGTCAGAAACACAGAAATCTTGGGAAATAACCAACCCTGTTTGTCTAAGTATGTGGCACAACTTATTTCAAGATTTATTTCCTAAAGATTTGTGGAAAATGAGACAGAAATTTACATATGTACATGTACATGTATATAAACACTGTAGTACATGTACATTAATTTCTGACCAGACACTGCCAAGAATAATTAGGCTATGTATAGTGAACACAAACTGTTTTCCTCTATTTAGCAGTGAAAATTCCCCAACAAAAGCCTCCAACTAAAGGTTGTGCCATATGATGACACGATTATGAAGAGAGATTTTACTTTCAAACCCCCACCAACTGAATAAACTGAAGAGTTTGATGTCTAAAATACATGTTTTCGGGGAGTGAGATATGCCCCTACTTGTCTCAGAGAAGTTAATTATTATTATTATACACAGCCTAGTCTGCAAGTTGGGCCTGGGGGCATGCATGTATCTGTACAAATTATAAACCCAACCAGCTCACCCTGAACCCCAGATAAAAAACCCAAAACTCAACACATGAATAAAATATAGAAATACACAGGGGACAATTTTTATTGTTCCTTATTTCAGATTTGATGACAGCATGTACATTTGTCAGTGAAGATGGCAGTGGATCAAACAGAATTGAGCTGCAGTACCTAACTTTTGCCATATCTTAAGAACTTTATTGAACACTTTCTTTAATAAACCACCTTCTGTGTACTTACAGACAGCAATATTGAACAAATGGAAGTCAGACTTTTGCAATTGAAATTTACAGTGATATGGTACAAATAAGCGATGGGTTTCACATGTAACATTGACACCAGTGTCTATGTTACATGTAAAATCCACAAAAATTCATATTTTATGCCTCATATTTACTGAAGAGGTCTGATTTTCATATATTTTCATTAGAGATGTATATCCTTAACTAGTTCATAAAATGTTCAAGGCAAATCAATGGAAATATGTCAGAAAATGTGTTTTTGTTTCACATGTAACACGAACACCATATATTTTTCATTTACGGAATGACCCATCAGCCTATATCTACCAGCTTTCTTAGAAGAGTCGCAAGTTTTATACCATAATAAGACCTACTTATAAGTTTATAAAATTAGTAACAATTAGACAAATTAATAAAAGCAGAGAGAATATAATGACATTTTAAGGTACTGGTTTCACGTGTAACAGGACACCAAATTTGGAGGAATGTCACACATTTTGACAATATATCTTCATCGAGTGTGAAAAACAATCCAAAGAATCCTATATTTGACTTGTGAAACTACTAATTGCAAGTGTGCATGAACAACGTATCCAGATCAGGGAAAACTGATAAAGGTAGAAAATATATATTTTAGGGTTTAAACATTGCCCTTTTTGGCAAAATGTCACACTTTATGTACCCAACTTCATGGAATGAACCACATACATGTAGGTTTAACTCAATACACGTAAGCTCAATGTAATGTGGGCACATAAACATGATATAATTGAAAACAAGATTAGAGATGGTAGCTGAATATTAAACCTAATCATGTAAATGATATCTTAACCATAAAAGTCCTCAATTCTCAGTAGATGATTTTCACACACCCTAGGAGATTATTAGGGTAAAGGTTTGTATGCAATCTGTTTAGACTATAAGAAAATAAACTTTAAAAGAAAACAAAGCAGACTGTACATACCTACATGTTGATATTTAATGGTGGCCGCATTGAATAGTTTTATTCCACCATGATTGTTTGCAGGGGGGGGGGGTCCTGTTATCAACTTGGATGAGAAATGTGCAGTATGGTGATGATGCTGTAACTTATAATACCACAGAGATTTTAAGACAAACAATTCTTTTAAATATTATATTACTGAAAAGAGTAAATAGAATTAGAAATAGAATGAGGGCCAATAGTAGTCATGTTAGGTTAACCCTATTGTGGATTTTTATTGATTCAATTTTTTGGTAATTTTGGAGGACAATTTCAGTTAAAAGTTGTGACCATTATTGCTAAATTGCTAATTTTATAATTGAAAATTTGAGCCTAATTTATTTCTGATCAATTTGTTATAAATATAAAAATAATGTTATGAGTCATTTAAAATAGTAACAATAAACAAACACCAATTATTATAGAAAATTAAATGATCAAAACTAAATAAAAACAAATTAAAGCCAGTCGCAGCACTGACAGAAAATTGGGCATTGCAAATAGCGTCGCCAATGCCGGTTCGCGTGAATCTCTCTACTAACGTGCTAGCTCCATGTGTCTGCTGCATGTGATTTAGCCATTTACTATCTTTCTTCTTTCTATCTTTTTTCTGTCTTCTTTGCTGATGGTAGCTGTTAGTGCCACAGCCATTATGTACATCTTATAATATATCATCTTATCTTGTTTTTGTTATTAAAGTGGGTGGATCGGATGGCTGTAATGGGAGGAGGGCATTATTAATTAACACTTATTTTCAAAAGCTAACAAATGGTTAGCCCCATCAGGGGTTCATCAGTACCATAATACCAAACAACTTTTCTCTGCAAAATGATATTAAATGTCATGGAAATTTAGTCTTGGAAAGTCATGGAATTTGATTTTCAGATTTCTGTGGGAACCCTGACTTGACTTTCAATGATGGTCATCACATGTCACGTGACGTCATCTTAAAGGGGCATTTTTCGAAGCCATATATCTATGGAAGTACAAGTCCGATTAAGTTGATACATGGTATCTAGATAGGCCAGCATGTGTTACAGATGGAAATTGATGTGACGTCATGATTACGTCATCATACGATTTTATAGTATTCTTTTAGTTTTTGAACCTTTTAAAGTCATATCTCATCAACGGTACATACTAATTTCGAAAAAAAAATTATTAGGTCCGTTAGGTCATAGATACTTACATATAAATGCGAAAAATGGGTGCCGTCATGATGACGTCATCAAAAATGTGCTTTTTTTTTAAGCACGTATAAGGGTAGGTTTGATCGTCATGAAAATTGGTGGGCCAGTTGGTATTGTCATAGCATGTAAAATTCGAAATGCCGTCATGATCACGTCATTGGCTGATTTTTTGTGAATCTTTAAATGTTTCACATTTCATTGTAGGCCTACTCTCCAATTCTATATTGTCATTGATCAAATTGACTCCAATCTTGACACAGGCCAAGACCACGTTGCAAATTTGCTTTGAGAAGTGCTGGCGTTATAACGTCATCATGGATCACGCAGCATGAACTTAAAGGTCGAGTTTGAAGTTAGAAATTTGGGTCATGAAATAATCTCAGATCTTAGAAACCTCATCAAAGACAAGACCCTTAACAACTTTTATGCTGAAAAAAAATTTAAAAAACGGAAAAGCCCTATGTTCTGTTCTTGTAACAGACATAGAAGTCTAGTTTCTTTTCTTTTTTATTATTTTGCATTTTTTTTTATCTGTTATTTTTTTAAATTAAATTGATGCGTCCAGGAGGTGACCCCATTTTGTTTTTGAGCCCTAATTTTTTGGAACAGGTGATGTCAATTTTTTCTCCCCATGAAATTAATTAAAAGGTGGGAGGGTTGGGGGGGTTGGGGTTTCAGTTTTAATATTTAATTTTAAAAAATTGTAAAAATTAATGTCACCGTTCATTCCCCTCCCCCTCACATGCTACCGATGATATTCAAGCCTTTCTTTTCTGGAACTTCTTGACTTAAATGATGACTCGCCTCGTTTTAGGCAATGCCATTTACACAACCACCGGACAAATTTCTCATCAATTGTTGTTCTTCTTTTGTCCATCATTACCAGATGACGGATGTCGTCTCAACTCAACCGTGTTTGTTTCCGGTATTAATGCCAGCTGTCATGCGTGGATCCGGTTTTCGTGAGTGGGCGTGTCGATTTACTCTCGCACCTGTGATATTCATAATTATTAATTATCCCTCTCTCGGTGCCAAAATGGAGCCAACTACCCTACCTATAAAAAACTATCGAGTTTCAGGTTGAAACACACAAGCTGTTGGAGAGGAAGGGCTTAGGTTTTTTGATAGGTTATGATAGTTATAACAGTAGGAGGGTTTATAATGCCATTATATTTGAAGTATTTAGTAGAGTATTTATCTGAAAAATGTCCATTTTGTGTTTGTGCTGTGCCTTTTCAGTTGCGATTTGTTTGATTTTTTGGGTAATATTTTATGGTTCTTTGTGAGTTAGTTGAACCTTGACTGTGGCTAGTGGTGTTGTGGCATCGAACTAGATTTCGTTCTTTTGGACATCGACTATGAGCACACAACTATACAAAATAAGAAACATAAATATTTATTAATATTAACCCCTTGACACCGGATTTCATATGGGCACCAGGCCGGCTTGTGCAGCCAAGCAAAACGGAAACAAGAAGCTTATGCAGCCAAGCATAACGTACACAATACCCCAATAAATGGATTGAAAATGCAGAAATTTACGTGTATAGAGGTCACCCGGCCAGGTGGCAATTTCAATCTGCACATATGTCAACCGGTGGCAAGGGGTTAATATTATAAAAAACAAACGTTTACATTTTGGTACGGTAGTCCTGACCAAGTCTTTTTCTTTATTATTGAAATCACCCGATACAAGGCTAAAAGCCACTCTAGGTAAAGGGTTACAACAGAGGTGGTGGGGTTGGCCACATTTTAGGTTGCCAGCCCTACCACCCTTGTCCAGGTCTAAATGAAGGATAATTCTTCCAGAGAAATTATCCCAATTTTCAGACCAATATGGACCGTTGTTGCTGCATCAAGTCAGTGACAAAAACACCTTTGAAGCTGAAGCTAGTCGAGTCCGTAGACATATGCTGATCACATCCCCCCCCCCCCCCATCCTTGATTTGTTTTCGATGGCTTCCCACACACTGTGGCTCCTCTGCACTAATTCATCAAGGTCCACTCTCCCGTATATCACAGCCCGGCCTCGGCAAACTCCCAGTGTGAGTGGGAGTTTGGCTCTCTAAACTCCCCCTGAGGTAACTTTCCTCTTTTTCTTTTTTTTTTGAATTATTAATTGCATATGACCGTCACCTGGCGAAATGCAGAACGGATTTCCCACTCCTACCCTTCACATACACCCCCTCGCTGACTGGAAAAAAAAATAACACCCCAATCATCTGACTACATCCGTGGGTTGTGTTATCGTTGATATTAGTCACACGTACGGACCCATATTGTCTGCACAGTGCGTGTGCTTGTGAGAGCACATGGACAGTGTTGGCACGGACAGTTTCCACATATTGTGCAGTGGGTACTGGAGTTCCATGCATGTGTGTTTGTTTGTGTCGGAGCGGTGGATTTATATTTTTTGTGGATCGGGAGAACAGGTGTTTTACGGGGAAAAGGGAAAAGGCTTCAGGGAGTTGAATTGTTGTGGTGAGTTTGCATTTTTGTTGAATTTGTGTCTTGCAATTTGTGGGTTTTGCATCCAACTTTCACTTTGCAAACTGTTTTTTTTTTTTCTCGACAGGAATTTGTTTAAATTTGAAGAGTTTATTTCTGTTATAAGTCTTCAGTTGATTTTTGTGTTGGAAAAGGTGCATATCCTTAGAAAAAAAATATATTAAATATTAAAAAATAAACAGTTATTAGTCTCAGTGTTGCTCACACTTAACAATTTGGAATTGAGTTGAAGGGTTTGAAGAGTCAGCTCAAGAAAATTGATGTCATGTGATTTCCATTCCTTTGGAGTATTATTTGAATGAACAACTTGAATGAATAAATGTACTTTGCAAACATTTTGAGAATATTTTGGAAAATTCCCCTAAACTGCAGACATTCTCCAAAAAGTAATTCGCAAGGAAGTGCATTTGAATTTTTGTAAATTTTTTTTTTTTTTGGGGGGGGGACTAATTAGAATTTTGGTGTGCTAGCTAAACCCCTCATTCCCCCCCCCCCCCCCCCAAACAAAATGCATCAGGAGTTTCCATGTAATCAGCAATGTGAGAAACATTTCATAAATATAACAAAACCAGTACTTTGCAAGAAGTGTATGTGTACAATTTCCAATAGCCGGGCCGGGGCCACAAGAAAAAAATCATACTCTCCACTTTAAGAGCAGCATTGGCTCAAACAAGAGAGAGAGAGAACAAAAAAAATTAGAAGTAAAAAACAAAGTTTTGTCGTCGTGCTTGTGAGGACTAGAAACTGCTGGCTTTATTTCTCAGCCTTGTATTTGTAACGTGCCTGTGGGCGGTGTTCTGAGAATTCTCATTTGAAATCATTCCAGCTTCCGGCTGACATTTTGTTAGCGGTTCTGCGGTTGAATTCCAGTAGCAGATTGGTAATGTATTCTTGCAAAAGTATCAAGGTGTCAGATGTATTGAAATGGCCAAGCAAAATCGTTGGAAATGCTCATTATAATATCCACCCCCCCCCCCTCCTCCACTGTTCAGTGACTTTTAGTTACACATGTTAATGGAAATTCAAATATTTGCTGCCAGAAGTACATTTTCATCAGAGGGATTTTTAATTTAAATTTAAAAAAAATTGTATTAATAAATTTTTATTTGTTTTGGTGGGGCTAAATTACGATATGCTTTTTGTTTTCTGCCATCGGTGCTGTGGCATTTTTATTCGCATCAAATCAAAAATTATTTTAATTGTTGTAATGAAACTTTGACTGGAGAGGGATTCGAACCCGAGACCTCTGGACATGTAGTTCCATTGCCCATCTGACCCAGAGGCCCCCCTAGGCTGCATGAGTGGAGGGGCTACAGTCTTCACTTCCTTTGAGGGGCTACAGTCTTCACTTCCTTTGAGGGAAGAATTTTGTATTAAAAAACATTCCTCCTTTTTTCCGGTCCGTTTTACCAATTTTTCTCGTGTGCATGATATTACGTACATTCTGTGAATGGGAATGTGCCCTGTCCTAGTTACAACACTGCACCACGATCATTCACTGCACATATCATGTACTTGTAACTTGACAACACAAAACAGGTGAAAAGTAGGACCATCTGAAAAATTATATTTCCTGAAAGTAAGTTACAAGCTTTATTTTGACGTATTGTGGTAGGTCATTCCTAGCCCCTGCTATACAACTTTTTGAAGTTGTTTGAGTAATAACCACTCGTTTTGAGAAAATGAAGCTTAAAATCAGTAAACTCTACAAATTATTCTCTCAAGGTGCAAAAATAAAATCCACCCAAGCCATATGTTGATATTGAATTCAATTATAAACATTTAGAATATTATAGAAAAGGGTTTTTTGGGGTGTGAAAAATCTATATATTTTCAATTCAAAATGCTATAATGTGACTTCTGCTCATTTCCCTGAGCTGTGTCACATAAGTACTAAACTCAGTTTAAACCTCGCATTTCTGCATAGATTTTTATCTTTTCTTTGTCTGTATGCACACCTCTGTGCATTTCCATCAGGATCTCACGTGCTCTGTATTGCCACAGATGGTACGATGGAGCATTGGGCCTGTGTGGGGGTGGGCGGGGAAGTGGTGGGTGGTATATGTAATTAGATTGAGTGTCGTTTGGGGATCAATACACCGCCTGTGATCCCTTTACAAAAACTTTAAAAATTGTCTTGGATTTGAAAGAAAATTAAAGGCGGTGTTTGTTGGCATTTTCAGCCATGTAAGAAAATATTCTAATATATTCATTACTTGAATCCATATGGATGGAAGTTGCTGACATATTTTTGTTTACAACTTGGGTAAAAAAAAAAAACACAATGTCTGAAATTTGTTTTTAACAAAATGAATGGATTCGACAGGTATGTCTGTGCTTGTAGAATACGCGTATGTGTTGCAGAATTCAGTTTTGACACTCACAAATTAACAAGAAAACCCTACCCCTGTTGAATATTTGTAATGTCGCATCCAAATTTCACGGCAGTGCTAAGCACAAAAATTTGCTTAGCATGAAAAGTCTTCCTTGGTAAATTTACAGGATTACCAACCAGATTTTGATGTGAAGTGTATCGCTTGTGGCTGGCGTTCAGCTGTTGTTTGCTTAGCATGAAAATCCCATGGCCTTTTGCCTGGGATCCTGTTTTAAAACGACTTTTTGGTGCTAAGCAAATGTTTGTGCTGAGCAGCTCTGTGAAAGTGGCCCCTGCTTAGGGATGACATCCTTATTGAGCAGGCAGTTTTAATAGCGGTAACGCTGGGTTTTTTTAGGAGTGGAATTAACATGAGGTTAAAACATTTAAAAACTCTATTTGCCGGTAATGATTTTTCTGTGAGGAAACCGCCTGTGTGTAGTCACAAATGAAGAATAAGGTCATTATCAGAGCCATCATCTGGAGGGGTAGACCAGTACCTAAAAACCAAAACCAAAAACAGTGGTATACTGTTTGTAATACCCCACGTTTAATAAGGATGGCCTCCCTTACCAACATGCACCCTTTAAGATCATTTGGAGCCATTTGGATGATTGATCGGTAATTCAGTGTTCCTCTGGCATTGACATGTGCCCTTATCAAACTAAATTATGGCTCTGCTGATGCAACATACACCCACACTGGAGGGGTGGGGGCGGTGGCAACTCGATACCGACAGTGGGACAATATGGAATGGATTTAGCTAATTAAATGATGTGGCAAAATATTGCTTTGGTTGTACTCTATAGAGGTATAGACTACACAGGTAGTGGTGGTCTCTGGCCCCACTGGATCCTTGCCTCGCTGAGTGCGTGTATACACGTCATTTTGACGCGAACTGGTTAAGAACATTGAATATTTCTCAATCTGGAGTGACACTGTAAGAGTACACAAACCAGTGAACCTGATTGACCTCTTAAATGAGGATGACGTCCATAGCCAGTTGTCATCTAAACCTGCATTCCTGTTTGCATTACGCTTGGCTGCACAAGCCAGTCTTGGCATACCAGCCTGACAGAAGGGGTTATAAGTCCATTTCCCAACTACATGCAGTCATCACTTTTGCCTCGCATTTTTTGTTTGGAAAATTGCCAAAGCTGTCTCACCCCCACCCCACCTCCCTGGCTTAAAAAAAAAAATCCAAGTGACAAAATCCAAATAACATTCATGTAATGCTGGACCTTTGCTCTGAAGAGTCATTCACAGCCTTCCGGCATTGCAGCAAATCCTGAGCGAAGAGGAAATGGATCAAATTTTTGATTTTGGAAGGTTGCGAGTCTTCTGAGAGTGGGGCAGGTTTAAGTGGCATTATACAGAGAATTTTAAATGCCAGCAGCAGAGAGACTGACATACAATGTATCGTGCCAAAGAAAAACCTTGGGCAATGTTAAAATCCTGTGAGTTTCCATTTTCAAAATCAAATAACCTTCCAATGTGGACAGAGGCAGATAAATAGGAGCAATACAACACTGAACCACCATTTGTCAGATCAGAATGGGGACCGTCCCCACCCCCAACAAAATAAAATAAAATAAAAATGTAAACACATTTTTTAAGAATAAATAAATAAAATTGCAATGCCGGAATCTTTTGTGCAGCCAGTGTGCAAAATGGGATATATATAGGAAATACGTTACATAAAATAGCACCAACAATGTCGAAACGCATTCTAAAGGAAAATAAGTTAACTTGAAAAGTTTTTGGGGTATATCTTTTTTTGTGGGGGGGGGGGGACAAATTTGCCTGGGTTTGTGTCCTCCCAAAAAAGGTGTCCAACCTGGGCAATAGGGCATTCTGGAATATTGAAATATGCCCACGATTCCCACTTACATGTACCTCGGGTTTTGTCATGGTGCAGTGTAGGAATGCAGCCGAGTGTGTTTCCAAGTACATAAAATGTGACGCGGTGTTACTCCATCCACCAATGATGATGATGACGTACTCAAAATCTTGATGTTCAGTGTTGCATTTTTTTACTACATGTACATGCAATTTTCATTCTCACATTATTTAGATTCCCGCTTATCAACAGGCAAAATGGGAATCTGCATTAATTAATGTAGTGTACTACACATGTGTTGTATAGTGTGTGGATTATTTCATTTGCTGTTTGAGGCCATGTAGTCGAGTGTATATGTACAAAATACTGTAAGTTAAAAGAAAAGTCGGGTCTTTAATTATTTAATTTATTTTTGCATGCATAGAGGTGTAAAACATCTGTCTGAGAATTCCGGTGTGCTTGTACTTACTAAATATATTGTAAAATATTTATTTCTAAATTATTGATATTTGTTATAACATTTATTTTGACCAATCCATCTTTCGACATGTAAATTAAATAAGCAGATTTCTTCGCAAATTGCTGCTTTGTTCTTTTTGTGTTTATTTATGTTAAGAAGTTAACAGTACCTCTGTGAGTGAACCCAATGTACAGAATACATTGATAGTTTGTAGATTAAGAAATAACTGCAGGTGATGCTATTGCATATTCAATCTTTCCAGTAATGTTGTTACCCAACTCCAAAAAAAATGAGTTTTGCTTGAAGCTGCTGAAATTGTGTCTTTGTTCCTGGGGGGGGGGGGGGGGGGGGGGGGGGGGGGGGGGGGGGGGCTCTAGTCGGAAGTCATAAACCCATAATGCCGTGTATAGCCAGGGATGACACCCCAACTTTATGATACAACCTGGGAAGTGACATTGTGGGGATCACTCAATACGAGTTTATAACTTATAATTTGTCGAACAAATCACAAGAAAAACTTACTAGGTAATTCTGAAAGAATTTTCCAAGTACAGTGTGTATTCACATTGAAAATTCACTTCAAATTACATATAGCAAAAGCACATGTAGCCAGTTTCCCACGGATTACAGGCACAGGAATGACAACACAACCATTTTGAAATAAATCTTAAATCAATCTCTACATTTCTTTTTTCCTATTGAGACATCCGAGTAAAAATAGCATATTCACTGTTTAAAACATTCATTCATTCATTCGTTCGTATTTATTTCCACTTAATCCAAAAAACAAACAAAAGATTTACAGTCGTAGTAGATCGGCCTAAGCGGATAAGATTAAGTGGTGGGCTTCTCCAAAAAGCAAGCTTGTCGAGTAGAAAAGCCCATTGACGTGTAGAAAAATGAAATTTTCATTGTATTTTCATAGGTTACACTGGTTCCATTAAACTATACACAAAAATAAACTTATGTTACACGTATAGAATGACAAGGACCAGCACAAACAGGACAAACCAAGGACTAGCACGGTAGAGCAACAGAAGTTACACAGAGGCTCACTCAAAGAATGTTTACACAGCTGATTAGAAAAGAAAAGCAAAGCAATTAAGAACAGTATTTGTCCAAAAGCAGAACCTCAGTTTTTTCTTAAATATAGATCGACTATTAAGTAATAATACATCAGAAATGCTGTGAAGCTAAAAAGATTTGATTTAATTTGCCTGAATATGCTGTTAGGAGTGGGTGGGTATAATCTTACTAATTGGTTTGAACAAAATCGAGTGGGTTGTTAAAGCAATAATCCATATTCTGTCATGCACATGGCCGGCTACACAGTTTAGTTGTTACTTGTATAAATAGAACTATTGGCTGACCTAATAATTATGTTCGCACAGGGCGGATCTTCCACTAATGCAGTGCAGAAAGCCTTTTATTGCAGTTTAATTTGTTTTTGTGATTTAAGGACCAGCATTGAGCAAGTACAAACGTTTTCAAACCAGGCAAACAAATTATGTTCCTCAAAAACTTGTTCGTAAAGAACAAAAAATAAAGACCAAGGACACATCAAGTTTTAAAAACTTAACAATTTTGTGAGCTGAAAAGGAAAGTGGCCTTGTCGGATTTAGGGCATTTTCTTGGTTTCAGGCCAAATTGCGTCCAGAGTTGCTCAGATCAGACTTGGACATATTCCAAGAAATGGCCTGTGGTCATTTTAACCAACAACCCTAGATTATTATTCTTGGACGCTATCAACTCTGCAGCAAAACCAGTAGTCAAAAATAAAGCTGCCATGTCGATGATTTTGGTGTGTAACACCCTGAAAAAGATTTCAAATCGAACTGCTAATTTGTTAGCATTGTATGAGCTTTTTTCAATGGGACTTCCCGTATTTCACAAAAATCAACTGACTTAAATTATAGATTTGGTTAAGTTTGAAATTTCTAGTTTGAAACGCTCCTAATTCCTGTGCAATATTTGCACATTATACAACATAATTTTAGGAAGACAAATACAGTGCACAGTGTAAGAAGTGCTGTTTTTGTTCAATATACAATTTTCTTCCAGAATTTAATAGGGAAAATCAATTACACTAATTTTGTCAGAGCACAGACATACATGTAGTAGCTTTAAACCAAAAAAGCAATCACACTTAAAATACTTAAAATCATAATTAAATTATAGTTCAATACAGAAATTCAAAATAATGTATCACATTTACACAAATACAGTGCAAATCCAGGATTTTTTAAGGGGGGGGCACAGCCAAAATGGAATGTTGCGAGGGGTGACGCCCCCTCGGCAGGGGTTAAAGGAGCTGTTGGGTTTTGAGCAAATATAGGGCCTGTTTGTTTCACACGAATCTGGATCGCGAGTAGTGATCCAGCCGCTGGTTCGCTCCATCCATTAGGCGGAATCTGGTGTGTGAACCAAGTTACAGATCACTGATCGCGATCCGGATTCGTGTGAAACAAACAGGCCCAAAGACTGATTCAAAAGTCAATACAGTATGTGTTTTTTTCAGTTACTACATGAAGTATTTTTTTGTATTGAAGAGGATTGCAGATGTTTAGCGTCTGGGTTGTGTTTTTAAAGGAAGGTGGAGGTTTATTTTAATTTTTATATTTTTTAATTTTTCCAGATGGCCGCCATTCTTTTTAAAATTTCCGACACACGCAGGTTTTTCAACTATTCAAAGACACAAAAATGAAAGAGACTTGTTGGACAAGAGAATTTAACATGTTTACAATAGTTTTAATAGTTTTAGTAACTAAGTAAGCTTGTATTTTATTTTCTAGTGGATCGGTTGACATTTTCGGTAGTTTTTCACATCCAGTACTTTCTGTCACTACTTTTATGTATTTTTCGATTTTTGTTTTTGTTCTTAACTAGTTAGTAGTTGATTTTTGCAATATCAAGCAATCTTGTTAACTGTAAGTGTGGTTTTTGAGTTGTCAGCATTTTGTTTGTAATTTAAACAGAATAGCCAAAATATGAAGTCTATTATACTAATACTATAGAATGACAACTCAGTGCAAAAAGTGGCTAGGAAAGTCACATTTTGTACCCATATTGTCACAAATTATAAACCTAGAGTTATTAGAGTTTTGAAAAAACTACTTGAGGTTGCAAGTTGCAGAAGTTATTTTAGGGAAAGAGGTGTTAAAGAAGTGGTCTAAAGTACATTATCACTACCTTTAACAACAAAAATCACTCGTAATTACTGACGACCTAATTTGAAAATTTTGCGGACATATTACATATAAACGGCACCCACTCAAAGATAAACTTACCGTGATAAAAAAAATTAAACTAATACATTTTTAGAATCAAACAAAAGAGGGCAGCACACAACTTTTCTGAAGTGTGAGCGAGCAGACGACACATTAAATTGGAGATCAATGGTTGGTTTGTACTTGTAGAAACTTTGAACTCTGCGCGCGCGCTGTCAGAATGTTTGCAGATGAATTTCTTGCTAACTTTGAGTCAAGAATGAAGACCTTGTGGGTAATCGAAGTACATGTAAGTAATATGATTAATTTAAGTGACATGATTGCAGATAAAAGGAATTTTTGTATGCGATAATCATGCTGGCGGGCGTCCTTCAGTGCCCAGTGCTAGTGGCGCCAGTGGTAAGGATGGCGATTGTGTATTGTTTTGTACTGTATAGTTCGCAAAGCATCCCGAAGGAAACATCACACTTGTTGTGCATCTCGTGTGGGACTACGCCAAATTATATCACCCAGAATTTATTTTCTTACATGCTTTAAATTTAGTGTAGCCTTTATTGAACAAAAGGAACACAAATCCACTTTTAGGTTATTTTTTGAATTGCCAAACTAACGTTAGCCCTAGTTAGCGACATTTACAAACGGGCAGGGTTTTAGTTTTTGAGGGAAGTTTTGGGGTAAAGCGGCGATGAGGACGACAAAATGCATTGCGAAAATAAAGATGGCGATCACCGTGATGTACAGTAAACACACAAAATTGCATAAGAAAATTCCATAAATCTTTAGTTTACACACCCATTTTTAAGTTACAAAGAAAATTCTATTTTGACATTCTCGCGGTCGGCATGAGTGACGTCACATCTTCTGCTTCGTCTATTAATTTATACACGGCGCATGTTTTTGTCCCCCCCCCCCCCCCCCCCTTCCCTCCCGCGCTGCATAGCAACCCATTGATCTAGGTACAAAAAACAAGCTTAGTTCCCGGATATCCGACCGTGAGAATGATTTCCTGATTTTATTTTTAAGTGCACAGTGAACCCTTTTAACATGTGCCTGACAAACAAGAAGTTGGTACATGTGAACGGAGATAATGGTGATTAATCGCAATTTGTCAACTTTAAAGATATCGTAAGTAGGCCTAGGCTATTACATTTCAAATTTATTAAATTTTGTTCAAGTGTTCCTCGTCGGCCAAATGTGCCCAAAAAATATACGTACACATGTACGTGCGTACGAGTGGCGACAAAAAGGACCCTGCGACTTTATAGTCATGCACGTTAAATTTCAAGATGCTGAAAAACCTCATATGATTTGCAAAGCAAGTTCTATTAAGGTATTAAATAGTATCAATATATCCTGATTTATTTTGGTTGTTTCAGCCCTAATTGAGACCACTGTTATTGTTACAATTGTTGAGTATCCATAATTTCAGTAGAAATGAGCGGAAGGTTTGAACACAAATGATGAGGCAAACTATTTATGGCCACAGAATCGAGGCCACAGTCATTAGCCTTTTAGAGGTATGGCGGACACAATAGGAGGGCGCTACTATTTGATTTGGATAAACCTTTTGTATGGCACAAAAGGTATACCCAAATCAAATATTGCCCTCCTATTGTGTCTGCCATACCTCTAAAAGGCTAATTGTACCTGACAGGCATTCTTGAGTAAAATTAATCATATATAACTTTCACTGAAATGTGTACTCAAACCATGTGGGATCTGAAGGTCAACTGTATTTCATTAGTTTAGCCACCCTGTTTTGAATTTGAATACCCTGTTTTATTTACCATTCATGCATAAAGATTATGATTCAACAGGTTGCACACCCACGTTTTCAAGTTATGGAAAGAGTTCCATATCCGGACATCACTTATTTTCCCTTAATATGACTTAAAAACTACCAAAAAGTGTAAATCTGATGAAGAAACACGAATTTAGGAGGGCAAAAATTTCAACTTATTCTTTGAAAATACTTTGACTTTTCTGTCATGGCCCATAGTCTAGACTTTGTGCACGAGGTATAAGTGATGTCCGGATATGGAACTCTTTCCGTTAATTTGACTGTAGAAACTTCAATCCATTTTCAGAGTATATTTTCTTCGTCAAACAATCCACAAAGGTATATTTTCTTGCTAGTATAAGCTGGTACAATTTTACATTCCATATTTTTAAACAGTACATTTAAAAAACAGACAAATATTTTAATACAGTTTTACAAAAAATCAATGATCAATGCACAGGTACACGTAGCTTACCAATAATTAAACATCTTTTTCAGGTAATTACAGCACTTCTTGTGTTGTCGGGAATCTGCACAGAATTAAAGAGTAAAAAGATGTAAATTTAATGTAACATTCAGTCACAATGTGTTGAAAAGTAACTCTTTAGTATGAGCCGACTCATACAGGCCTTGAACTGTATAAAAATGTACACCATAATTTAAATCAGCCTTTAAAACTGTAGTTTTAAATCACATTGCACAGATTGGTTTGTAAGAACTGTGTCTTCTGTGAGGATTGACTGATTGAGTACAACCACTAATATAGTGTACTGCCCTCACTCATCCACTTTGGGTTCATATTCGTTACCAGCATTCAAGGAATGTATACACACACATGCATTAAAAGCACTTTTACTTATAGTGCATAGTGGTGGAAGTTACAAGTGGTAGCTGGCTGCATTACTTTATCTATCTGCTGCCCTCACTCCCAGAATAACAATTTTTTTAATTTGCCTACCACTAATTTGTGTAGCGCTAGCATACGTTCTGTACAAAAAACGTACATGTACAAATGTACAGTGTGCTATCACAATAAACTGGACACACTGCATAGCTGTGCCAATTATGCATGTAGCATGCCTTGCTGCATGTACATGTATGCAAGTGGATACTACCATACATGTATGTAGCTGCACTGGGTTCATTGCATGCCATGCATGCATCCAACCATCACAGCATGGCATATTTTCTGATACTCAAAAAACAACTATATATTTATAACTCTGTTTATTTACTGTATTTTTCCCCTAAATTGCATATGTGGAAAACCATTATTGTTTGTGATAAATTGAAACCTGTATAGTATACTGTTTAGCTTAACTGTTAATTCCTGATTTCCAATTAAAAAGGTTCACATACACTATGATGGAGTTTACATGAAGACCTAATTAAGAAAATTACATTTTAGTCATGAAATTTGCCTGTCTACGGAGGTAAGGAGAGTGCAGCTAAGGAAATTAAGTTATCCAATAACGTGATGTAATGCATGATGTGTGAGGAGTGGGATAGTCGGAAACCTTAGGCTCCTGTTTCATTAATATACCCTTCAGCCATTAGTTGGATGAAGAGCCTTGTCAGAAGGATGAAGAGTCTTGAACCCCGAACTGGAACCCAGTTTCACCCTTAACCAACCTAAGATAGAGGAAGGTTCCTCACGAGAGCCCGCCCACACACACTACAAAACTGGGCGACACTGGGTATTTGGTGACTTTTGATGAAGTGAAACAGGAATAGGAACTGCCAGCCGGCCAAACATTTGATCAGATGGGGAGTTGTATGCCCACCCACACACCTTCAGAATGGGTACACTGGGTGTTGGGTGTCTCCTCTTGGGAAAGAACAGGGCTCAATATTCTGAAGGCAGGTGTACCGCATTCTGCTCTTTGCTGTTGACAGTGTGCAGGACTTAGAACAATGGCTACATTATTCTGTTCAAACATTTGATCAGATGTCGGAGTGTACACTGTCTATTGTGACTGTCTCATTTCTGTTAATAGTTTCGAGTTGTTTTTTTCTGTTTCGGTTTTAATACAAATTAAGACCCTAACCCCCTTTGGGCTTTGGCTAGGCATCTGACAGAATCCATCAACAGCTATGTGTACATGTGAAATCTGCTGAATCTGACATAATCCATGATAAAGTCTTTCATTGTGCTCACTGTTGGATATTGTTGGATTCTACGGCTTTGGGCATTTGCTGTGGTGGCACTCCAATTTTCATCTTTCGCATTTGAGGGTTTATGACCTCATTTTGATTTCTGAGGGAAACAAGTGATAGGTGCATAACTTTGAGCACATAAGTGTTTCATAAGTAAATCATCACATGAAAAAATGTTTTGATTGGTTAGAAATTGCCAATGATGTAGAAACCATTAGCAGATATCCAGGTTTGGATCCACCAAATTATAACATTTTTGAACGGTTGTTTGATGGCCGATTAAAAAAAAAAATTCCAAGCTCCAAGTTTGATCAAGAAAGGAAAGATTGAGGGTTAAAAAAACACACCCAAACATGCAAAAACATACTCGAGGAAAAAGAGTGTCAGTTGTACTATGAACATGTATGCAGTGCATATTATTTAGTGGTAATTACTACTATACTATGGATTCAATTAAGGTGCATGGCTTGGTAAGTTCTTAAAAGCATGCCAAGTTTACACACAGATTTTTTTATTTCACTCAATCACGAGAGCATGGCTCACTAGCACAGCTAATACTATTTATCAGGTCATCTTCTTTATAATTAGTTCCCGAAAATTATACTGCTTAAATTCTGCTCAAAAAAATTATTTCCATTTTTAAAAATTGTATTTAATTTTTTTGACCAGTTATAAAGTCATGGCCTCATACATTGTCTTTACCTAAAAATGCTGACCAAAAAGACCTGTGCTCCAAGACCGGACCTTAAAGGGGCTGTGTCGTCGCGCCATCTCGCGTTAACGAATCAAATATTGGAGTGCGCCCCCTTGCGCTTCATTTCGGTTATGTGCTATTTTTACCCTCCATCAGTTTGTTATGGCTGTTCTGAGAATTGGCTTTTGGAAACTACACCCTATGGAACACGCACGCATGTCCATGTATGCGTACTGAAATACACATATGTGTACACACATACATATAAACAAGTAGCACACATCGTGGCACTCAGTTCTCTAAGAGTAAGATTATTAGAAAAAACGTTCAAATTTCATCTGCTTATTTCAGAAAATTTCATTCACATGTACACAAGTGCCATGGAATATTTGTCTGAAAGTTGCATAGAATTGGAGGTTGGCGATATGGAAGTAGAACCTTTAATACGCTGGAGAACCTATGACATGTACATGCCGAAACTCTTGACAAGAGGACGACTCGGCACACGGGGTGCTTATTGTCCATGTAAATGTGTACAGCAAAACTGCAACGTGTCTTGTCGCTGTGGGACAGTTCGCGCTAAATTTTGTACACAAAATCCCATACACAAAATCCCACAGGCGGGGTATCCGTAAAAGGGTCTATGTATTATGTGTACATTCATTTGGATGTATCTTGTTCGTATCTTGCTTGTAAACTTAGGTCGATAAAATGCTTCAGGCTTATTTTGACCCGTCACTTCAATAACAAAATTATCATGCTACTAAAAGAGGGGTAGTGGCTGCAGACAGTTCTTTAGCAGCGAAAAAAACCTTTTAATCTAGAACTTAGAAGTACATTTGTTTTTTAACAGTTGATAGATGGAGCTGAAACAACTTCACTTGGTCGCTATTCCAATGGCACTTGTCAACAACTCGCTGTGTAAAACAATATTTCCGCACATCAAGTCTACATGTAATGTATAGTCAACATGTACAGTACATACATTACATGTAGGCCTGCCTACAGTACATCCGATCCATGTACTCTGTATGTGAATTGTTCATGTCATAAAAAGTAATAAGCGAATAATTCGTGCAAAACAGGTGAAAATTAGGGTTGTTTGAATATTTGTCTGGGTGTTTATTTCTTTGTTTCTTCGGTAGTCATCTTTATCATAGTGATGTGGGGATCTGTGCGCCAGTGGCGTAAACACGGGGAAGGAGTTCAGGGGCCCGCCGATTTGTATTTGTTTTTGTTTCGTAAATTTAAAAAAGGGGAAATTGTACACAAAGTGATGTTTCAAATTTCAAGCGGTGTTTGGGGCGGGGGTATCCCCCGTTGAGAAAAAGTTCAAGATGCAGTACTTCGTTGACAAATTCAATAATCATCCCCACTTTTCGACACGGATTTACTCGCCACTAGTGAAATCTCATTTCATTGGCGTATATTATTTATTGGTAATAACTGTTATTATTGTGTTTATTATTTGATAGTGTTGAAATATCTCTTATGATGTAACTTTCCATAAAGTCCTGCCGTCAAATGTAACACAAGGTCGTGGACTGAATCATCATTGCACGCACAGCCGATTTTATTCGAAATTTATTTCGATACATAGGCCTACAACTTTATTTTTGTATAGGAAGGGGCTGGTGCATTATTTATTTTACAATTATAGATACAGATTTACTTATTTACTTATTTTCGTTTGGTTCTGTCATGGTACATTTTGGCGTTTGGCCGGCGGGTGGGGTGTCACGGACTATGTTCGACTGTAGGCCTATCGTATATTTTTGGTGGCACAAACACATACAAAATACTTGTACATGCAGTATGTATCATAAGGTCTACAGGATCATGCATGCAGCAGTCATTGCAATTGTAATCTGATCTGGCGCGTGCGCCCTGTGGGTCAGCGCGCGCGAGCCCTGTAGGTCAGCGCACGGTCGTGGGGTATTATTTGCAGTTACTGGGTTCATCTGCGTTCATCAGTTCGGGATTCAGTGTACAGCCGCAAGCCTGCTATGATCGTGACGACACAGCCCCTTTAAAAGATCCCAGAAAGTTACTGGAAAATTGCTAGTTTATAACTTTTATAAATGACTAAATATCCAACAAGCATCATTGCTATGCAAGATTTTGCAATTAATATTATACATGTACCTGTAGTAGTTAGGGGTGTGCATTTAAGGGTAGTAAAAGAACTGGGTACCCGATTGAAAAAAAATACGGGTACCCGGGTACCCGGGTACCCGGGTACCCGTTAAAGAAACTCAATCCGAAACTTCCAATCCCGGAAGTTGCAATAATGTGTTTCAAAAGTCTGATTTCAGACAAAAGTCTGAAAAATCTCATGCCTGTCCAGTAAACATGATCACTACTCAGCCATTACTTGTTCCGGCACGTGCATATCACAACAGACAGAAGCTTTATACAGTTGTATTTATTGTGGAATGAGGCATGCTATTATGTCTCGTCGAGGCTCTTTATCCATACCCAGACTGCAAAAAACACAACCGGTAAATTCCCTTTATTAATAGTCAATTTTCGTGAGCGTCATAAACATGAAATCTGTGCTGGTTTCCAATGTCGTCGGGTTTTAATTTTGAAAATTCCCGACAAATAACATTCAAAACCTTTCCTTTTTCATTTTCTGGGAAGTTACTATGCGATAATGTAAAGTTGTATGGGTACTCGATTCCATAATCTGGAACCGGTTCCTGACATGAACGGTCAGGTACCCGGGTACTCAGGTACCCGGGTACCCGGTTCCGATGCACACCCCTAGTAGTAGTACATGTACATGTAGTTTACTTTAATTTTTACAAATCCTCCTCCCCCTTTATAAATCCACCTGTATTAATGTCAAATTGAATTGCAATGACCATTTGACCTTTTCACACTAGACGAATCTTGGGGTGGTTGTGGAGTTGAAAACAAGCAACATTTCAAATTTTTAACCCAGTAGGCTACCAATCCTGCGTCAACCCCAGATTAGTTTCAACCCGGGTTGAACTCGACCCTTCTCCACACCAGGGTTGAGATTCTTGCCCCAGGTTGACACTCGCACCCAGGTTGAAAAGATTAGTCTGAAAAGAGCAGGGGTGAGTTTGTCCCGGGTTGAACTTAATAAACTGTGAAATGATGCAAGATTGAATGCAGGGTTAAAGTTGCAACCAGGGCGTCCCTGGGATTTGTCCTGGGTTGACTTTAACTTGGGTTGAGAGTCTCTAGTGTGAAAAGGTCTGGATGTGTCAGTGTAAATGGACAAAATCATCAGTTGTCATGCCTAGTCTTGGTTCCACGTTGTCCTATTAGCTAGCGGTGCGATGCATGTGCACACGGCCGGGTTTATGGACTGTACAGCGCCCTCTACACACACACGCCAAGGCCATATTGCCATGGCCATATCGCCAAGGCCATATCGCCAAGGACGTTTTGGCCCTTTCGTATTTTCGCTTGCGAAATTGCGAGCAGAATTGTCTGTGTTTGCATGCGTGCATGACGTAGAGTGCATAATCAATCACTGGTCTAGTTTCTGTACTACATGGAATTTCCTAGCCACGTCCATGTGTACATACCAAGTCTAGCCATGCACGCTGTGTGCTAATGTGCTGTGCTATGCCGCAAGCAGGCTTGATGAACCCTAGGGTACTGGAATAAGTTTTATCTTAACCCAGGCTGGCCAGATTAGGAAAGTGAAGTGGGAACACTCCTATTACCCAGGGGCATCTTCGCATCAAGACTTACAAGTCAGTAACCTCAAAATAACCCACAGAGATGTCTATGTGGGAAAGGGGAAATACATTAAACAATGTTGTAATTAATTTGCAATGCTGCAAATGAATAATCCTTGTTTTGGCTAAAAGTCTTAGAAATGAAAAAAAAAAAAAAAAATCCCACAACTGCATATGTGCATGTACAACATGGCTTACAGCCATGTGTGTGTGCACATATGCAGTTGTGGGATTTTTTTTTTTTTTTCATTTCTAAGACTTTCCACCCAACAAGTATGAAGTTGGGTCTTGTCCCGTTCTATGCGAAGCCCATTGAGTGCAGTTTTTAAGAATGCATGTTAACCCCTTTTGTACCTCTATCAGTTGATATTTCGTTGCCTAAAATTCCTCAGTTATAGTTGTACAATGGTAGAATCGAACAGACTTAAAGTTTAAGGATTTTCAAGGATAACAGTTATTGATGCATAAATATCTTGAGTGAGTATTCGATGTGATCTTTTGCATGAATTCTTTACACCTATCCAGGAAAGCCTTGAATTATCTGTCTTGCAAAGTCCAGAATAAATAGAAGACGATTCCGTATTGTTGTACTTATCCTGGAAAACTGTTATTGCATCAATTTGCCTGTACTGTGTCAGTGTTATGGTTACCATCAACAGTCTTCACTTGGGAACAAAGAGTAAATGAGTTTGTGATATTTTGTTACAGTAATTTCAAGTATACACTGCTACATGGTATATACTTTTCAAGTATAAATAAATAATTAATATATTTTCTAATTTAAGCATTTTTATTTCCCCCATGTTATCCAAAACCCAGAGATATTTTAAAAGATGCTTTTCCCTGTATTTAATTGTCATTCCTACGTCAGTGCTGGTTTACACTCAATTTATCCAGTGGGGCTCACATTCTCCTTATCCTCACACGTTAGTCTTCCATTTCTGCCCGTTCTTTTCAGGACTTTACTCAAAAAGTGCTGGTACAAGCAATAAGCATCCACGTCACTAGGATTTGTCATGAGACAGCAGCGAGTAATCCAGTGTACGTTCTGTCCGATAAACACAAAACAGCAGTTTCAGTGCCCGCAGGTATAGGCATTAAAACAATCATACTTGATATGATGGGTTTAGTCATTGTAGTGGGCGTAATTAACTAGGTGAATCCTGTGGATATTGGGTGTTTTTTTTTTTATTCTGAGAACCTGTCACTTTGTTGACTGTTCACCCCAGTCTGGGTATAAGCCACCCAGTATTTTTCATCACCGAGCTGCCCCCACTCTTTCACACAAACAGGAAAAAAGGATTATGGATGCCCAAGGTACTGGGTGTTTTTTCTGAGAATCTGTCTCCTCAGTGAATTTTTTTATCCTAGTCTGGGTATAATTCCCCCATATTTTGTATCAGATTACTCACTGTTGGCCCCCTCCCTTGGGTGAAAACAGGAAAAGGGTTATGGGTGTCCAAGGCTTGAGGGATAAAGATTTCAAAGAAAGTGCCAGATGTTTCTAAAAACAGGATCTACCTGTCAACCAGCATAAATAACAAAAAAATTGACAGAAAACTTGTTTTCTGTGCATGACATTTTCCTACCAATTACAATTACACTGCGACTTTTCGGCACAGTGCATGCAGATCGCACCATCTAATTAATTGGTTTGTACTGACAATTTAGTAAAATGTAAGTTACATGTACATGTGGTTTCTAGTACAGTTAAAGGCAGTGTACATGACTGGTCATTGTTGCAATTTTCAGAAATGGGCGGATTTGGGGGTTAGTATTTTATAGGAAATATTGTTCCACTGAGCTGTTTAAAGTTTTACGTTGTTGGATGGCGGAAAAAACGATAGAAAAACGGCACTCGTTTTCAACCGTCGGGCGGATGATAGCCTTTAGTCAAGGCGTGCGTGGCTATCTGGGTGCATGACGCACCCCAGATATGCCATGGCACCATCATGTCACAGGATGATTGAGACTACTATTAACTTACAGTCTAGTAATGTATTTCGTAATAATTCAGTAAAAACAAAATTGAGGATTACCAATCGTGTACACTATCTTTAAATATTATTAAATTTTTTGTTTAACGGTACACAAGTTTATGTTCATGTTTTTACAGAAATCTTTGTAATGAGCCATGTAATACAATATTTTTTTGCAACTGCTTTAAAAGAAAATGCATTGTTGAACATGTTTAGAGGATGGAGGTCATGACTCCTTTAGTTTTTGTTCAAGCACAGACCCAGATTCTGTAATTGGGAATCGCGTTATTGTAAAACAAACAAACAAACAAACAAACAAACCTACACAAATTTAGAGGGGTGAGATATCTTTGTGCAACATGTAGATAATATGTAAACATGTGTATTTGTTTACTGTAAACATAGTACACAAAAGAGGAAGTGAGCAGTTGGCCTCAATTAATGAAACAGATGGCCATTTTCATATATTTCTAATTGTAATTGCATGGAGGTGTTTAAAATATCAGACCATGGTAAGGGAGTGTAGCCTCAAGAATTCACCACGGATTTTGTGTTCTATATTATGTACGATGTTCACTCTGACGTCACGTTTACATCTGTATTGAAATGTGCGTGGCGTTAGGCGTGATCAGATTGCCTTTGAATTACTTGACCTTTGATGTCACCCTTTAACCCTTGAATATAGCTTTTATAATGTGCGCCCATATGCCAAACGGGTTTGTGCAGCTAAGCGTAACGCACACAATATGTGAACAATGGAATGAATAATGTATATACGTCAACCGGCTAAGTGTTTCTATTTTTATCAAACCACGGCTATAGCTGTCATCCATATTCAATGGGTTAACCAAATTTATGCAAAACACGATGCATGTGCATACCGCTGGGCATATTTGAATATAGGGCGGTTGAGATGTACGTGTAAACAAACAGGCAAAGGGCACATGGTCTATAAGTGAACATTTAGAGTGCTATGGTCCAATGGTTA
Source organism: Hippasteria phrygiana (assembly GCA_037893225.1). Taxonomy (NCBI): domain Eukaryota; kingdom Metazoa; phylum Echinodermata; class Asteroidea; order Valvatida; family Goniasteridae; genus Hippasteria; species Hippasteria phrygiana. The sequence continues at coordinate 815,261 of JAZGUH010000723.1, forward strand.
CCATATCTGACTCATGTGCGATGGTACATGTATGTAGGTTCAAACCCTGCCGGGGGATTATAGTGCTTGTGTGCTTGGGTAAGACACTTTACTACAATTGCCCCCCCCCCCCCCAGGAATATAAATGTGTACCTGTGATGGTAGAGAAAAGATTGTGATGGTCTCGAAATGCTGCATAGCACTGATCTCATGGCCTGATGACCAGGGGTAATAATTGTGAAGCACTCCGAGACATTTGTATAAAGTGCTATATAAAGCACTATATAAGCACCACATTATTGTTATTATTATTAACATTTTGAATAGTACTCTTACAGTCCTCGAGTTTGCTCATGTTGCTCATGTTGATCATGAGTATGCTGTTGATAGATTTGTTACTGTTAGTTTGTTGAACTATTAATTTACGGATAATAATATGCACCCAATAACAGATTAAGCCCTTACTACGGTATGATCCACCAAACAATGATTCCATAATTAACATTCAAACGTGGAAATATACAATTTCTTTATTGACCGGAAATCAGCATTTATCCCCCATACCAGAACATCTCTCAGTATGCAGGTGTATTACTGAATTATTATGAAGTGCTGCTTTAATGCAGTGCCAGTGGGGGACTTGGACTAGAATACCCTTAATATAATCCACAGGTGTATGTTTAAATTTAGAGAGTTCAGGATCTCTCAAATCCAGCCTGCATAAGCTTGGCTGCGTGGTAAATTTGATAAGGTGGCGTTTTCATGATTTGTGTTACTGTTTGCGGGAAATGCTTATTTTCATTCTGGAGGGTCTTTTCCCCTGATTTGTCGGTTCACAAAAGTCGAGTTTGCACTTTTTCATCTCCAAAAACTTCTGATCCTGTAACTTTTAAATGATCCTGTCCGTCATGATGAATTTTGAGGTTGCTACTGGACTTTATTAAAGTGAAGTTCCAATTCAAATCAACAGGTCATATATATCGCCTGCAAGAATTTGCAAGCCCAAGGTTTTGGCGTTATGGTCCGGGTTTATTAATTCAGGAACAGAGTTTCCAATGACTCTGCTCCGTCAAGTCTCACGAAACTCTTGCATGTCTTTTAGGGCGAGTCTATTAAAGTAACAAGTATCAAGCCTTTAGTTTCAAGCATCCAGTCATTTCTTAGTGGGGAAAGTCTGCAGCCACTTTAGTAAACCTTTCATATGCATAGGGTATACATGTACATCACACGTCACACGTCCCCAGGCCACAAACTGCTTGCCAGTGTGATGGTAAATGTGTGTAATACAAAAGTGTAAGAAGGAAGGGGAGAGAAGAATGGGGATTGGCATTACAGTCATTTAAAAAAACAATGGTTGGTGTTTGTTCAACTTTGTTGTAAATTATATTTTGTTCCTTATTGGTGTCTTTCCCTGCAGTCAAAACAAGTATGAATTCGGAGGACAGACACAACTTTATTCATTCTTGTACGGAAGCCTAATATTTAAGAGTGCAGAATAGCATGGTGCACAAGTGTCTTTGACCAATGGTCTTCAAGTCACAAGCAAACTGTAAGTTCCAAGTCCCACAGGTGCCAATTAGTTGCAAGTTAAGTGAGAGACACCAAGTGGCATGTACGTCACAAGTCACCAAAGTCAAGTCTCAATAATCTCCAGTCCGGTTGCAGAATGGTGCGAATGCATGCAACTTGGGTCCAAGTCCCTAACTGAAGTCCCCAACTCGCAGGAAATACACGTAGGTGGTTTTCTTGATCCTCTTGTACCACTAAATGCATGATAAGAATCAAATTAAATCACAAAATACACATAAGCAAGCTAAAAACCCAATCCTTCTGTATGGTGTTTTATTATTGTAAAAAATCACAAGCAAATTTGTACTTTTGCTTCCATTTTGTAATGGGCTGGCACCATAAATTATGCAACATTTATTCTTGATAAATACAGCAAAGTTGACAAACAGGAAGTTACTATTTTTGTCAGCTGCCAATGATTCTGAAGGCTGCTCATCACGCATGGGCGGCCATTGTGGTAGCTGTGATCAGCTGGAAATAGAAAAGTTGAATTGTGGCAAATGCCACCCATAGAGGAATCCCACAACGACGAGTTTAGCGCCGATCTGCGCACTTCCGCGTTTGAAAACGAGGATCTTAATGTCACAGTAAACAATTTTATGCTGATCGTGCACCTGCGCTTCCTTTTATGGCCTGATTAATTCATGCATAAATGAATGTGCTGAAAAGCGTTGTTTTGTTTGCCACTGACATTCTCGCTTTCAACCCGGAAGTGCGCAGAAGGGGCTAATGTGAAATTCCTCTATTCTAATAAAGATTGGGGCTTGTTTACCTTGCTTTTGGTACATTTTGTGTTGCTCAGGATAAATTTTATTTTGAAGGAAATTCTCCATAGTTTCATGGCTACACATGTAGATGAGGAAATTGTAGTGTAATGTTTACAGCATTTATAAAAGATAATTTTGTATCACGGATACACATGTAGTGATGTTTAGTTATGACATTTTGATCTATTGCACGTATTGGTGGATTATTTAAAAATGTGTCACTTTTAATAAATGGGGATGTTGGCATGTGTGTTTCCGATACTCAGACTTTTAGGTAGGATTACTGGTTTATGTGATGTGATATCAAATACTTATGATTACAATGTACTTAAATGTAAAAAAAATGAGAATCTTTAGAGTAGTAATAAGGTAATGAACCAATTTGTATAAAGATTTTAGGTTGCATTGATATAGGTGTAAGACTACTCTTTGGCATGTTCAGTGGATTTTGTTATATTTTATTGATCACGATAAATTCCTGTTCAGGATGCGTCTAGTTGTTCTATTTGTAAACGTAATGTGAAAATCAACAATGAAATGACCAGTGATGGACTGAATGTGACCTTTGAAAAACATTTATGATTTTGAGGCTGACGACATGGTGGAAGCACATAGTAAAGAACAGGGATGCCATTTTCAGGCTAAAGCCTGACTTTAGGTTTTTGAATACAAAATGCTAGGCTAATTTCTAGCCTTCACCTCTTGAATACGGATGACGGCCACATTATGTGTGTATAGATGACAACACATTCCTGCACGTACTCGATCCATTCACATTTCAACTATATTGTTCTTGAATGGGAGTGTGATGAACAGATGGAGCTTTTTCAAATAAAGCTTTCATTCACACGAAAGGGGGGAGGGGGCTCCAAGTGGGACAAATAGGGCCACTCTATTAACCCTAAGCATTTAGGTTTGGCTGCACAGACTGTTCTTGGCATACCATCTCCCCATCAATAACAGCTGGACAACGTTAAAATGTTCATAATCGGCTTCTCTTAACCTATTTTCAGGCTTATGGCAAGAACCTAACTGGAATCCCTGAAAGAAGATGGTGTGGCTGTACATGTACGTATGCAGGGAGCTATGCCAGGACAAGGTACATGTAACAATTCCACACAACACCATGCATGCATGACAATGTCACCAACATACGATATTGTTGCATATTTAGTTACAGTTGGCACTTGCCCAGATGCTAGCATGTTTAGTTTGTGTCTAAACTGCGTAAAATGCTGTCAACAAAGTCCATTTTTTTCTAAGCCCCAAAATTTCTAGAATGGCCATTTTTAGTTTTGAGGCAGGGAGTTTCAATAAAAACAGCATTTCTAACCTGTCCCTCAACAAGGTCGGCAAAGGGGACAAAATCGAAACAGCACACTCATTCAAAACAATGACTGTGTTCTTATTTTTGCCATTGGTCTTGTGAAATACCTTCCGGTCTAGTAAAATTTATGGTGCAACTAGCCCAGCTGTCTAGTAGATTTTTACCTGAAATTGGACCCCTGCCCTGTCACTGTAGTGCATTTCGAACTGCACATTTTGGGATACCTGACCATTGGCCAAACCCGTTTGAGTACAGGTACAGTGTAGTGCACAAACATTGAGATGTACATGACTACTTTGGTCACATGTTATGTAATGAGATGATTTCCAGTATGCAAGTTAATTTCCCCAATGGTGTGGAGTGCTAATGTTTGTGCAGTTCCCACATACTCACGCTGGTTAGAACTCGGTCTGGATGTGATGACTTGAAAACACATGCAAGGGCATAGATTCGGGGGGGGGGGGGGGGAGGGATGGGGAGGATATATCTCCCACTTTTTGACCAGGGGGCTGGGCTACAGGATTATCCCCCCCCCCCCCGTGTTTTTTTAAATAAAAAGAAGAAAAAAAAGAGAAAAATTTAAAAAGGAGGTCAGATTGAAATTGCCACCTGGCCGGTTGACACAAATAGAGGCCAATTTTTGCATTTTCAATCCATTATTGGGGTATTTTGTATGTTATGCTTGGCTGCACAAGCCTCTTGTTTCCGTTTCGCTTGGCTGCATAACCCGGCCTGGTGCCCCGGCGCCACCCGGTGGCAAGGGGTTAAAATTTGAGTATGTACGTGACTACGTGTATATGAACAAGTGTAAGAAAGTGTAAAAAAGTGTCCAATCCCCCCCCCCCACCCCCACCCCCTACTTTAAAATATGTCCATGGTCGGTGGGTTTCATCATCTCCCCACTTGTAGACTCGAATCTACGCCCTTGAACACATGCCAAATCCCATGGATTTGGATGTTGTTTTTTTTTGTTAAATAAAAATTTATTTTATATTTATTTTTTTGAAGTCTAATTGAGTAAATTTACAACAATTGCACCACGTCTGAGGGACTATTGTGCAAGCTGAGCATCTGTCTCTGTAGTCATGCAAAAAATAGACATCTGCAGATAACCGCAATCAATAGAAAGTTAATTAATGACCTGATTGGTGTTACTGATAGTCATTCATATCATGTTCCGAAAATAGCATAGAAAACAAAGAATCCAGAAATAACTAGATAATATAATGTAGCCTACATATATTAACTTGATTTTACGTCAAAGCAGCTGCATTTGAAAAAGTTGCAAATGAAAGGAATTGAAATAGAAATACATGTACTTGCATGATATTCCACAGTCCATCCATTTTTAGATATTTATTTTAAAATATGCATTTATTTTGGGGCAGTTTGCTTGAAAATAGTCATGCTACGCGGCATATCCATACACATTCAAAGCCTATTTTTGTTGTCTTTTCGGCTGATCGGTGCTTTCGTTTCTGCATTGATGTCCTGGTAATGTAGAAGACCTGGGGAACGAGGCATATTACGTAGACTTGTCAATTCTTTACAAATATGATGAAATAGGCATCTGGGTGTTGAGTCAAGAGATGCATGGACAATGCATGGACAATGCTGCTGCAAATGTAATAGAACCACAGGGACAGTCCTTTCTTGTGTAGCTACATCTGTGTGTGTGTGTGTGTGTGTGTGTGCGAGCAATGCCGTGTTATCTTGTCAGCAGAGCTATTTTTATCCGGCTAAAAACGAGTAGGCTTCATTTGGGCTCTGTGTGTGTGTGTGTATGCGCATGCTATTCATAGCGCCATATGGGGAGAGCAGCATCTCCTCTCCTGTGGGCATACCGCAGCTAATATCCATTGCATGTATTCAGAAGTGAATATCAAATCAGGGAATGATGACGTTTATAGCACTCATCGTCCAAGGAATAGTATCTTCTGAGGAATTGCTTTGTTTATTTAATTCCTTTCTTGCTCTCAAAATAACCTATTTTCATCTTCAGTACTGAGAATTTTTGTGGTTTATATTCAAGCGTTGCGAGAAAATCGTTTGTCTTGAAATTTCCTTCAAATATTTGTCTTGATTTGAATAACTGCTGGTAAATACTACCGAGTTCTTAGTAACTCATTCACAAGTGATATTTGCATTGTGTCTAACATAAATATTTTCCAGTAAAATAAAATTGTTATTGTTTTGTGCAGTTGCTCATTTTATGTAGAATTTCTGACTGTGGTCAAGTAGTACAATTCAAATAGTGAGAAACCCTGATATTAAGTTGCCTAATTATAACAATCCTCATTCAAAATCAACATGCTTAGTCTAAAAAAAAGTCCTACTCTTGTGGAACAGGTGTGTAAAGCATTACTACTGTATTGGTGTTCTTTGGGTGTGAATAATCTTTCTTTCAGCTATTGTAATATTGAGTACATGATCAATATATAAATTGCTTTGTATATTTTTTTTATGCTCGAAGTGACTGCTCAAAGATATGAAGTATTAAACTAGACCTTTAAATATACAATGCAAGTTTACAAAAACTTCTTAATCATGTTCTAAGCCATCATAAGTTCACGCCATAAGAGTTGTAACTTGTTTAATGTGTCGAAATATTTGAAATATTAGGAATTTAGGATTGCTGTTTTTAATGGTACATATTCAAATTACACTCTGCTCGACCTTTAGTTTCAGATGTTTATCCAGTGAAATTTGTGATAAATAATATGCCCAATTCACAATATAATATTAAGTGGTACCCATTTCCACACAAGTAAACTACCGTAACAATATGGGTAAAGAATCCTTGTTCTAAATTCACCTAATGAAATGTACTGTTAATGTTCACGTCGGCCAATATACCAGGTCTGGCTCTATGGTTTGCATGAAGGAAGCCTCCATGGGTATGTACAACATGCACGGAAAGTACTGCAATCAAGGCTACAGTGTTCTCACAACTTGAAACAAACTGGAAGAAAAATTATTTTTTATCTTACCATTATCGCCGTATTATCGCCGTATTATCGCCCGAAAAATAGTTTTAATTCCAACTGATATACTTGACACGCTACACCTCTGAACACCGATCACAAAAAAAGGAAAATATTTGCGTCGTTTCTACCAGCAACCTCGAACATTCTAAAGAATTCAGCGAGTTGTAAGGGAGTTTCCCAAGCGTGAAAACGGGCCTAGTGATCTCCCATTGAACTCCGTGGTGTTTTGGTGTGTTTTGAATTCCACGAATGGTTGCTAGGGCCACGCCGGGGCCAGGAATGTGGGAAGTGGGTCAGCCCGCGGAACCGTAAGCCGCAAAAGTATTTAGCGGCACTGTTTGATGTGGTTTGGAATTTCAGGGACTTGTTCGGTTTTATGCAATTCCGCTCGTGTTATACTTTAGGGACACCCTTGTGGTTTTGTTTTGACGTGATTTGCATGTAACGGGAAGGTTTCCCTCGGAAAGTGGTGAATTCCGGGGCCAACGACCGTACATGTATTACAATTGCGCTCAAACTACTCAATGCCTGTAGTACACACCACACAGTGGCGTATCTAGAAATTAATAAACAGGGGGGAGAAATGTACCTGGGCCAGCGCTGGGGGGGGGGGGGGGGGGGGGGGGGTCTGGGGAATGCTTCCCCCGACATTTTAAAAATATTTAAGCCATTTTCCTGCAATCTGAGGCATACTGTGGGCCATATTCTACTAAAAAGTTTTTTTTTTTTTTTTTTTTTTTTTAAGTTTTATTGATTTTTTTTCTGGGCCTGCAAACGGGGGGGGGGGGCATACGCCGGCTCCGCCCTATGCTGGATACGCCACTCACATGTAAAAACTGCAATCATTAATGGCAAATTACTATTTTCTAAATACATGTATTGTAAGCCTATGTAGTTAATTGTTTCTTTCCTGGTATATGCTCACCCCGCCCTCTTTGATGAGACAATATCACTCTTGCACTTGGCTTTTAAAAAATGTATTTTAACGATTCCAGTTGATATTTCAGTTAAGTAATGTAATAAACATGTCATTGCAATATTTTGATGGAATCATGTATTTCAATTCTATAGTATATGTCGACCACCCCTTCCAAATCCACAAACAGATATACGAAAAGCGATCCCATGAATGGTTATCCAGATTGTGGATGCAGATATTTTTGTAATCAACAGCATGTATAACCACAGTAAATCGCATTTCAGAGAGCTACACAGAAGCACTGAGAAAAATCCCCTCGGATCCCGATCAGCTAGGTAGTTTCATCATGGTAGTTTCATAGTTTCCTACCTCCATGGTTTCATGTAGCAACACAGCTCTAACCAAACAACGCTTCAAGGCCAGATCAAGAGTTCAAATTGATTTTTTAGCTGACGTACACGGAAACCACAGACCTTAGACCACATTCACGTCGTGTGGTACGTGTGTACATGTACGATCTACATGTACATTGTACATGTACATTGTACATAAAATTGTTGTATAGGCTACTAGCTGTACATTAAATCATGGAGAAATACAATTATTTCTCCATGGTTACACGTATGCACATGAAACAGGGGGCACTGTGCAGTTAACATGCACAGTGGGTCGACGAGACATGCCAAAAGCACTATGCATAAAATTACCAACTGGTGGTAAGTCCGCTTGTGCGGTTTTTCTACATGTAAGCCTACCACCAGAAACAAGGAAGTTCCGGATCAAATTTCAGGCTGCATTTTGGCCTCGAATCCCAGGAAACGACGAACGTATACACGTACACGCGTTACTAGAATGGATTCGAAGTATCATACATAACGTATGAACTAAACATTGTGTTGTTGACCTGTGGTCGAGTGCATGCATATACGTACACGTGCTGGCTTCCGGACAGACAGTTGTCTGTTGATATTATAAATTACAAATACATGGTCCAATATACTCCTCCCCCCCCCCCCCCCCCCCCCCCACAAAAAAAGGAAAGAAGTAGACCATTAAGCTCAATTTGGACATAATTGGTTTTTTTATTATCATGGTGTTTCATTTTATATTTGTAAATTGATTGCACCTGTAATGTGATGTTGAAGTTGCATCCATACCGCTGTGTATGTTTGTTTTGTTTTTGTTTATTTATTTATTTATTAATTTATTAATTTATTAATTTATTAATTATTTAATATATAGTTCTTTTGGGGTGGAGTAAGGATTTTAAAAGAGTCGGTGTAAGGCAGAGTTAATTTCGGGAAACAAAGCTTGAAATCGGTTGCATACAGTTCTAATGGCATGGCATGCACAAACTTAATACTGGGGGAAGTCGCAGATTAAACCGTTGGGGAATACGGTCATGACGCATACTATACGCTGATGCTACAACAGGGATTTCCTTAGCTGCAACACAAACTCATGACTCACTTAGCAATACTCCGGGAGACCAAAGTTTACTGCTAAATATTATTGGCCAGAACTTTATAGAACAAGTTGTAGTAATTTATACCTGGAACTGGTCAGAGCTAGTCTTGCCAAACAGTGTTTTACAACTACGCACAATTTGAAAGAAATTGAGCCATACATTCCCTAAAAAGTAAAAGTCCAGATATCACTCGTATGATGGTTTTCCCGTTTGCATGCCTTTTGAGCTGTGTCGTCCTTTTTTTCAGTGAATTTGTGTTTTGAAAAGAAAAACTAAAAATTAATATTGAATATTTTCAAAGTGCAGTAACGGCTAAACGAACTATAGTAGAAATATACAATTTCAATAGTTTTTATACGGGACTCTGTCTTTATTAATGGAAAGGCCCTGATCAAATACTAACAGTAAATGAGGTTAAAACTATACATTCGTTTTGAACGTTGAGGTAGGATTTTTGCAAAAAATGAAAAATTAGTGTACGGCTTGATATAATAATCTGTAGTCCTTTCTATAACTGGGTGTTTAACATCTCCAATGGGTTCAAAATAGCTGCATGCATAAGGCTATGTGTATGCAAACTAACAATGGCTTACCATGTCGGCCCGAATCCCTGTCATCACCGCCACAATGTGCCGGACCATCTACGAAGCTTGGAGTCTCGAAAGAAGGTCCAGGAATATCGTTCAGGGGAGTCCAAACATTCCAAGATTACAGGTCATGAGAATTGTGTTACACTAGTTTCAAGAACCCTGGCAATGTTCAATCCGTATACTGAATACAACGATCACAGTATTATTTGCAGAGCGTTTACAGAAAAGGCTAGTTATTTTACTGGGAATCAAATACACTTAGCATATTAATAGAGGTTAATGCGAACCACTCGCTTGAACCCCTGCTATCCAGCGTGGCCTTTGTTTACTATTCATTCGTGCACAGCAATTCTCGGGAACCGAAGCCCGCTCGGACCGGTTCGTTAATCTTCGGTTTGTTTATCCAGGCGTGGCATATGCGGTGACGTTTCACATTATGCAAATTCGACGGAAGTAATAAAGTTCGGCTCCACCTCGGGAAGGGAACGATGACCATATTTAGAAATTGTCGGAGATGGCCGAACTGCCGATCGAGAAGGCTGGATGGTTGACACCACCATGCTTCGAATTATAGGTGCAATAGGAAAGTTAGCATTGTAATTTGTCTGTAAACAAGCTGTCCAAATGAGAATTTACAGACATCAGAAAACTGTGCATAAAATACATATCATTCTTCCCCATGTTTTGTTCAGTTACTTGTCAAAACAAATGCAGTCAATCTATAAAATAGCTGGTAGTTAATATGTATGCCCCCGTCATTATAATGGACGAGCCCTGTCCTTGCCTGAAAGCACACAGCGAATCACCATAGCGACGACCTTATGCTGACGTCAATCGCCGCTCACTTGCCGTCATTGTGCGGCGTGTGTCACGTGCCGTCCCTAATATGGAGTGCATAGAATTCATGAATGGAAAATGAATAAATATACCGAGCACGACGAGGCGTAATCATTCCACACTTCGGCACTTCTCGATGAACATCGGAAATAGTCGTTCTAGGACTTGCTTGAATATTTTCCGAGGTTTATGAGTTGTTATTCTGCGGTTAATTCTTCGACGCCGAGTTCGTCGTGCACTTGTGATAACTGCAGGACGTATGAGCAAGAAACAACAAAAATCCGGCGAAATGCGAATGGATTTGGACACCCTTTCCCAGGCTGCGCTGAGTCAATTTGACACGAGTTATTTCAACCAGTCGTACTCTGGATCAAAGTCATTTCCAGCAGTCTCTGACGAACTGGCCAGGGCACTCACCAACTCCATGGCAGTGTCCAACACTGATCTGTTCATCGATTGCGAACAAGGGGATCTGCCCAACTTTCCAGGTGTGTACCGGTACTGTTTGCGAGTATTTAATTAATTGATTAATTAATTAATTAATTAAATAATAATTAATTAATCGGTTTATCTCATTGGAATTTTTATTTGCGACTGTTTAGTCACACCGTTGTGTTCCACAATTTAATTTTGGGGCCGCCGTGATTGTTATTGTTGTTTACCTGACTGTTTATGAAGTTAGTTGCTGCGTTGCTTTGTTTTTTTCTTATTAACGGCTGCAGTTGTGCCTAGCGCAACCCTTTCTCCTAATTTAAATTCAGAAATTTTTGAATTGGTTAATCGCATGTCTGGGTATAACTGGACGTGGGTGGACACTTGTCTTCACTTTTTGTTTAAAATTATCAAAGCCTTATCAGTATGTGGGCGAGAGCAGCACATGTTCGGACCAAAGGCACCCACCCACCTGATCGGACTGTTGACAAACTTTCATACCGTCAAACGCAGCTTACCCCTCCACGACTCGACGCCCGCACACTCGGTGTAATTCATATACTCACGGTGTTTCCCGTAGTGCAGTGTGCCCTGTCTTCCCTTATGATAATACTCGCCTAGACTGTGGGCTTGTTCTGCACATGTACAAGCATGCAGCATGACATTGAATACCACACACTGTACTGAAGTGTATACTATTTTGCCGTTTTTGTCAAGGTAGGCATTCTGTGCCGTCACGGATTGACCTGCTCGAATAGAACTGCGCTTTCTGTGTCCCTTTGTTCAACCAGTGAGCTATATTTCCGGATATGATAATCGAAAGCTGTTGCCTGTCATTAGAATATCCAGTTAGTTATACTTATCATTTCCAATTTGTAATTTGAAAAATAAAGATCTCGTGTCGAAATTTTCAGGATAATTTTTGTATGGATGATGACCTCAGTGGATGATGCACAATACTTATGATTTTGTTTTCGTCTGCTTCTTTTCAATTCAGGCAACATGGAAGACTTCGAATACAAACACACGGTCACCGACCCAAGTTTCGAGCATGATCACAACATGAACAGCCGGAGTGATGCCTTGCCTCTTTGCTACCACGGCACGATCACAACCACGGCACCGCAAATGTCTCCGGACCCCGACAGTCCTGATGGGTCTCCCAACCCAGCCTCGTGGTGGGCTACCACAGACCAAGGCATGCTAACCCCAACAGCTATTGGGAACATAGTCAGCAGATCCAACACACTCATTAACGAAGCAGTTCCGAGCGGGAGTCAGACATCCGAAACCCAGCGCCTGAGCAGAGAGGAGTCGTACACCCCGACAAGTTCGTCGAGCTACGATGTGATCTGTACAGAACCTCTGCCAATGTCATCTCCGGACTTGGCCACTGAAACGGAACAGCTTCCCCCGTATTCCTGCGCCTACACACAGGCTGCTGGTTTGTCTTCGTTTGACACGCTGGTGGACACGCTGAGTAGTGCCGCCTGCGTGGCTGAAACCTCGGCATCACAACCAGTGGGTACACAGTTCGCCGAGCACTCCATAAAAATCGACGGGGTTCTGAAGTACACCTGGCCCGTTTCTTTAGATTCAAGTTCAGCCTTCGGCCGACCGGTGCAGCAGCAACAGCAGCATGTTGCAGTCACGCAACATGCTCAGGTACAGCAACAACAACAACCCCACCCTATGAAAATGTCACCATCGTCGTCTCGCTCTCAAACCTCACCCCAGCCTGTTCCCTGCCGGACTCACACGCACCAACAACTCGGGGAAAGCATGCTGCTGCAAATCTCAAACCCAGCAGACATCTTAAACCAACCCTACCCTTCGGCTCTCCCGACCGCCACTACCGGTAAAACACCCAAACCCAGGAAGTATGTGAATCGGCCGGGTAAGACTCCACCGCACGAGCGACCCTACGCTTGCCCCGCTGATAGCTGCGATCGGCGGTTCTCTCGCAGTGATGAGCTGACCCGTCACATTCGCATCCACACGGGACAGAAACCATTCCAGTGCCGGATCTGCCTGAGGAACTTTAGCCGTAGCGATCATTTGACAACCCATATCCGTACCCACACCGGCGAAAAACCGTATTCCTGTGATACGTGTGGCCGTAAGTTCGCCCGTAGTGACGAGAGGAAGAGACACAGCAAAATCCATCTTCGGCAAAAGGTCAAAAAGGAGTCGGAGCAGATGAAAGGAGCCAGCTCATGCAGTTTCCAGTTACCTCACACTTCATCCTCATCCTCCGCCTCATCCCCTTCCTGTTCGTTACCAGCAAGCACGATAACTACCAGCGCATCGTAGAGAATTTCGGCCGACACCCTCAGCACCTCATAGCCAATCTTACCGGCCAAAAACTTATAAACTCTTTTTAGCTTCAAATACCCGATTACAAAAATCGGCAGTAGTAAAACTACCGCGTGAGGTAAACTGATTATTCTTTGTATTCACCAAAATATTCTCACAAACATACGATTTCAGATTCGCGCTCTCTCTCTCTGGTTAACCTTATGCTGACGACTGATTAATCTGTGTATTTTTAAGTAGAGGAAAAATGTTAAAGAAACCCATTGCATTTGAAAATGTGCAAATATATTGATGTGTACAAAAACGTGTACAGAAGTTAATTCGCCGCACAACTTTTCGGGACCAACTTGCTGACAGTAGAAACTAGCACCTATAATGCTGAGATGTTGGGAAAAAATCATTTCATATTCACTCTCTTTTTTTTTGTGGTTCAGTAACTATCAAGCCTTACTTTCTGGTGTGTTTCCTTTGTCAATCTAGTGTTTAGCATTTTAATTATTGAATCGGGCTTTTGGGGCTGTTCATTGCTTTTAATTGGTGGAAAGTGTGTCACCGTCGCAACTAGTTGGGTGAAAGTTTTCTTTGATTTGAGCACTAAAACCCACAATCACATTCCCGTTGGTAAGCCCAGGCAATGCACTGGTGTAAAGCACTGTCCTGCGAAAGTTTTTAGACAACTGTCGATAAAATTTATCTCACAATGTGAAGACACACTGGAAAATTATGGGGGTTAAATTTACCCAATTATGTGTGAAAACTGCAACTACCCAAAATTTGGGTAAGTCTATCTTAACACAATCGGATGAGAGTTTGTTTACCCAAAGTTTGGGTAGTTGTAGTTTTCACCCACAATTGGGTCAATTTAACCCCCATGATTTTTCAGTGCATATGTCTTATGGAATCTTCCTTAAAGTCCAAAGAAGACTTTAGATCTAATTTTTGTCATTATTTAGACAGTTGTAATGTTTTTCTCTCTGACGTCACTGAATTTGTTGAGCACAATTTCACGGACGGCATCAATTCCTATACGATTACTTGTTGCGTCAGAGTTGCATAGTATGCTAAATTTCACTCCAGTTTATGATCACTTCTCAAATACGCAATGGTGGTGCAAAGTGTGCAGCACGTATTCTAATCCAGTTTGGCAATTCCTTCCTTAATTTAGCTCGTACGTCTTTTTAAAAATTCAAAAATCAAGTAACAATCTTGCCAGCTAGGAATCTTTCGGTTACAGAACTGCTTAGCGTTATATTGTCAATAAAGCAACAACCAGTATAATCAGGATGAAACAGGTTTTCTTCGTGTCAAAAGTATCAACCATTATTGGAGCGGGTCTCCTTCGGGTCACACCTTTATAATCACCACCAAATATAGGTTGAAATAATTATATCGCCTACCTTTTTACGTTTGTAACATAATGAAGCAGCCTGCAGGTTCGGGATTTATTTTTGTCATCAACAAATTTTGCATTTTCGTTTAATAAAGCCACCGGCATACATGTACCTTCATTTCCCCCAAATCACTCACTGCAATGTAAATCCCTAATCACTGTGTTTAATGATGATGTTTTCGGTTTCTGTATCTCAAGACGAAATAAAATTGCTTTGTTGCTGATTATTTTGCTCAGAGATTTGTTGTTGCGCAACTCATTTTTGATGTTTTTAAATTTTGATGTCAATTAGAAATGCTGCAGTAACGGTTGCGCTGTTTACAGTTAAAAAGCAGGTGTGTGTTGTGTGTGTCGGCTTTTGATAAACGGGATCGCAGGCATCAGACATCCATCATTCGAAGTTGAATGTGCGATTGAAAAAAGACACCAAAAATGTGCCTTGTGGTGGTCCATTTCGAAGTTAAATCAGAGGCAAAACTGGACTCACAAGAATCAAGGTCCCATTGATTTGGAACAGTTGATAATTCTTGACTCGTCTGGTTAGAAACGCTCTGAAAACTCGAAGACAGTTCGTTCATATCACTGTACCGTGTCGGAATACATGTATTTACCTGTATATTTCAACACAGACACATTTGCTGTTCTTTAAATTTTAGTTTATATATAAACAGTGTACAAGATACCTAATGTAAATGAGACTTATGTAAATGATGTTGTACTATATTGAAACAAGAAAAAACCAAATGTTAAGGGGAAGAATAAATTATTTTTGTCACCCGGATGTTAAACAAATGGCTCAAGTTTTGTGTCTTGATTTCTTGTCTTTTCTATTTTGATACTTCTAATTCTTCGTCAATTCTGTATGATCTCTAAACAACATTTTAGATGGAAAAAATAGCAGATTTGAAGGACAGGTTCCCCCCCCCCCAAAAAAAAATAGATGAGCAAAAAACTATTTGAAATCTGGGGAGACTGAATGCGCTGAATCCTTTAGTGCCCGTTAAAATGAACATGAAATGCTAGCAAACTGCTTTGCAATTTCAGAAAGATAAAAAACCGTGGTGCATTTCCGAAAGGGGTCATCGGGGCCTTTCTTTTACCCCCAAACGAGAAAGGTGTATAGTAGCATAATCCTGTATGGAAATGGTGTAATTTTTTTCAGCACGAAATGTCGTGTTAGGGGGGAGTGTAGCCCACGTTGTTCACCCCCGTAGAATTTACAATGATCTTTTGAGTCACTGGACCTATTTTTATCAAGAATGGAAAACAAATGTTTAATTACTTTCTTGCCAACTCCATGGGTAGTACTTCAGCATCACCAACGGCAAAGAAAATTCGATGGAACATTCTGGGTTCTTTACGTGAATTTTCGGACACTTTTCTACAGAAATATAGTTTAAAGTGGAAGGTTCTAGAGGAAAAGGGAACTGCAGTGAGTTACGGTGCTGTTACATTCATTCAATAACTACCATACATTTAACATGAATCACTGATGCGACTACAGATACTTGTGACTGAATTTCTTCTTGGTATTGTTCAACACGTATCCGAATCGTCCAAATTCTTCACTCTATCGATAATGCCTTGTAAGTCGCACACAGCGACCCTTAAACTGCTCAGAATGCATGAATCATCACAGACAAAGAACCAAAAATATTTCTGCATGTGATAATGCTGTTATATGAATCATATTGTCCACAGGCCAAGACACGTTTAATTAGCAGTCATAACCCTCACTTTTCCTAACGATAAACATCACCAAGATGTGGCATAATGCTATAATGCAGACGAGGGGGCGTTACACAGCAGTGGGAGTGGCAAACTATCACCTTTACCCTATGAGAGTATTCAAATCCATGGAGAATTGTTTAAATCGTTTTCAAAATGTATAACTTTTTTTAGACGTACTTAAAAACAAGCTTGTTCCCCACAGTACCAATTTCAGATGATTACTATCTAAATTACTTTTTACAGTAGAAAAACATCAGATATCTACCGGTATTATAAGTGGCTCCATTTAAATAATAACCCAAAAAATGAGTACAAACAGAAAAGAAAAAAATCCAAGATTTTTTCGCTCTCGATTTTGCTTCACTCTTTGAACACAGCAAAGACCGGCCTGGAAGTTATTATTACTGTTGTAAAATTCTGATGATGTTTAGCCCTGACAACTGAAAATAAAACCTAGGAAATACTCAATATAAGGAGCTATACAATGTAAACAATTACAAATTATTACAAAACGTAAAGAAAACAAAAATCCATTTTTTTCGCTCTCTGGTTTGCTTTACTCTTTGCACGCCGCAAGGACCGGCCTATAGAAGTTGCTATATAATGAACCGCTGTAAAATTCTGCTGTCGATCAAATACTTTCCGTAGCACGTCATTGTAGCTAATAGTCATCATAGGATATTCTCGAGCATTCTCATTCGGTTCATCGTGAACTACTTGTGCAAGGATATACACATTCTTGTGCATTCTTGGCCCCAAAATACCCATATGGGCTACACATTTTATGCAACCCCGCCGAATGATAAAATCATATTAATCTAAAGGTTATCGGTTTGGTGTAAATGTGAAGTGTACCTTATTTAAATGTACACTTTTTCGCAATACCATTCACCAGCTTTAAAGTTGTTTATAATGTAAATAATGTTTCTCATGCTGTGTGTAACAGTAATTTCAAGTGGTAATTTCTCTGCAGTCTTTGTAAAAACTAACTTATTACATTCTGCAAAATATTTAGTGAAGCGTCACTTTTAGATTCTGTCTAATAGATAATAGATCCCCCCCATTTCCACCCGACAAACAGAACACCCTTTCTCATTTCATTGGTGTGTTGACTTGTTCTTTGCGGGGGGACTGTGGGTCCACGGGGATATTTCTGCAAAGTAGTCGTTATGTTTTCCTGTGGGTGGGTACTGGGGGCGCAACCACTCCATGTGGCTCACACGCACGACACTGCGGAAATTTTATATATTTGAATATTTTTTTATAGCGAGGCCTTTCCCTATTCTATTTTTTAAAATCAAAAGGGCAGTTAAATCCAGGAAACTTTATGCCGTCCGCATAATCATGGCCTTTTGTTCCTGGTGTTTTAAAAGAACACGTTTAGTCTTACCTATTTTCATTTTTGCATTTTAGATATATGAGAGGACAATATAGGTACTTTTCATTAAAAATTAGAAATCTTGCCCCCCCCCCCCCCCCCCCTCAATTTGTCACAAAATATGACATGCCTGCAAAACTATGAGTAAATTCCAAATAGTGACTTTTGGTTTGTTTGTTGGTCTTGGGGGTGGGGGAATAACTACGAGATATTTGTAATAAATCATTGACCAATGACTATCGTTTGTTTTTACAAATCTTTGTTTATTTCTTTAATCATGTAGACTAATCAGGCCAAGCAACAGTGTCCGCACACAATTTCGCCTTGTACAATTTCTTTTTGTTTACAGTGTTACATTCCCTACGTCATGACTACGATGCACTTCATTGTGGTTTTGAATAAATCAATGAAACATTAAAATATAATTCATCAAGACAATCGAGATAATTAACGTACATAATTAATATACAACGCCTTCATGATACAAGAATATATACCACTACACAATACATTGTATCATCAGAACTGAAAAAGCAGCAGCTTTTTGTCACTTGGTAAAGTCACTGTAGAGCTAATCCTGCAGGTTGCATTATAACCATTCAAACCAAATGTGCAGACGAAGATAAGAAGGCCGCGCGAACACCCTAAATGTCATTTTAGAAAATTATAACCCAACAAAGCGCTTGCCGCCCCTTTAAATAATAATTATTAAATTAAACTTAAAATTTGCAAAGTTTTATGCAACGTGTGGATGCAGCATGATTATATAGGAATTTATATGTTGGTCTAACACTAAACCGAATTTGTAAAAGTGTTACATGCTCATGTGGTGAAATGAACGAAAACCAAATTGTAATGGCCAAATCTGTAATGATGACATTGTCAGATTTCCCCGTTTACTTTGGCCGAATGGAACTTTGGTCGAGCGAAATAAAAAGCTGTGATTACATTCACCTAATTGTCGCCCCATTCCGAGTTGAATGCGGTCCAGTTGAATGCGGTCCAAATCAGCATTAGTTGTTAATATTGGGACATACCATATAAATCAAGCTGTAGACCCCAATTGATAGGGAACTTTGGTTTTCATATTTATTTTGTCGTTTGTTTTTTGGTTCGGGTGGCTAACGAAATTATTGTTAAATAAAATTTTACAGATATTATACGAACACTTTTGACCGTGAGCTGTGCATGTACCTTTTGGACAGATCCCTCCAACCACACCAGTGTTGCTTCAGTAGCCGGCGCGTCCGAATCCTATATCAGCCTTGAAAATGTGTCACTTTTGCATGATATGATATTTTTAATTATGTTCAGAACTATATTTTATTTAAACTTGGCAGTACCGCCGTTCTCTTTTTCTTATTGTATTGCCGCCTTGGTCTTTGAATTGTATTTATAACAAGTACCCTTATCACTTGTTTCGGTTAATTTTGTATGGTTGGATGTAAATTGTTGCGTTAATGGGACTTGAAGTGACGCACGTTTGTATTTCACTACAAGCCGAATATATTCTTCTCATGATTCCTTTGTCTTTTAAGCTTGCTGTTCGTCTTTTTTACTTCAGTCGTATTGAGACTTGCTGCTGCTACGCCCCCAAATGGTTGTGTCATTAAAACCATATCTCGTGACTCATATTCAAGTTGCCCTTGTATCATGCACTTTAAACCGAAAAAATATACCATTGTTAATTATTGGATGCATTACTTCAATTTACTTGTGAATGGTTGTACCGTATATTATTCGTGGAGGTATTTGTGGGTGTCCCGTTTGGACGACGCGGAAGTCGGAGTAGGTATATTTGCAGGCTTGAAGCACACTTGATGCATGTAATACCCGGTACCAAAGCTGCCACCAAGCAGTGTTCGTTTTCCTGCAGTTGTTTTCTTTAACCGGATTGCTAAAATAATATAAAATAACATTGATAGCACTTACACTAGCCGTCGTATTCCGTTCCCACCTCATATATTCAGACAGAATGAGGCGGGTATGTGTATGTCATATTATAGGCTATAGTAGAAAGAAGACCAACGTCGTTGAACATTTCGTATAGACAAACAAAATGTGAGTAATCCTTGTTTGCAGAAACTGATGGGTGGTAATTAACTTTTTATATGAATTAAAATCTAGTCTTTATTAAAGACATCATATAATTAACTAAGGTTAATTCAACATGAGGTGTTATAGTCTGATAAGAAAAAAAAACACACACCTGTTGGTTGATTTACCTTTATGAAGTTAGATTTGTGAAGAGGAAAGTTAGAATTAAAAGGAGTGTAAACATATGGATAATGTTTTCTCTGCAGTACAATGTAACTATTACGAGGAAGACATATGGTTACATATATCCCATAAGGTTGGCTATGACGTGTAGGCCCATGCTTACCTGTTAACCCTATATGTTTTATAGAGTGGGCAAAGTGTTCACTCCGCGAAATGAAACATCACACCATGGAAGCCTTGCAGTTCTTGATGTCGGACCTTAGAATATGTTACGCATTTTTGTCATTATGTAACTAAAACTTTCACCTGACCGAAGCGCACCTGTACATCATATAAAAGAGCAGACATCAGGTTAAGACCAAGTATACGCCCTTCTATTTTGTTTCGGAAATCACTGGCATTTACAATATACTTTCCTGACTTGACTTATAGGCTATAGCAGCGGCTCGCATATTACTGTGCGTAACCATCAGATTCAACGCATTATCGGTAATATTGCAAACCGTATCAGCTAGTTAGACTGTGTAAGGATTGGTAAAACATTAAATCTGATTATCAAAAATGAATATCAAGCATTGCTAATCAGTGAGTTCCTTATAGGAGGACTTTATGGGGTGGAAATGCACTCATTACAAAACTGCGCATAGACCAATATCAAGTATTCAATTTTCAGTTCATATATATTTTTTTCATATTGCCGATTGAGTAAATAACAAATGTCATTACATAACAAGCTTTTACATAATTAAAGTAGCCTGAAATCAACGAAGAAAGAAACCAAAAAGTGCTAGAGTAATCAGTATGCTGATACAAAACAACATTAACGATGGAACTCATTTTCAAATTACACACTGGATATACTTTAAATGATGTAAGTTCCATATGAAAAATGCCATGAAACAACGTTCGGCACTCATTAAACCACCAAACTCATAAACGCTTCAGCTTACCTATTGTATTATTTAATCATTTAAACGTAATAGTTCGCTTATTAGATGACTGTATTGGACGTTGTTAAATTCGGGGACACGATATTGAAGTTTACCAGTTTGTTACCTAAGATTCGGAGATATATATCTAGGCGAGGAAATGAGTGGCATACGGTTCCCATCAGCACACTTTTAGTCCGTAAACCCTGCAGTGCCCGCTAGGCTGTTGGCTCGTATACTCGCCCGTCTAAACTTACTGCATGATTTTGATTGAACAATGTAAGGTTTCATCAGATGCACAAAGACAGCTGGCGCTGAACTTTGTTAGAAAACTGCCAAAACATTGTCGCAACATCAAGGACGAGACTCTTCCTTGGTATTTACTTTTTGTTTTATTATTACAGTTTTTGAAAAGAAGTTTCGAACAAGAGAGTATCTGTTTCTAGCAGTGCTTTAACTTATTTTCGCTGGAATCACGTTGTTTGCCAAAATAGCAGTTTTATGTAGCATGCTGCAACTGAAATAATAATGAAAGAAAACGCATCAAGACTTTTCCTTTTGTTTGCATTCGTTATTGTATTGCACTACATTATTTACAATCAATGCAACCTAACCAAACGACTTTGGTAATCTTAAGTCTTGATTGAAATGACATTTGTATCTGTATATATAGGCCTATTTTTATTATTTCAAGTTAATTCATAATTCGTTAAACCGTATACAGCATCATACATCCGGTTGGTCTTTAACCGTTTTATTTTTTAATCCAAATAAAAATAAAACCAATATTGGTTCTTAGAATATCTGGGTTTTTTTGTTCTTCCAAATGACAGTATTTACATCTTTAAATCATCGAGTAAACTTTTAGAAAACATTTTGGTAAGTTCTATGGTAGTTCCATCATTGTTGTAAAACTGACTCTTAATTGTTTTAAAATTTGTTTCTATGCCACACAATTTCCCCCACCGGCTTGCGAAATTATGTTGATGGAATATACAACCAACCAATTACACTCGACATGATGACAGATACTTTCATGCTCTTCCCATTACTTAAAAAAATCTGTAATCTTAAAATGAATTTGGAATATTTTTACTGGATTTCAAGTCGTCCGATTGCCGATTGAGTTGTTAATGCATTATTGAAATGTTATTTTAATAATAATATTTCAATAATGCATTAACAACTGAATGGTCCAAAGATCTCAATAGCAGTAATATATTTTCTCATAAAGATTGATTGAATTAAAACCATCATTGTACATAACATGTGACTCGTGATACATTGTTTCTTTATAACTTCGTGCACGAACTATATAATCATCATTAAGTACTGTTTTATTTTCAGTTTAACCATTTCGTCGAATAAAACAAAATAAGTTACCGTACTTTAATTCAAAGATATTTAGCTACATCACGCCTTTTATATTTTCATAATAGAAACTTATTTAGAGTGGGCCATATGTGAGCACCTTAACCTTATAGCAGCTCTTAAAAATGATTGCTTTTGAAGTTTTGTTAATTTTGTCGCAATTTCCCTAAGGTAGAATACAATGTATACATCTTTTTCCAATGGTGCCGTGGCATGCGAAATGGCACTACGATGGTTTTTAGGCATCGTCTGGAAGGGGCCACTTGGATCTCCCGTATCACTGGTACAATATCATTAGCTAAACAAAATTGATGTTGTCAAATAGGCCAGTGCCATGCTTCCCATCATCCACAGTTCGCTTTGTTTTGCGCCATCTATAAATATAGCTCAGACCCATACGAACGTAGATAAACAGAATGTGTTAATGACGTTAATAGCGAGTAAAAATAGTCCGTGTGCGATTGCGCGCGCGTGCTGCATTTAATTAAATTGCCACTGCGCGGTGTGCAGTTTGCATATTTGCTGGTACGATTTTTGTATTGATTGCTGTGTTTTGTATTGCAACAGTTGAAAGTGATCCCGCCAATTGGTAACAAATCGATACAAAAATGAGCGAGAAGCTCGTGTTTGCGTGGTTTGACGCTGGATTGATCGGTTAAAATTATGTCTGGGAATTGGATGAGCATGTCTGTATTGCCTGTGCTAAAATGTTGTTGTTTTTTTTCCCATCATTGACAGCAGTTTTAAGATTGTGTTCCTCTAGAGCAAGATCGATTATTTCATTTATTCATTAATCTGGGATACTTTGTAAACTTAAAATGCGTGTGTAGACTTCTACAAAGAAAGAAGGAAATCAAAATGCTTTCTTAATTCATTGTGAACTGATGGCTTCGAGTATTTCATAGGGTTTCGACAAGCAAAAGTCCTACAGTAAAGCGATCTTATCGTTGCCAGTTAATTGATAAGGGAAGTAGATAAAACTTGGTAAATGGATCATCAATTAATTTTTTACTGGTGTCAAAATTCGGTTCCGGTGTTGAAACAATCTCCATGCCTGAATTAGCTGGTGCTTGCCAACTGTAAACTGTTTTATCAGTGTACAATGAATTAGTCATTCGCAGTAGTCCAAAGGAAAAGCTTATTCAAAGTATTATGCATTATACAGACTAGTGGTAGAAGATAGCATTTCCAGACTGTTGACGATGACTAGGCCAGGGTCACGCTAAACTACGCCATGGTACCCCCTTCTGATTTCGGTTGCTATCTACTGTAGATAGCAAGCGGGTTCGTTCATTTTTGCACGTGTTAAATGTTGTCATTATTTTTGTCCGTAATTTTCTAAACATAGATAACATTTTGGTAATTCTTTTGCCAAAATGAGCAATCGGAAACCACTGGTCGGAGGGTCATTCATCATATCTGCTATTTCTAGAGCTGGGCACAATGCCATAATGCGGTATCGCTTTCCTTATTCCTAAACAAATCGTCATTGGCGCAGACAATGCGCAGTCATGCGAACTGGTTGCAGCCTGGCCGGGGATATGACCGTCTTACGTCGCGGAAACGGTATCCCATCCCGCTCAGGCCCTGCTCTGCTGTCGTCATCCAGCTCTCGCCCTAGCTATTTTTAGCTGGCCCTAGCCATTGATTGCCGCTAATGTGCACGGAGTGATGTCGTCACACGAACCAGCGCGCCTCTTTCACGTTTTCCACCGCTGCCTGACGCAGACAATGCATCGTCGGAGCGACTAGCTCGTGATGTCATCACTGAGCTGATTACGAATTCACCGTGGAATACGCACGCCAAGGGTCGCTTGTAATAATCATCGCGGAAGTCTGCAGCAGCGTGTGCCGCACGAGCGATTCATAAAGTCACGACAGCGCGGCGCGCGACCTTGTTTAAATATATAGGAGCTCAGCGCGCCCAATCACCTTCTAGGTTGGCACTGACGTGTAACGGCCATTCATAAATACAGCTCGCTCTCGATTTAATGCATGTGTACGTCAGAGGCTCAGTGATTACGGTGCGGACTGCCATGCATATGTCGCGAGATGACGCCACGTCATAAGGCAAGGCAGCTTCGGCGTTTATCTCGTTCGTGGCCGTACGGTGTTTTGCTTTATCCGGAAATGATAATTCTAGCTCAGGTTTTTCCTTTTAGACCAATTTCTACAGGCAGATTTACGTACAACATCGCCTCCCTCGAGGATCCGCTATACCCTTTCTCCCTTTTTTGTTTACGCGCAACGATAACATCCGATATGGTTGGAGTTACGTCTGTACTCGTGTTCAAGTAATGTATCCGTTGTTAAAAACGGTTAATTATATGGCGGGATAAAAATACCCCTTAAATGAAGGGAATCGGAGAAATCTGAAATAATGACTACGTAATATCCGCCGATTACCCTTCCGATCCGAAGAAAAAAATGTTTACGGATAAGTAGTTTTTCGGAAAAAGGAACCCGACGGAAGAAGAGAAGCAGATGAATAGGAGTTGTCGGCTCTTCATTATTCCCCCACCTCAGAAAGGAGAGAAGATGGAATGACTGTAATCTATATACTCAGTGCACCAGCGGAATGAAAGCCTGTTGATATGTTTCTAATTGATATTCATAAAATAGTTTGATTTCCAATTTTAAACAAAAAGTACCCAAACAAATTGTTGCGGGGTTTGGAAATTAAATAACTAAGTTTGTGTTTAAAAATGTAACTTATGTAAATGTACACGCATTTTTTTTCAGAAGAGTCAACACCCCCCCCCCCCCCCCCCCCCACACACACACAAGTGTGTAAATACCTGCAATCGTGGACCTCCCATTGTTCCTCTTTTGTTTATACTCTAACATTTTCGGAAGGCCTCCCATATGTTTTGTACACGATTTTCAATCGTGGACGTTCGGTCAAACGTGTGGACCCTTTGTCTACGCCCGAATGCTTTTGTCCTAGGTCCACGATTGCCGGTATTTACAAACGCATACGCACCCATTGTAGACTTTACTTTTCTTCTTTTATTCTCATTGTCCCTATTGAGATTTCTAAATACTCCCTCGTGGGGTACCATTTCCCCCATTGTTACCCTTTCTTCCCGGTACCCGTAAGGAGACTAATGTAGGAACACACAAGTGTGTAAACACATTTTCTTAAAACTGTATCCTTGTGGAGCCAAGTCATTGTCTTCTCCTTTGTTGCTTTATATAAACCCATCCCCATAGACTTTCTACACCTTTTTCCTTGTGGAGACATCACCATCTTTAAAAATTCCCTGTGGAGACCTTTTCACTCTTTTGTCCTCTATTGTCCACATGTCTCCACAGGGTACCCAGTATGGGTACACCTTCAATCGAGGACATGTTATATTGTTCATACAAGGACCATCATTGGTTTTGTACATGATTTTCAAACGGGGACCTTTCTCAACCGGGGACCCTATTGTCCTCTTTTGATAAAGGTCCCCAATTGAATGCAAAAATAAACCCACCCACATACTAACCTTACATAATTATGTGGACGGAAATTCCTTTGTTTTCACGTAGTTAAGAAAACGGAGAGAACAAATCCAATTTTACTCGAACTGTGAACGCTCTTTCAACCCGATTTCTTTTATCGTGATCCCCTTAAGTATTCCCCTTCATTTTGCGACGGATAACCCTCACCCAAAAATGCTTCTAAAGCCGTTTTTCAGAGCGGGAGTAACGTTCTGTGGACGTGGGCAAGTCAAGTCCACAAACCGTTCACTCTTCCTGCATCCTGCAGACATCTTTTATTCGCAAGTCCAGAAATAGTATGCAAGGTTAGAGCACAGACACATACTCATTGATTTAGAAATGTGAGCCCTGAGCCATTTCTCTTCCACAATTTTGTAGGGGTGGATGGGTTCAAATATTGTATAGTATTTTGTACAAGGAATTGTTGGACCAAATTCGTCAGATTAAACTTGACGGCAAGACGAAATACCTTGTCGAGTGCGTATTTGTACTCGCACTTACACACTATAGTACTCGTACTTGCACTCGTACTTGCACTCGTACTTGTACTCGTAATTGTACAAGTAAGAACAAATAATGTACAGGGTGTGGAATTATTCTGCCAAACCTAATCGATGCCCAAGAAGCAGAACGTCTCTGTTTAATTAACCCTCTGTCCAATTCTCAGCCACAGATGTTTCGAATGCAGCCAAATACGCTCCATTATCCTTTTTTAACAGATTCTGTACCCGTATGCAGTATGAGAGAAACATACCCTTCATCGTGTGCAATCAGATTGTACCCATCAGAGGATACAAAAATAATAAGTGTATGGGAAAAAAAATCAAATAACCAAACGCTCATTGGAACTCACCTGCATGTTTACTATTTTAAAACGGTTAGGCCCACGTGAGACACACTACACGTAGTGTATATCAACAGGAATCAAGCAAAATTTAATACCAAATGAAGCGTCACCGGGCGTGCAGAATAACAGCACCGTTAAAAAGATGATTCCCGCGGAGAATATAAATGACAAGTTCACGCAAGATTTACCGCCGCCAAGCATCTGATGTATAATCTCAGTGTTGCTTACGTAGTTACAACATATTTTGATAAAGTAGCGGTGTGATTGAAGTGATATGTGGTCCCTCTTCCCACGACATGTCCTGTCCTACGTGAGATTCTCCAGCTCTGGGATTAGGGAAAACAACACTTTGGGCCACGCATGCCATTATTTTTTTCTCTGATTGACGTCGTTTCCCTTTTTTTATTTGTAAGATGTTGTTTGTCAAGATTTCTTTTTTTTTTACTTTCCCAGGCGAAATAAGTACATTTGAAAGAATTGACTTTTGAAAGAATTGGCTATAAAGAGTTTCTGCATTAAAATCGAATGTTTTTGAAATTCGCCGTGAAAAGAAGTGAAAAAGGGAGAAGAAAAGGTAGCATGGAACGAATCAGCCGAAACTCGTTCGCGTATTTGATTGATTGCTGATACACGCTTGCTTGTGCCCATTTGTATCGCTTGACGGATAAGATTGATGGATATCAATTAATCTCTTGATCGTTTGATTGATTAACTGATGGCTAATTTATATTTATTCATGTCATGACTGCCTTTAGTTTTTGTTTTTATTTCTTTTCGTGGGAGGTCAAGTTAGCGAAGTTGTTTGTTCCTCGCCTTCCACCTATGGTGACTCCTGCTCGATTCCCGTTTCAGCAGGTGCATGCTTTTTAAGTGGATTGGGTTTTCTGTCCCTATACCTAGTTGGGATTTCCCCAAGCAATAACTCTCTGTGGTTTTCTTCCCGCTATACGAAAACTGAAAATACATTTCTTGTCTTCTCTCACTCAAAAGCTGACTCGGGGGAGACCACTACTGATGAACTGATCAGGCTACCCAGGATAAACAAGAAATCAAATACAATTCTTTCTCGCTTAATCATTCCTTCTGCGTCCACTGTTCGTGCTTTCTTATACCCACTGTTCAAGTTTCTTGTTCACTCTGTACATCTACACACTAAAAAACTGTGTTTAGCAATTAAACACAACCTTGCTATCAGTTTGTAAACATAATTATTTAGAACCTATTACGTGTCCAATTCCCAAACATCAATGTTCAATGGCTAAACACTGTCCGTCAGTACGCTAAACATGTTTAGTATGTAAACGTGTTTTTCAAACTGAGAAGAAAGTGTTTAGAAAAGTGTTTAATTGCTAATGGCTGTTTTAGCAGTGTACATATTTTTTCCCTTTTTTCCTTAGGGTTTGTATCGGCCGAATTTGAAGAAAAAGTAGGCTATACTAAATTCATACTCTCGCGAAAATCAGGGTGTAAAGTTTATGTGGATTGCGTTATCGTACCGTATCGTAGCGAGCGTGACATTTGAAATGTGAATCGATTGCATTTTCGAGTTTGGTGACATCCTCGTACCAGAAGTTCACTGAAAGTCAATATGTGAACATTTATTGATCATTTTTTTGTGGTATTTTCAATGAATGGGTTAACAACATCGTCCAGATTGGCCGTCGAAACCCACTCAACGGTGAACGCCTCGCGTTTTACCTCGGACAAACGCGAATCTCGTGTTAGGAGATTTTCTCAGCTCTTCCGTAATTTGGTTAAATTTGTTAGGGCCCGGGATACCTGGAAAATAGAAAACAGTGGTTTTCTTAATTTAAGAAGTAAGATGAGGCTAGGCCTTTTAAAATGACTCGAGACCAGTGATTGGGAAAACTGTATGAAACTCAATCATTTTTGTCTTATGACCGTAATTTCACTGTCTGCGCATTGGTGTTTTGGTCATGATTGTATCAAGGTAAATTCATTAGATTTATGAACTTTCAAAACCATAATCATTCACCTATTAGCTTCCATGCTATTTAAACACTAATCCGCGATATGTAATAAGAATTTTCGAAGTAGACGTTTGACGTGTAGAATATAAGATCGCTTTTTGTGTGTACATTTTTCGAAGGCACATTTCCGTAAAGTGTATTAAGAATCATTTTTGGTTGCAGAGTTTTTTATACCCACTGATAGATCTCAGCTATCCTGGAAATGTAATATCAAAATCAATAATCAAAGTCAAATTTCTCTTGTCTTGTCCAAGTTTACAAGATCTTCTTTCTGAATGTTTTTACAAAATTCTTATTGGATACACTAACAAAAACGTTTCTGGAAATATTTTTCCAGTTCCAGGGTATTTTGTTAAAACAGGATCAAGTTTAATCGTCAGTTTAAAATACCAATCTTGACTGTAAATCTATTATAGGGCCTAGGCATCAATAATTTGGGCCAAAAGTGCGACATGCATGCATGACGAACCACAAGTAATTTTCCAAGAAAGTGACTGCTTATAAAAAACAGTACAATTGCACATATCTTGAACATGCACTTCTATTTTAACTTTCGGCTTAAATGTGTGCTTTGTTTCAAGACATAAGCGGAACATTTGGCTAGAAATTCACAGAAAGTCACTGATGAACGTATAGGCCTAGTTAGGCCTAGCAATGAACGCAGGAGATTAACTTTTGGTATATTCGAACCTGGTTCAAACGTTCTGTTGTGGTTTGGTATTCAACCATGCTCTCTCATAATGGCTCTGTCTTAGCTGGCCGATAACTTCGCACCCTCTTCCGTTCTGCCCACTTGTATCGCCTTGGTTCTTGAGGATGCTTTTGATTTCCACCGATCTCCGGTCAGCATTATACTGCTATTCCGCAACACCTTGGCTCTTTGCCCGCAATTGAGTCAACACCCTGCGGTTTGCCTTGCCGTCTGACAGTGACTTCATCTCTTCATTTTCTTCACGTATTCACCTGTTTGCTTTTAGTTGTCTGTTCTTTTGGCTTTGTTTCGAAACTAAACTTAATTCGCAATGTATACCATAAATAACAGTTCTTTATACTCACTTAATTCAGCCAGTGATTTTTGTCTTCTGATGATCGAAACAATAAAGATGGAGTCTGATTCAACTTCGTCCGAGTGACTTCCAGTGAATGGTCGCCTTTAGTTTATTTTTGTAATGAAATCATTTGTATGTTTTTTTCTTCTCGTTTTAGCAATCTGACTAATTCCTATAGGTGGTTATATATAAAATACGTTCGCAGATAGCGTTTTGGTGTTTGAAGTTGAAGTGCTTTGCCGCTCAGCCGTGGGGCTTATCGCTTTTTTGAGTCTTATCGTTGACAAATCACGCCATGAAGTTTAGTCCATTCTGTCAATTTGTTTTTGCCATGATGGACGCGGAAATGTTCCTTCCATCCCTCAACTTGTCAAATAATGGAATATATTTTATCGTGTCACAGGTGCTCCCCTTTGTGGCGAACAATACAGGAACAAGATTGATGGTCGGAATTGGTGAGACTGGATCAGATTTGTGTGTGTGAGTATGAACATTAATATTTTGAAACAAATAAAGTGTTGGTAAACGTGAACAATAACTGGTTTAAATTATAAAACTACATATAATCCGAAGAATTAACGTCGACCATTCCAGCCCGTCACCAACTCAGCGTTCAATCCTTTCTCGTGAAAATCTCCCCCCCCCCCCAAATAAAAAAAAAATTGTCAGCCATTAAATTATAACATCGTCACATGATCGTGTCCAACGTCAAATTCCAAATGATTACATTCACGAAGATGAACGTTTCTCTATTTTAAGTCCCTGTATAAAAAAGGGCACTTCAACTTTTATGCATGTTTACAAAATTTTCATTATTCTAAATTTGACTATTACGTCCGTTAACTCGTTACCTATAGCTGTATTAATTAAAGATGCGTAACTGTTAAGCCAGTTCTATTTAGATATTTGGATATTCGACAATACGTTACCACACTTTGCTGCTATAGGGCATACCGGGTAATTATAAAAGTTATCTGCAAAACATTCGATTCCATTCCATAAATTCTGCTTGTAAAATATGCTGTTTTGTAAATCTTATTTGGTTTTTACGCACGCCTTTTTGTCACGAACAGCAGAAAAAGTAACTGCGAAAACAAAAAACAAAACACAGAAATATATAGATCAATAATCACGCCTTTAAAAAGGGGTATAAATCATCTAAGTTCGAGGTTCAATTTTGAATTCATGACAATGTTATTAGACTAAATTGAGTAAAATTATTATCGCATCAGATCTTTTGCCAAATACTAAAAAAGCAAACACATTATGTCCATAATAGATTAATTTTTGTTCCCCGGCTGAATTCTTGTTGTGTATGTATCGCCAAGTATCAAGTAAAAGGCCAATTAATTTTGTAAAGTAATTTGTTTATGAAAATGCCCAATTCTCAGAAAACACACATTGAATAATAATAACTGAACCAATGGATACCACACTAATGTTATCCGATAATTAAACCTCCTGCTGTTATAACTATCATAACCTATCAAAAACCCTAAGCCCTTCCCCTCCAACAGCTTGTGTGTATCAACCTGTCACTCGATAGGTTTTGATAGGTAGGGTAGTTGGCTCCATTTTGAAACCGAGAGACGGAGGGATAATCTGTTTGGCTGAATTATTTAATGGATATGTTTCGTTCAAGTTGTGAATTAGGAGTGATACAGGTTATCCTCCACTCTTAAGAGTTGCGTCCAAAACATGTGCCAAATTGGTAATTCCTTCCTATATAAATTATCAATGTTCAACAGTTTATTTTATTGAAAAATATCACAACCAGCGACGTTTGGTTAGCATTGTTTTTATTTTGTGGTTTATGTTCGAGACTTTCTTTGCATTCAGTAGGCCTATATAAGAAAACTATATTCTAACTCAAACTTAGTGTCTTAATCTGTTTTTTTTTTATTGAAAATAAAAAAAATCAGACCAAACTCACATCAGAAAAACTATCTAAAAAATCTCATCTGTCTTTGTAAGCTATAATGTTTTCTCGAGATCTACGGAGACTTACGTGAATTGTGCCCCGATCGCCGACAATGCTTTACCGGGATGTGGCGTCTCTCGTCCCTTTGTCCCCCGAGTCTCATCCGGTCTGTGAACTGACAGACCTTGGGGTGAGATAGAAATGAAAGTAAACCGTGCCTATGGCTTAAATATGCAGTGTCTTTTCGGCATTTCCGGGTAGCAGAAAACTTGGAATCAGTGAATGAAAAGCCAGGAAACTACAAGACGGATTTGGTCCATCTCAATGAAAAATCGTTTTCATTCCTCTTTGCTTTTCCTTCGAACGGAAATGGTGTTTGTGTTTCGGCCATATTCGCAAAAATTGTAGATGGAAGAGTGTGTTTCCTTCACCGAAAAGTACGTACACTTATTGTAAGATGTGTACGCAACTTGGTTTCAATGGATGGAATACGTCAAATCTGTCTTCGATTAAAGTGACTTTAATGTCTTGATTTCAATGTGAAATAAAGTTTCAATCTTTTTGTCATGTTCCGTCACGCTGAACTTCTCAATGACTGAACGACAGCATAGCTTTTGGCTGTTTCCCTCGGTTCAATGTCGCATAGAAGTGAACAGTTTTGTGGTTGAGTGTCTGAATGGGCGGACATGCATGCCTTTTGGGATTTCGATGGAAATATTAGTTGAGTTTTGGGCATAAAACTTGATTTTAATTTGCGGAAAGTGTGCCTTTTAAGATTTTAAATCTTGATCCTTTTGCCGGATCTCACTTCATGAAACAATCTGCACCTGTAATATTCACCCCCCCTCCCAAAAAATCATTGCGACATGGACCGAAGAGCGGATTGCAGACTTACAAATGAATAACTTCCAGAAATTTAGCCGATGTCCGGAAACGCGAGGGCCGATGTGCTTCAGCGGGCTGCTTGACGAATCCAGTGGGCGAAAAGTGGCATGACTCACCGCGTCGTCCAGAAGGAGGGCACGCTTCAGAGGTAAATGTATTATGCGAAGAACCGGAACAACACTTCGATGTCACATCAATAAATTACCAATCTCATTTCTGATTGCATTGAAATATGACACTAATAAGTTTTAAAATAAATCAGAGCGTCTTCTGCTGAGAAATAGACTCTTTTTGCCCCACCGGAAAAAAGAGGAACAAATCACGGAATTTGTATGTTGAAAATGATCCCCTCTTCCCTTAAGTACCCGGTACATCATACAAGGCTCTACATTGTATTGTGTTTCGCAAAGCAGCACGCAGTTCATTTGGTTAAATATCAAACAATAATTATCCATTGCCATAAATTGTTGATGTTTTATATTGCGGTCCAGTTAAATTACATTTGATAGTTCAACACAGGTCGTATCCTACAAACAAAAGCAATTCAATATTTGCGAATTCATTTTTCAAAATATAAATTTGGTGTGAGAATAAAACTTCAATTTTTGGAAAATTTACTTGGGTGGTATAGTTTGTCCCAACTGTTGGCATCGCGAATGTGCCACCGTTAAATATTCTGTGTCTATTTTTTGTTATATCAATGTCGATACGGTGCCAAGATAAAACTATTAGGCCGACACCAGTTAATTAATAATGTATGAAATGAGTATGAAATGTCAGCACAAATTATCAATAATTTAAAACCGATGTGGCAATATTTCTATTTTAATGCGTAATATTTCGAAAAATGGCGGCATTATCAAGCATTAAAATCACTCAGATTTACCAAATTAACCATTGACTCAATTCTCAGACAATTTGGCCTGTTAATGTATATCGTCTTTTTGGTCTTAATTCCATCATGTTGTTGTGATGAGAACATCAATTAACATGCTAACGTTTGCATTTTTCCCCGGTAGTAATTTCTTTATTTTGCTTTGAACAATCCACTGAAATACGATTTGCAATGATTTTGTTATAGGTTTTGTGTCAATGGAATTGTAGCCCTGCTTTTAACGCTTGCTCCTTGTGTTTACCGCATTGTCAATAAATATTTACATATCTAGCTCATTATTCAGCTTATTTTTTGTTAACAAGTTATTTATGCAAAATTTGAACAATAATTACTGTAGTGGCGCCTGTAATTACTGTTAAATTAAAACCACTTCTGTGTTTGTTATGGATTTAACTGTTCTCTTCTGAACAGGTTAGGCTAAGGGTGATGCATGTCCGGTCCCCGCATGTCTGAGTAACGCGTTTAACACCCACCTTTTCTCTCAAAATACGCACAATAAACTTGAGCAGTTGATGTTTGTGCGTATCTTTATCTCTTCTCGTCAATTCAGATTTTCGTGATTATGGATGCTTAAATACCCGAGAGTGGCTAACTTTGTTGAGCTTAAATGGCGTAGTAAACTTCAACCTACCTTTTTTGGTCAACCTTATGTTTTAAGTTACAAC
Organism: Hippasteria phrygiana; assembly: GCA_037893225.1. Lineage (NCBI taxonomy): Eukaryota > Metazoa > Echinodermata > Asteroidea > Valvatida > Goniasteridae > Hippasteria > Hippasteria phrygiana. Next base: position 849,210 of record JAZGUH010000723.1, read on the forward strand.
GGTGATATTTGAAAAGTTTCGCATCGTGTGCTTGCTATATGCAAATTCCAGTCCATTGCGGGACACAGCGTCTGCTTTTACTCTTAAAGTTGTTGGGATAAGATTGGTTCAGAAGCAGTCACTTGGGGCACCTCAGTCATCGAAATATCACGTGCCTCACTCAAATTCACCCCGTGCAGCAAAGTCGGTCGGCCTGTTGCATACACCATGTACGCTTTACCGGGGAGGGGAAACTTCAAATCACCCGTCTCTGTGCAAACACCCATTATGCTCCCTAAATCCCGGCCAGGTTTGCGGGGGTACACTGGGCTAAGGTATAGTTGTACCCATGGGATAAAACAGGTGGGCCGTTGTCTTTACACACGACAGATCCCGTAGGTGCGCGGTTGCCTTTCGATAGAGTGAACTACGATGACCCGGTCGTAAGTACACGGAGTGGGGGTGTACTGAATTGATGATGGTACGAGTCAGTAATCTAAAGTCTATCAAAAAAAAGTCACAATCATATACATTGAATTTTGAGTAATCTTCAGATATGTGACAGTATATACATGTAATGGGATTGCAATTAATCCCCACATACTAATACAAACAGGATGTTGTATATATTTTTAAACATTGAAAGATAATTACCGCGTTCATACTGAAAGTTGAACCCAATTTTCAGTTCGCTATTTATGCCAGCGTTAAAAGAAATTATGTAAACAAAATTAGCAATCAGTTCGCGTTAGTGAATTATAATCCTTCTTGAAACTTCTTGTTTACTATTTGGGAAAGAAAATAAGAAAAGTAATGCCATCACAGCACCAGTTTTATTGCCAAAATTGTTAATGCTAACGTGCCAGACTTGTTAGTAATTTTTCGTTTAGAATTCATCGTTTTACTGTTGGCTAAAATTCAAAACCCAGCAAACTGAAAGCATTAAATGTACCACAACTTTAATCTGTATACCCTGGCTTTGATCCATATTGTGTGACAAGGGACTTTACATAGTCCTTCCCGTGGAATCGTGTTAAGGTCGGTTCATACTTCATGCGAAGCGAATTGGTGACTTCAACGCCAAATTTTCGCACTACGAATTAGCGAAAGTTGATCACTTTCAACTTGTGTGAATCTTTGCCGCGAATGTTTCATGACTTCAAATTCGTTCGCATTGAACGAAAACTATGAAAGAAAACTGAATGATCTCGCGTGCATTATTATTGGAGCTGATAGGAATCGATATTAATGACAATGCTCATTATTTTGTCTGAATATATATATGCCGAAACACAAAGAGTATCACTCTAAGCTGTTGTTTGTGATTTGGAGTGGATCATCCGAAAAAATATTTCAAATTGAATTGCTAATTTGTGAGTATTAAATAAGACTAGCCGAAACCAGTCGGTGACCTTTCCAATGAAACATTCCACACCAAAAATCGAATAAGTGTCAACTTTTGAATTAAGTGCGAAAATCTCCTAATTCGTACAGTATTAATGTGTATCAATCTTTGCGCCCATAATAGGAAAACCAAATAGGGTACACAGCATATAGTATTAGTAAGTGCATCTTCGTTCAAAATAAACTTTTTCTTTCATAATTCGTTGGTAGGGGAAATCCATTCAATTGACATTTTTAGTCAGAGCACGAACATTGCAACTTTATAAATATACAGAAACAAAATTCACGTAATTTTCTTTGTTGTAATTAACGGGCAGCTATACTGCGAAAACGTAGCTTTGACAGAGGTGAAAACGTATTGGCAGGCAGTCTTCATACTGTGTGGGAATCAACATACGTGAAATAGAAAACATTTGAAAGTTTGAGCTCAATTCGTCAACCAAGTCATGAGAAAAGAGTGAAAACTGTTTTGTTTTTAAAGAGTGATTTTGTGCACGTTCATATGAGGTTATTTCGATTGTTGAAATCGAAATAAGTCACAGCATTTTTTGGTAACTTTTTGAGATAAAATGTTCTTGAAGATGACAGCCTTTCAGACGGAAATATTACTCAGGTGCCATCTTTATATAAAGCAGTAAGTAAGCTTTCAGATTGAAACTGATCAATTGTATTTTTGATCATTACCAAAGCAATGTGAAACCAATTACAATTCCAGTTATAGCCAGTGTATTTTGGCACATGGAATTATAAAATGAGAGTATTTTTTCTGGAACAGAATGGTACATTGCATTTCTACGAATTTTAATGTCCAACTCCCCACGAACACCCAAATTAGTTCCCTGAGGAGTTTAAACTAACCGAAGATACTCGCTTTTGTTGATATTTAGCTGTTGGTTACGTTTTTGCAGTCTAAAACACTATACCGTTCAGTCTAAACGTGTGCTATAGAACTGCGGGATCTAAGAGAGTACGTACTAAGCTACCGGTAAGTTGTATTGTCAGGTGCTTTAGAATCGATCAATGCTTTTGGTTCCATTGTAAAATTCAGTTAAAACGCATGTTTCTCTGTAATGGGAAACTTTTGAGATGGTGGTGGCAGCAGACATAACGGTCCTTTTTCATGGTTCTGAGCATGCGCGGATAGTTCTGAGCATGCGCACGACTGGTGAGAACAATGGAAAAGCAACGTTATAGCCATTTCAAACTCTTGTCGCTCAGCTTTACAAAATGGGTCTTTCATAGAAAAGGAAAAGCCAATGCGTGAGATTCTAGTGCAGATTTCTGTTACATTGGCGTTGATTCTTCAAGGTACCCGGTAGCATGCAAAGCTGTGCAATTAGGCCCAATTGTTAAAAGCTTTGTGTAGGGCCTTCTACGCGTACAGTTTTTGTTTGACAAATGCATTTTGTATTTGTTGTTCTATCATTCCCACACTGAGATCTCTTACTCCTCAGAGGGTCTTTGCAGGTATTTCAAGTATATAAACGCTGTTATGCTAATGTCGGAATTGCCGTTCGACCTAACGTCGAGAAATATCAATATATTAATACTTTGTTTAAGTGAAGGCACCTGGGATTAATTATCTATAGTCCTGAACTACTTTATCCGTAACTGACGACCCGATTTGAATGAAGACCGGGCTTGTTTCTAAAGGGAAATTGCACAAGGGCATTGAGTCCAAAATGGCGGATAATAATGCTCATGCATGATTATGGTGCGATGGCATCACGGCGAACTCTCCCCCTCTCTCTCTCTCTCTCTCTCTTGCACGGCCCGGACAGGGGGGTCAGTCAACAACTACCCTGGATCGCACCCAGGGAAGTCTCCTTGCATAAATCAGCATAATAACGGAGGCAATAGCAGGATAGAAAATCTATCTTTTGCACGAACCACCTCCGATCCCGGCCGTACACTTGAGAGGCCTTCATTTTGTAAGGTGAACGATGGGGGGAGCTAACCGCGCCCCCGCAGATTCCGGCGAGTATCGTTAGATAATCGAATTTTATTGCAAGGTTTTGCGTGGAAAAAGTGCATTTAAAGTGGTTTTATATACTTTTTGCATTTAAATTGGCTCCTCTTTTTATTATATATAATAAATTACATTATAACACGTTGATATTGAAATGTAATGCTTGGCTTTACATGCACGTCTTGCTTGGCGCCAAAATTGGAGACTGTTATTGAAAAAGTAATCAATTATCAGCCCAGGTTTTTTATTTTTATTGAAAACTAGCCACATTCAGGGGGGGAAATTTCTCCGGATTTTTCCCGATTTCAGTATTTTTGGTGAGACGTATTCCAGATTTCCTGAGGATATTTTGGTCCTGAAATTGTTTCTAATTATTCCAAAATAACCTCTGCAACCTGAAACAGTTTTAGTTTTATTTTACTTTGAACCGTATCTTTTGATAGAATATGTATTTTTAGGCAATGCCATACAAATCAAATGCCTCCGAATGTTTCGTAGATTTTTCATTTTCCTCAAATCTCACCCCTGCACGTTGTACTCTTATAGGCCTATCTTAAAAGGACAACAAATGACAATATTGACTGTTAACAATTATCATGATTTATTGCACTGGTACATAAACTTCGTGATGACATAATTAGAAGGGATGACACTGTCATATAAGGTCAAAATCAGTAGATTATATTTGTCTCCTTTCACTCAAGTGGAGTTCGCAATAAGATGACCAGCCCACTCTCTTCAGTCTACTCATTAATGATGCCCTGGAAGTTGTTACCTAATATGAGAATTGCGCAACAGATCCACTCATCGTGATCAATAACCGATGTCAAGCCAGAGCGACATAATACATCACTCAGCGATATTGACAACCAATAGGCCTATATACTTTGATTTCACCGGAACACATTGGCCAAAAGCATTAACTTGGTATTAATCAACATCCACAGAGTATCCTTGATTTTGAAGTGTGACATTCTTTTGAATTCTTCACATGCACATTTGTGCAGATATCCGAAAACATGCAGGTCTATAAAACAAGTGCTTCTGGCAGCAATCCCACGCGGTATTTTCACTCTGGTGTCCTGCGCTTAGCGTTCAGTAATTATGTTGCTTGCAGCAAAACGCGTGGATAATCCACAAGGGGTATGTAGGCCTAGTCAGTTTCATAGCCTATTTGTCCCAAGATTATTACCTGAAAATAATCGCATCCATAAAAGCGCAATTTATCGCATATATGTTTAAGAATAAAATAGAGTCTGGGGTTTCCCCTCTGTTTTTCTGATGTGCGACACAAGGCAAACCCCAACCCCCCCCCCCCCCCCCCCCCCCCCCTCGAAAAAAAAAACACATGGTAATAATGCTAGGCTTATATTCTTGTAAACCTTCAACTTTTTAATTCTGTCTGCACCTGGAAAACAATTCGTGAGACGCATGCATTGCCTGGTCAGATTGTTCAAAGGTGTTTTCTAAATGGCGTTTCTATCACGCATTGGCCCCCATCTTTCCATATTAGCACTGTCGCCCCTCCTACGCGTCACTCTGTACCGCTGCCCTAGCTGCATGCCCGGCCTCCCAGGGCAGCGCGTGTACGTTTTCCTCGACCTTTCCCAGCACAACCCTCAGCTGATAATTAGTATATATTTTGACCGCATATTGCTGCTTACAGGTGAGTCTAGGGACAAGATAAACCATCCTGTTTTAAAAAAAAATTTCTGTCAACTTCTGCATATATTATGCAGCCAATATAATTACCGCGTCATTCGGTTTCACGCGTAATTGAATGGTGCTCCATTCATCTCATTTTGTCAGAATTTTTTGCCTGTTTACGAAAATGAAAATTACATTTTAGTGAACATTTCCAGTCGAACCAACTCTGCTAAGTTGCATGACGAATGTGCAATGCTAAAAAGAACGTCGTGTATGCTAAATTGAATATGATGCTAAATTCTTAATACGATTGCATGACTTTCAAAGTAATATTGGCTGCTTATTTGCCAAAATTTACCGAGAGAGCCTATCCTTAATCTCCTGTTTATAATCAGATTGTTGACGCAATTTCTTTACAATAATTCAAAAAGAAGAAGATGGAACACACACAAAAAAGATGAGCCGAGGAAAGTTTGCCGGAAGCGTGTCAAGTGTAGCGTGCCAAGCGATTTTTTTTACGTAGCACGACCGTGGTTTGGTGAACAGCAGTTTTTCTAAGAGAGCCAAAAGTCCTTTCATACCCTTTGTGTGGTGCCATTGTTGCTTTCAAAAGTCAACCTCGGCTGACAAACAGGTTCCCGGTGTCTGTGAATATCAGACTCCCTGAAAATCCGACTTGTTGGTTATACTGCGCATGCTCAGTAGGTCCCGTATACAAAAGGAATGAGAAACATGGGGTAAGGGTGAAGGTGAGGATTAGGGTGAGGATTAGGGTTGAGGTTAGGGTTTAGGGTATATGGTTAAGATTATGGTTGGGATGAGGTTAAAGGTTATGTCGTTGCAAAAATATTGCGTTCATTATAAAAGTTGAATTGTGTTGGAATGCATCATGGGTATAAACGAGTCGGATATTCATGGGAGTCGGATATTATGACACCGTCACAACCCACACAGAAAATGCAGTGAGACTAGTTCCTGTGGACAGTCAGTATCGATTCTTCATTATTATGCACGTAGGCCCTACGCTAAAGCTCTAGCAAGGGCGGGCCTTTAGGATATGAACAGTGGAGGGGTGTACTGTATACGAGGAGACTTTCCGGTTTAGGGCGTACTGAAACAACTGGTGGTATAAAAACAGCACTGCTGAGATATATTTTACAGAGTGTCTTAGTTTGGCGTGTTTTGAAGTGTTGATTCTCAGGTCGTACACTGCAAAAACTCTGGTGTTAAATTGCTAACACTAAACTGGTGTAAACTTTTTGGTGATTCTTTTAGTGTAAAAAAACCACCAATTTTTTAACCGTGCAGGCAGAAACTTGAATAACTTGGTGTTAAATAGTTCTGGTGTTAAAAGGTTACACAACGTGCGCATGCTCGAAGATCCAGCAATCCGATTGGACGGCATCACTTCTTCGTGTATAGTATGGTGAGGATATTTAGTTTACAAAAGTCACGTTAAATTGTGGTGTTTCGTCCAAAAACATTTCCTGACCATAATGTGTAATTATTCAAACCCTATTCCACAACAAAATTTAGATTTTGTGTAAACATAAATAAAGAATCGCATTACATCGCCTTCGTATTCAAATATTGAAATTGTTCATGGAAACCATGACTTCAGCATGGCGGAAAAATGCTAAATATAAAGCTAAATTACGACAATATCCACTTTGTAGTGTAAGTAGGTTACCGTAGCATCTGTACACCCTACCATAATAATGTATATTAAGTGTATTTTAATTAATTTCTATTAATTTGCACTTACTTTCTGCCTGGAATTTCCAGTAAAAATACGCCTCTTAATTTTGAGAGTACATGTAACACCTAGTATACTGCAAATTAACACCGATTTTTGCTGTTATACAGTTACACCATGTTTGGTGTCAATTAACACCATGGGTGTTGTCCTATATAGATACCTGGAAAGAATCAAATTTGACACCGTTGGTGTTATTTTTAACCCCACCAGTTTTTGCAGTGTATGCATCGTACATGAGTGTATACAAGCTTATGTAATTTATATAGCATCTTATTCAGTCTATGTTTCTAACCACATTATTTATGTATATATATATACACCTGGATCGGACCTTTGGGAGACATTCTGTAGTTATTTTTTGTACCTTAGGGAGACAAGTGACGTTAAGGAGACATTTCAGTGTCTCCCTAATGTCACAGCCCCCTTAAATATTGAGAATTTTACTGTCGCAAATGGGTTAAATCGATAGAGAATGGTCCAAAACATAAACATACTGAAATTCGTGGGGGTAGGAAAAGGGAAAAGTTGGGTTAGGTTACATTAAAGTTAAAAAAATGTTGTGCACAAGTCTATGGGAATGTCTCCCAAATGACCCATGCAGGGTTATATATATATATATTTACATAAATATATATTTTATATTTATGTAATGTTGTTCCAGCGTGACCCATTTACCAGATGGTGGCCTTCCATGGGACGCTAACATAAATTTAACGAAACGGATTAAATAAAATGTATTATGTAAAACATTTTAAATAATGATACTGAAAGAAAAGGAAACATGAATAAATGAAATGTAAATCTAATAAAAAGATTCCAATTACAAACAAAAATTCTAAGAACGTAAGCAAACCGATAAAAGCATTTTCTGAATCGGCAAATATTAAAAATAAGATAAAGACTTCAAATTAGCCTAATACATTTCATTAGCGAATGGAAAACTTATATGAATAAAATGCTATTCCTTTTTTGTATTGGTCAGTGAGGGTGTGGAGCTTTCGGCTGCGATTTTCTTTTTTAACGGAGAGGTGCAATGAGCAATCGATACAAGGGGGTTTGGGGAGTTATACAAGTTTTCCTTGTACAGAAACCAATATCTAGCCACTTTTTGAGCTCTTTGAAGCCTGAGTGCCTTGTATTATATGGCCATTGCATCTTTTTTAGTTTGTCCTTTCTCCAAGTGATACAGCTGAGACCAGACATTACATTTCTTTGCCGGCCCAGTGTGTGCCCAAACAGTTTGAAAACTGGTTTCCATTGAGGCCCTGCATACATTTTTAATTAAAAATGAATATTTACACAAATACAAAATATTTAGACAAATTCACGAATATTTGCACAAATACAAGAATATTGACACAAATAAATACATATATCTAATGTACATTCAGATCTGATATGTTTGTCTGTTTGTTTGTTTATACATGACATTGAATGTTCTTGACGATTGTGATAGTCACAAGTTACAGCTGAATCACAAGGTTTAACGACTGTGATGGTGTTTTGCGGGATTTCCTAGCCTGCCCATGCAGGTTAGCGTTGGACCAGGCGGGGATGATGCACCGTAGCTTGAAGGTATTCCCTTTTTATCGACATAAGATTTTACTGTAAATCTCCAGGCAGAAGTTAAGCTGGTGGAGATTGATAGTATATGATTTTTTGGTACAACACACCATGTTTATGGCTTGTTTAACCCAAAATGTTTCGTTATTACTATATACCCCGTTGGGGTTGGGGTGGGCAGGTATCTCCCAATATGGTGCTCCCCTGCATGGACAACTGTGATTCAGAGTGGATATGCAATCTTGCCTTGGTGTTCCCCGAGGTCCCCCGAGGTCCCCCGAGGTCCCCCTTCCCCACCGTTTCATCGTTCCCCAATGCATGCCCCTCTGCCATTGGTACCGTACCGGTACTATACCCCAATGCGTGCCCCTCTGTCATTGGTACTATACCCCAATGCGTGCCCCTCTGTCATTGGTACTATACCCCAATGCGTGCCCCTCTGTCATTGGTACTATATCCCAATGCGTGCCCCTCTGTCATTGATACTTTACCTCAATGCGTGCCCCTCTGTCATTGGTACTATACCCCCAATGCATGCCCCTCTGTCATTGGTACAATGCGTGCCCGTCTGCCATTGATACTTTACCCAATGCGTGCCCCTCTGCCATTGATACTTTACCCCAATGCGTGCCCCTCTGCCATCGGTACTATACACCAATGCGTGCCTTTCTGCCATTGGTACTAATATACGCCAGAGCGAAAGACCACCTTCCCCAATTTTGTACCAATGTTTCCATCGTTTCTCGGGTTGAGTTGAAAAAGCTCGTTTCACTTTGTTTTTAATTCCCTCGCTCCCTTGAGGATATCCTTAGCAACATGGTACTTCGTGCTTTTACGGACGTTCCTCGGGTGAAGACCCTCCCGAGATCGATTTAACGTAGGCGTTGTTTCTTGCGGAGATGTTGACCGTGTGTTCTTGGCGGGCTAAACGAGCAGCGCCCCCACTCTTGTGGGATACACTGTATAGCTTAACGTCATTAAGAAGTTCTTTACTCCAGAAGACAAAACCCATTTTGTAACCGGCGAGAGAAAAAAGAACAAGTACATAATCCAGTTATGAATATTACAAGGATGACATTGAGGGCCCGATTTGGGTACCACTGGTGCCGTATTTGCTCGAACCCCTTCATGTCCTACGCTCTGTTGCTCTATTGAGCCCCTTTTATCGATACTATAATGTAAGGTGTTCCACTGGTCCTTCGTTATTAGTTCCCCTGTCCAAACTTTCAGGCACTCTCCTCGCCTGGCTGTCTCATCACTTCCTTTCACTGTTGTTGTTCCAAAGGCTAGTACTGTGAGATACTCTTCAATTTCCCCCCTTGTACTGCCCCTCTTTGGAACTCCATACCTGTAACCTTTTTTGTTTGTCAATTGTTGTGGTATATTCACTTTGCCTAAGTTTTTGGTCTGTATACATGTCCGCTTGTTTTCAGTTTTTCTTTTGGTTTCTTGTTGTTTGATTTCTGTCTGTTTGTTTGTTTGTTCGTCTTTGTAATTGTCTTTTTATACATTTTTGACTTTTTAACTGTGTTTTTGATCTTTGACTGTTTCGTGTTTTAATCGATTTGTGTTGTTTAATTATACATATTTTTATATAGTGTAATTATTGTTTTACATTTCTATATATTTGTTTTATTTTAATTTTATTTTGAACAGGGGATTGGTTTAACACATCATTCTGATGACAGTTTTATACTTTTGTTCTTCCTTGACATCCCCTGTTCATTTTACCTATATTATTAATGTCAGAAGATGTAAAATAAACCTGTTTGCTTCCACCTATAATCTTTCACAATTCAAACGAAATGTGAACAGATACCCTTTATCCCTGTGATTTCTGTCTTTTCTTGTCTCTTGTAGCTTACACCTTGAGTGGCCTTTTGGCCTTGTGTTTGGGCGATACTAATTAAATAATTGAACAAATACTCTACCAAGCCTTCTACATTTATACTAGGTATCTAGCATCGCCAGTGTACACCGTTAATGACCCAAGGGAATCTCCCTGGAGAAAGAAGTAAAAGTGGGAGGAGAAGACGAGGACCCACTTAATCGGATCCAAGTCCATAATGCCATAAGGACAGTCTCCCACACTACGCCAACCTGCTTTTGCAAAACTTCGTGACAAAACTTCTTGATAATTTCATTTTTTTTTTTTGCGTGGTTCGCCTATGCAAGTCCCAGTTGATATCACCTATTCCAAGTCGCTTGAGGGAAAGATAAAATGGTGGCTTTAAAGGTTGCTATAGCTTTTGGTCTTTAAAAATGCTAGGTTCAATGTGGCTCTGGCATTTTAACGGCTTGTTTATCAAAAACAAGCTTGTTTTTTGATAAACAAGCCATGGCATAAACCCATTGTTGGCAGTGGAAGAACTCTTAAGCCTGATTTCTTTAAGAGTTAGGTATAAAGGCCTGTACTTAAAATAATCCTCATCAAATCATTTTAAATGTCCAATGGAAAGCAATTTCACAAACTCTGGTTCTACAATCCTTGCATTATACCGGTCAAGGATGGTTTACGATAAACCGTGGATGTAAATTGCAGACTCGTTGTTCCGTTTAAAAGTAAACAAAAGAGGGCAGGATAGTTCAGTTGGTAGAACACCAGTACGGTATGCCGGAGGTCGCAGGTTCAAATCCCGCTTCTGCCAGTTTTCTTTGTTCACTTTGAAAATTCATTTTTAAAAGACCATCATATCTTGGAAAGTCTGGCATACAAGACTTCCGTGTCGATTCTACACGGAGTTTCCGGACGTGGCCAGTTTTGAAAGTCCCCGTATCTTAGCTCATTTGTATTAACCGGTGTGATTATTATGGACAAATTTACTACGATTATACAAGCTTAGTAAAATAAACATTTTTAAAGTGAACAAAGATGATTGGCAAGAGTTAGATTTGAACCTGCGACCTCCGGAATACCGTCCCGTGAACTGAGTTAACTTGCCATATTGCCAAATTGTCAGTCTTTGTTTTGATGGCGCTATAGTCATAAGTAAAAACAAAACAACCCATAGCCAGGGACCACTCCTGGGAATAGCGACATTGCGGGGATTACTTTCCCCCTTGTGGTTTGTTTGGCAATAAAATATACATTAACATATTGCCAAAATCTTCTAATAGGCCCTATACTGATTAAACCCTACACGAAAAATATATATAAAGTGGATGCATAGGGCCTACATGAGGATACAGACATTTTCAATGACTGATGAAAAAATACTAAAACGAACAATGTATTGAATCGAATGAATTGAATTGAGTTAAAGTTAAATTGAAGTCGACCATCTGTCATTATCTTATCCAATGGATTTGTGATTTCTTCACAAACAAAATATGTATCGTAGAATACATGGGATGTTGTCTGTATCAAAACCCACGACTTGAAGAAGAGACGACTGTAATTGAAGAAACATTTTTGCGTAAAAAATCTCACTCTGTATAATACCGTAATCCTTTAAAGTTTTTTCTCGACACTTTCCAAGAACGGTAAACCAAGTCATGCATTATATGCGTGGTACGCACGGGAAATATACATATTCTGTTGGGGCGAAAACAACCCCTCCTAATCAGGCTAAAGTGCCACCAACGATCACGGAATGATATTTTGTAGCCTATTCCAATTAAATGTTGTCGTTGGTGATCCAGTATCAATTATTTTGCTTCAAGGAATCGGGCGATGTTACGGAGCGGGTTGGACACGATATTCGGCAACCAGTTCTTTTTTTTGTGGGGGGGGGGGGGGGGGTTCTTGAGGATAGTGGCATTTCCATGGTCACACTCCAGCGTGCATTTCTGGTACACCGCCCACTTCTTGTTTGCATCATTTTGTTTTAAATTTCACCCGTTACAGTATCCATTATGTTGTACCGGTGTCATATATGAATATCCGACTCCCATGAAAATCGGACTCCTTTTCCCTATGGTTAAACCCTCTCACGTGACTGGACACTCTCCTAATTATCTTCACTCAGTCTTGCGTAATACTACCAATAAGGCCGTATTCTATATTGACTGAAATTCACGCTACACCTGTTTGCAAGAATTTGTAGTTGATTCTGGGCCATCTGTGGGTGTGATGTTTCTTGGCAAAATGGTAATCGAAATGGTAAAGCGAATTTGTGTCGTTACTTTAAATGAGACTTGAATGTTGTGTGCGTAGGCATCCAGTTCTTCGCTTGGTGTGCCAAGGTGTGTGCTGTTGTAAGAGATTCAGAGTAATTCAGATTCAGAGATTAAAAGTCGAATAGGCCTAGTTAGTAGTTTCATTTTAGATTTTGCGCGCAACGACTGCGTGTCAAGCTCTTTGTAGAACTAGTTGATTTAGCTTTGCGGATGGTGATTTCAGGTGTTTTTTTTATCTAGCTTTCCGTTTATCCTCGTTTTTTGACTTGAAGTCATTCTTCATTTAATATATATCTTCAAAGCGCTTTACTGTAAAATTAAACGCTGATCTCAGACTGCACTCCGCATCCGGTTGTTGTTGATTTGGTTAAGAGTGCATGTACACTTTTTGTCTTTTCCCGACGTACCGGGTATAGTGTATTTATATGAAGCACTGTATGCTCAGTGCTTTCCGAGAGCCTGAGAGAAAAAAATCACTGGCGTACTCGGGGAGAGACTCAACCCACGACCTCTTGCTTACTTCTGCAGACGTTTTAACGACTCGACTACTGAGCTTGCTGGGGTCGGCTGGCCGATTCGAATCCAATAGGAGCGAGTACCGGTGCCGCGTAATCAGTGTGAAGATGGAATGTATGCAAACAAAATAAACATTAATTTCTAGCTAGATGGAAAGATGTAGAGATTTATTCCAACCGGTAATTGAAGCAACGCTATTGTTCGCATTAAAACACCATATTGTTTTTGGTCGGCGTTGTATTTCAAGACTTCGCACGCACGAGTAGAGCGAAGCAGTGTGTCGTTCCTGACTCAGCTCAACTCTCCATGCAGTTTACTACACAAATGCCCTTTTGCTGTATTAACGAAACTTCTATTGTTTCTACGTGAACGAGAGATTTAGTTCTCGGAAAGAGAAGTTACCACGCACACTTGAAAAGACGAACCGGGTCATCCGATCGTGTCCGCGGGTATATTTGCAGCTGCCACCCGCTCGATGTACGGGCCGGAAGGTATCACCAACTAGTGCCGTCCCGTTTCTGAATTTTGTTTCCGAGGACTCTCCGCTTTGTTTCATCAGGACGTTTTTACAAAGACAATGGCTTCTGATATTTGGAAAGGTTAGCGGATCTCCACCATCGGTACGACCACACGGTATTGTAACCGGCTTCGTGGAAACCCCGATTTGAATGCGATGTTTTTTTCGGATGTGATCTTCACACAGGCGGATACGGTAAACACGTGGCATTTAGGTCCGTCCCGAAGCCGATTGCATCACGCCCCGAAACAATCACTGTTTTGACAAATTTCTCCCCGAGCCCTGCTTCCGAATTTAAAAATAGTGGTCACGAACTGGAAAACCCGATTGTGTTGGCCTATCGCGAAGTTAAATTTAGGTAGCCGCCAAATTTGGACACGGGGCTCCAAAGGCTAGCTAATTATTTATCTGTTGAATTGTCTGGCAGTGCACCAGGAGTGTAGCCAAAACGGTCGACAAAATACGTATTTTTAGGAGAAGGAATGATGTAACGAGTGGTCGGGTGTAGCATCATCAGCAGACGTAATAAGCACATCCCCAGTGCAGCCCTATATCGATATCTCCCACCGATACCTAAGCGAAACATCCAGCTATTGACAACCCGAGGTATTGAGAGTTCCTTGGTCCATTGTCCAAGCCTGAGAGCCGCACTCCCGCCGAGTGAAACCGAATCTCTCCCCGTTGAAAACTTCGATTGTGTCGCGCTTTGGATGCAGTTCTCGCTGGCCTGGGAGTTTCCCGGCCGTGACAAGCTCGACGCGTTTGGCGTGTTTCACTGCGTCATAAATCCAACGTATGACGAGTACGATCGGGCCCGATAAGGAAAAAGACGGACAAATTTAACTATAAACGCAGCATTGTCCGACGATTGCAATTTTCTTTCCACATTAGGAGGTTTCTAAAATAAACATCCGTAAATAACGCTTCCTTAACTGGAAATCCGGAAGGTGTTGATGATAAATAAGTTTTTGAATATAGTTCACAAATACGGAAGTCGGCCTGAATCTTACGATTTTAGTTTTTCAGTGCCGAAAATGGTCAAGATCGTCAAGATTTTTCAGCTTCTATCATTTGGACGATGCACATGCCCAGCCATCTAACAAGTTTTCCAAACTTTATAATGCACAAGCAATTGCCCCTATCCATATCTTGGTACTGGTGTGGGGATTGGTATATATTTTAATTATCCATTCCCAAGTATTTGGCATTTTCAAAATGATAATTCATCGTATCCGTAAGTGATGAAGAGCCCCATATGACCAGTTTTGTTGGGGTTTGGAATTATTTTCATAGTAAAAAACCCCACAATCTACGGAATAATGTTACATCGATTTGGCTAAAAAGGCGCACGTTTTGAAGGGCTCAACGTTGAAATAAAAATAAATTGTCTTTGAGGCTGCAACCATGTTTCTTGTATTCTTTCACGCAGATCTTTGACGCCACAACGAGTCGTGTGGACAAAATTAACGATGGTAGGTTCAATTTATGTCTTAAGATTTGCTTCAGAGAACCCATAACGGGTAGAAATTATAGCTTAATACGCGTATTGTCATACATTACGATCGTGTATCATAAATAACTCTCCAAATTGCATATAAATTTCCCCCAATATCTTCTAGTATGTCGACGTCTTTTTTTCTAACTTTCAAAAAACGAATTTCACGCGCAGTGAAAGTTATCAGTACAGGCCTTTGTTTTGTTTCAGTTCGGTAATTATTTCCATATTGCGTTAATTTTATTACACCCAGATAAGCAAATCATTTTGTACTAAGTCCGAGGAACCCGTGGATACGACTTAATCGAATACATAATCGATCTGTTGATTAATCGTATAGTTATTTTCAGAGGGCAGTGTTGTCAAAAGTAGGGCAAATATAGTGCAAGCGAATATGGGTAGAAACTTTAGACAAAGGGAAGACTTCTGGTAAAAAAAGAAGGAACTATAATCACTCCATGGCGGTCCACACGTGCTGGATTTGTTTACATATCACGCTATCTAGTCACGTGAGTGAAAAAGGTATATTCATTGCACTTTTTGGAAATATTTATAACAGTTCCGTTATCACGAGGTCTTCAATTCAATTACTTTGGTACCTTGGTTCCGATATACATACACAAACTATTTGATAGTCACCTTCGTTGAGCTTGTTTTTTGTTTTCAGCTTTGCCCATCCTTTACGGTAATTAACCATGCTTAAGGCGTAGCAAGAATGTTGATCCTTTGTATTCTCGTATTTGCAGGACAGGGACGACAGGAAGGCATTCGTGCACGGTTAATTCGTATTTTTGTGAACTAAAGGGTCTTCAATTTCATTTGCAGGAGAGAAGGCCTATGATATAAAAAATTATATAAAATTTGAATGATTGAAAATTCATTCAGATTACTTACGTATAGTCAGTTTCCCATGTGCTTTGTTTGCCGATATTACAAGTTATAAAGTCGTATCCTCATTGAGTGTTTCCCACAATGTCGTTTCCTGAGTTGTATCGTAAAGTTGGGGCGTGATCCTTGGCTATAAGGCATATGGGTTTATTACTTCTGAGCAGCGCCCTGAACTAAGACACTGACAATTCGGAAGACCCGGCATGCAATATAGGGAAACAATCTCAGTTGGTAGAGCACCGGTACGGTATTCCGGAGGTCGCAGGTTCAAATCCAGCTCCTGCCAGTTTGCTTTGTTCACTTTGAAAATTAGCAGTTTAATTAGAAAATGTATTATTCGGGGTGCAAAGCCCAAAAAAGCACGGACAGAACACTCTAAAACATTCTCTGACTAGACTGCACGCACAAGAACTAACAAAAATCATGTATTTAAGACACACATGGGACGATATTGCTCATTTTGAATCATACCAGGTTTCGATGTCTCAAGGCATTGGATATTTTAAAGAGTGAAACGGGACTACCGCTGTAAACGCAACTTGTTATCACTATAGTTGAGTATTGCTTGCAAGTATTATATAACATAATTCTTGTGTTCATGGATTGCAATATTTTTTAAGGGGAAATAAAGGGAAATCCGGTGAAGGGAAATGATTGACCATCCAGGTAATAATCATACTATTCAAAATGAGTGCAACTTTTATGGTTACGTACCAACTGTATGTTTGATTTTTTAAATTTGTATTTATATTTTTAGGCCTATGTATTTTTGGGGGGGTACCTTTTTTAAACCGTTTCCTTTTTTTTATGAGAAATCTTTCCGTAGAAATTGCATGAGATCCGTTTCTGGCCAAGTGGTGACGTTGGAGAGGGCGGCCCTAATCACTAGCCGAACGGTAAACACTCGCCGCCACGGAGCGGCAAGGACGTCAACTGCACGTCACCACCGCGAATTATCACCGATCCCTTTAGCTGGCTTGACGCAGCACTCTAGATTTGTCCGGTTTAATTGACATTTTTTTTTACCTGTTTTTATCCGTTTCCCTTATTTTTTTTTGTCAGTTCTGTACAAAAAAAGGAAAGCTTGACTGATGATTCTTTTTTTGGGTACAAAAAAGGGAAGCTTAACTGATTTTTTTCTTTCTTTTTAGCGAGGCCATTTTCGGGAAAGGAAAAAGAAATTGAGACGTGTTCCCGGCGAGTTTGCCGGATGGAAGGACTGATGCCTTTGGAAGTGGCCCAGTATTAAGACGGACAGGATGTATGTAGGACATGGGCGAGCGGCTCCTAATCGCCTAAAGAGGACATTTTCTCGGAATCTGTGGGCACGGTTGAACTTGATATGCACCTATTAAAGCCTAGCCATCACACCCCCATTTTCTTCCGGGCACGAGGGGCGCACACGCTTTCTGTCCTGTGCCGGATAAGGCAACCGCCGAACTCTACCAATGAGGAGTTCGCTAAATAAACTGGAGGATTGGGACGTGACTTTGTTTGGTTGTGTAAGCAGTGTGAAGCAGATTGGGGCAAGCAGGGAAACATACTGTGGGCTTTAAATGGTGATAAAGCGTGAACCAGTCAACCGATGCAACAGATGACTGATTAAATAAAGGAACTGCAAGGGGACCAGCAAGATTGAATTCACAGCCTCATTAAACATGCAACCACCTGAAACTACTCTAATTACACAAGCCTACCGACAGCAGGCACAACACATGGGTCATTTCTATAAATTTGGGGTCCAGAAGTGTGAGATTTTTTGGTCTCCCTATTTACACCTGACCTGTGTAATTTCCCAACAAGTATTAAAATTGACTTCACACTTTTTGTTTACTTGTTTGGCAGGTACTTTGCTTTATAATCACGCCTGGAGATAGAAGAAATTAAATAATGTACCCGGAAATTTAATAATCTTATACATGTCACACTATGTAACAGGGACACCAAAAATGTTATACTGTTGGACCCTAAATTTATAGAATGACCCAAAAGGCAGTTATGCATAAATCCATTGCGCATGCTCTGTTGCATTCCACACTCTATATAAACACAGATTAAGTAACAAATACTAGTTCAATAACAATTTATTGGTAGATGCATCTAGCACCAGTCAGATTGGATTGGTTGTACACATCCCTTCTTAACATTTTCAAATGTCATTCAGAGTGAATTAATTGAACAAAGTTCATGAGAGAGCTCAGTTTCATACCTTTTAAAATGAATCCCGAGTATTCATATTTTTTTTAGCAAAACGTGTCAATTCTTCTGAGAAAAGTAAAGTGGTAGATTATGCAATAGTTCAAAATACATGTAGTTCACTTTGGTATACAGAGGGAAGTGTGCTAATAATCCCCTGAAAACTCAGATATTGGACCATACCCCATGGACCAGTTTACCTCAAGTTCCCCTACTACTTCTCTGCTTCTTTGGACCTTTTTAGCTAATCAGAACTCTTCGAGGCGTCACCCGTCAAGCGATCATGGAGTTTTATAAGGATTGTGAACGGACAATTGGGCGTGGTAAGGGAAAGAGGTGCAGAAGGGCACACGGGTCAGTTTTCTCCCAAAGCATGTTGAGTTTTATTCGTTGAGTCCCTTGCCCAAAATGGAAAAAAAATTAATGATTTGCTTTTGCTTTTCGTTGGTCGAAATTTCCGCCCAACGCATGAAGTACATAATACAAATACATAATGACAGGTTTTTGGATAATAGTTTATTTGATGAACTGTTATAAAAATCCTTATTCATGTTGTATTAATTCAAAGGACAGGAATTACGCGTATATCGGTACGTCACAAAAACAGACAAACAAGGACAAACAGATGAATCAGAATGCAAACAATACCAGACAAACGGGTAAACAGACAAACACGGGTTGAAAGCAAATGTTTCGCACAAAGCGGTTGAGAAGAGGGTCGCTGCGTTATACGGGGGCCGCTGTGTGATTTTCCCCTTCCTCCTTCCCCATACAAACACTGCCTTGTGTATAGCCAGCGTGGGCTGGGCACGCGGAAAATAATCGCCGTTTCCGAAGCATTCTTTGTCACGACATTTCGGGTGTTAAATCGCGGTTTTTTGTTGAGTTTGTGCCCTTGCACAAAATGTCAAGAGACAAACAAATTACCTACTGCGAGCCTTCCGTCTTTCTTGTCCCTTTGGCGGGTGGGGGCAACATGACACGAAAGTGCAGCAAATAAACTTTTCCCTGTAAGTGTTATTCCTCTCAATAATTACTTCCCGAAGATTTGTTTTCGAACACTTTTCGTTGCCTTGACGCAAGGGGGATGGGGTGTCCAATCCACTGAATTTTTTTGATTAGTAAATGATCGTGTCAAACATGTGCCTCCCGACTATAGTATTGAATAAATGTGTATATGACTTACCGGAAATGTCAGAAACTGTTAAAAGATGGAGCGGATATAACAGAGGTCAGTGATTGTCAAAGGACGCGTCAAGACAATTGAATTTTGTGTTGTATAGGCCCGTACCTACTTGCATCCGTTGAGATTTGACATACTCAAAACAGTGGCGTCCCGGTAACTATGGGGGGGGGGGGGGGCAAGGGGGAACGTTCCTCCAGCTGACATCCGTGCCCCTCCCCCCCCCCGGTTCCCCCATTTGTAATCTTGTAAAAATTAAACAAGCTTGGGTGCGGGTGCCAATTTTTTCCCGAGAAAAGTGGTTAATCCGTTAAAACAAATAACAAAATGTGGAAACAGTCACCGGGTAGGTGAAAGTTCTGTCTCTTCCCCCCGCTAGATTCGCCACCGTTGCAATCAGTGAAGTTATTTTTGTTCAGGATGACGTCATCACAAGCGTGACTTTTTTTGGAAACACATGTAAGGGTAGGTCTGATCGTCATGAAACTTGCTGGGTACAGGTAGACACTGTCACTAGCATGCAACTAATCCGAAGTGACGGCCGACGTAATAAAAATAAATTTCGGCTTGACTCGGCTTGACTCGGCTTGGTTCGGTTTTGAGAAGGGGTGCTGTTAGTGTCTTGTTTTTCTTGTTGAAATTAAAATGTTCGAGGAACGGGCAGTTCAGTTTTTCCAAGTAAGGCCTCGTTGTATTTCATCTCGGGGAGGGGTGTTGGCGAGCCAGGGCCTTCCCCACGGCAGTAAACTCGATATTGAGGCCACTGTGGTAATTAGACAACGGTTATGGATATTTGTTTCCATGTTGTTGCGCATCGTGGGAGGGCTGAATGACACGGGTTACGTTGTTTGACCACGGACGCGCACGCCTGGACTCGCAATACGTCCGTGGAGTTGAAGCCATTTTACCGTCCATGCCTACCCAACACGTTTGACAACCTTGTCCCCGTGGTTTACTTGCATCCTAGTTTCATCCTCGTTCTCCATAGTACACGTTAGTCACTGCATAGTGTTGTCACGGTAATATGGCGGCCGCTGGCTTCAGTAGTCACACGTAGACGCATTGCAGGGTATTTGTATTTACGTCCACTTTAAAATGTCCCAACTCCAAAATGTTCCGCCCCCATTGTCTTATCTGTCCACCCGTGTACCTGTGTAATCAACAGGCAAAAGTTACTTTGGACAGGTAGTTTATGCAGGCAGAACGGTACTTGACCTCCTTTTTTATGTTAATCTTAACATTGGTTGGTAAATGAGTACCGAAGTGATGACGTCAATCAATGCAATGTTTGGAACCAGAATACATTCTAAACTGCATGTGTTTGGAACCAGTTGCCGCGGCAACTGACGTCAGACTTCGGTACTCTATAGGGCCTATTAACATTTAGTTCATTGTTAGCAAGGGGAATCGGTTGGAAGTGGACTGGCATTTTTGTTCAAACCTCGCTGGGGCATTGGGCAGATATTTAATCCTAGATGATAACCATGACCCCACCTGTTTGGTTTGCCATTTAGCAAATACACTGATATTTTGATTAAATGACCTGTTCCACTATAGTTTCGTCTTCAGGATGGCCATTCGTAAGACGATTGTGATTTTCACATCTAATATCGAGATTAATCTGGTGAAAATATGTCCCGTCCCCCTCCCCCGTCCAAAACCCGTTTTTAGAAGACGTACAATCCAAACAAACACGCAATGACAGAAGAAACAAATATGTAGTCCACCGGGGTGAAGTCCATCAAAATAACGCCATGTTCGTTATTTTTCTTCGTATTTTACCTGTGTGTTTTCAGCTGGTTTCCTGTTGTTAAAAAATTTAAGTTTGCCAAGCGGGGTACGTCGTCACTGATGACGTCAAAAGCATATTTTTGTATATCCACGGGTTCCCGTGACCAGCTGTTGCTCCCAGAGGTTGCGCCGTTTTATTAGTTGTTACTGGGTTACCTTGGCTACCGAGAGAGGAAAATACACCACTGTACGTCGGCATGGCTAGGAATTTCCGCCGAAGACGCACACGGAAACAAACCTCTGCTTATATTAAGAAAATTGAAATGTGTATTTTTCGTTCACTCAGTCGACTGGAATATTGAAAAAAAAAAAAGAATCTAATAGCTCAGTACGAAATCCCAGGACGGCTTTTTTTTAGCTGAAGCGAAGTCATCATCTGATACAATACGTTAAACGTGTTCATGAGTCCTCATTGAGTATGGCCTGGGGGGTGGGGGGCTTAGGGGAGATGCAGATCACACCCGTGAGATATACGCAAGCACGGCTGGCCATTGACTGCATGACTCGCAGGTCGACGGATGCTTGGCTGTATCTTGCCTCATCATTGATGGTCGCTGATGATATAAAACCCTTGGCTCCCTTGTATGTGACGCGTCGATGTGCGCGGTGATGATCAGCCCTGAGCGCTGATGTGGCAGTTATATGGGCCGCAGTCGCGGTATTACGTCAAACGGGCACGCGTGCAGAATGGACCGCTCGTGTTTAATACGCAATTTGCTCGTAATATTGACGTCTTGCCCGTCTACGCTCAATGGAGTGACGACATCATGCCCCCGCCTCTGCGCTGGTTGCTGCGTGATCCGAAATTGTCAGATGGCTTTATGAATATTCATAAGAATATCAGTGATCATAATACCATCTAAATCATACAATACCGGGGGGTACACAATTACCGGTACTCGGAATGTTATAACAGAAGGCCTTATATAGTCCAGTGTGTGAAGTAAGTGGATGCTAATTATTTTCGCGTCTTTGTAGGCATCTATACAGAATTTGATGAATCGCAGTTATTCATTAGCTTTTAGCCTTCGTCGACATTCAGACTGCATGGTACTAGGACAGGTACAAGATTGGATCAAATTTCATTATGTATTACAGCTGCTACGTTTTCTCAAAATCTTTTTCCTTCAGTTCTTTTTAATGCCACCTTTCGATGCATGCGCCGGGTCGGCATTGTATTCAATGTCTCTTGGCATTTCACCGGAGCCTGTACGGAATTCATTGCCGAGAGCAACTCGTCCACAAAATTGCATGTAGACGTCGCGAAGCCACGCCCCTCCACTTTTCTGACAGTGGAGTTTGTAGAACCATGGTAGAACCATTGTGAAGGGTGTGGGCCAGGGGGAGTGAAGAGCGAAAGACCCCGGATCCATGTCGTGGGGTTGGTATTATAATTATATAGGAGCAAACGAAAGAGTTCGTCACCGACTCTAATTCCAACCAAATCCAACCTTCCTATGGGCAGCCATGCACTGACTACAAGGATAAAAGCTAAAATTCGAGTTTGTGTATTGAGGGTTGGGGATGAGGCCACAGTTCTATTTTTTTTTTTTTAGGAGAATTATAAAACCAAATTCCAATGGCGCGGGGGAGGGACCGAAACATTTTCCCCCGGCGCAACGTCTTGCTTTTAAAATGTGTTTATTTATTTAGTTGTTTTTGCGTCTCTTTTGATTTTTTTTTTTTTTTTTGAAAGCACCACCTACCCCTCCCTGCTTTTCAAAGCATTTTTTTACCGGCGTAAAGGGAGCTACTTTTTCTAAAACAAAAATGCAATTTCATCCCCAACACAAAACGGAATGATTTGGATTCACTTTATTATATCTAAATTGTAATTTGTATTGTATTGACTTATTAAAATTCCCCGAATAGTTAACCAAACAACGGTGCAAAACCGTGCAAGCGGCTACCTAGTCTACAGGCGCGAGAGTACTAACAAACATGAGGTCGTAGGTTTGAGTCCCATCCGAGGAGGCCTGTGAATTTTGTCCCATTGAGCATACAGTGGTTTAATACACTACGTTATAGGAAAGGGCAAAAATCTGTTTCTAAGTCACTTTTCTACAGTGTACTGGTACATTATATCTTTATTATATATATAACTTCGCACAGCTCTCACAGAAGTAATTAATAATCAGTTGTAATCAAGTCATCACAAGTCAATCACATGTCTAGTCTCATGTCAAGTTACAAGTTGTTCTAAGAACTGTGACAAGAAGCATTCTTTTGTCATTGTTCATCACCTGTATAGCCTGTGAGGTGACTTGGGTGATTAATCAGTGATTTCAATTGTGATTGACTTGATTACAACACTGTTTAAAACTTTTTTATTGTATTGGATTTTGAGTTGGGGGAGAGGGTTCCGATGGAATCGGGCGGTCAGGTTGGTGTAGTGTTTTTTCTCTCTACTTTCACCTCTGGTGACCCCGGTTCGATTCCCACAGACGCACTGTGTGGATTGGAAGGCACTGTTCCAGAACAACCAAAGCGACATCGTCATGTATTACTGAAAGTGCACAAGGCCTTATTGAATAGGCACAAGGCGCGACGATGTCATTTTGGTGGTTCTGGATAAGTGCTTACCGTGTGGATTGGGCTTGCACTCCCTACCCGATGGCGTGGGCTTTCCCCAAGAATAATTGTTGTGGGGTTATCCTCCCACTATACTAAAAGTGAAATTTCCGTTGTCGTCTTATTTCAATTGAACCTGGGCCCTGAGGGAGAACAGAGCTAATGTACTGATCAGGCTGCTCAGGATAACATTAGTAAGAAATAAAAAATAAAATTGAGTAACCCTGGACCAAAAAGTGTGTGTGGGATATTGTCATCCCATCCTAAGGGATTTGGGCTTACGCACCATGCCTTCTCATATAGCAGCAATTATTTTTTTCCATACATAGAACTGAGAGACTTGTCTATATAGTCACCCGAAGCACTCCAAATTCACCATCACAGAATCTTGCTTTTGGGTTAATGCCGGTGTCATATGAATATCCGACTCCCATGAATATCCGACTCTTTACTCATGATGCATTGCAACACAATTGTACTTTTATAATAAACCCATTTTGTTTGGGCAATGGCATAACCTTAAACCTCATCCCGATCCTAACCCTGACCCAGTCCTACATCCTGACCCCAACCCTCACCCTATTTCTCACCCTAATCCTCACCCTCACCCTCGACCGACAAAATAATTCCGGCTTGAAAAATTTTTCGTGGGGGCGCTGTTCAAATCAAGTAAACTGTATCAATATTCACTTGCAGCTGTGGACATGGACCAACAACTCGTTGCATTGTAAAATAAATAAATAAATAAATAAATTAATTAATTATTTAATTAATTAATTAATTAATTTATCTATAATTTCTTTACCCAGGCAGGGTGTGCCCAAACAGTTTAAGCTGGTTTCCATTGGGCCCCTCATACATTTCTAATTAAACATGAATAGTGACACACATACCAAATAGTACACAAATACATCTATTAATACGGTTAAATTTTCAGTTTACCAGCTGAAAAAAATTATTGCTGAAACACCCTGTTGGGAAAAAAACAAGGAACAATTCCCATCCGGCTCTAATATTAATTACCGTGGTAACCACTTTACGTTTTCTCGTTTTTGTTTGGAAATGTGCTTACTATTTTTACAGGGGGTTGATCCTATGGACCATACCCTTTCTGGGTCAAAAAGTAAATATGAAACGCAGACGATTTTCGCTTTAACGATGCGACAACCATTGGTGACACTGTTCTGTAGTAGTGAATGAGTTTTGCTAAGTCCTTGTTTTGCAACAGTTAAAATCCACGGACCATAAAGAGCATGGGAATTCTCCGCTCTGTCGGTTGGGTTTCCGGACCTTTGAATTCGCGGTGCACGGTTGGGATAATTTCTCTGGTATCTATTAAAGATTTATCCTCTATTTAGATCCGGACCCAGAAAACCGTAGGATGGTAGGGCTGGCAACCTAGCATGCGGCCACACCTCTATTGTAGCCCTTTACCTATAACTTTTAGCCTTGTGATGGGCGACTTTCATAAAAACAACAACAAAACAAGTAAACATAATTCAAATCGACAAATTGCAAACAAATAGAAAAGAAAGATCATCCAAGAAAATGCTGTATTGAATATTCGCCAACCTATTGAACCCAGCTGAATTCCACCGGGTTTATATGCTAATATTTTGGGGCCCTACACTCAAAGTAAGAACGCAATTAGCCTATGTGTAGAAACTGGGGATCCCGTCTAACACTTCCCGAGCGCCCTCTCCCCCCCCCCCCGGCCCCCCCCCCCCCCGCTACGCCGCTTCCCCCACCACCCCCCCCCCCCCCGGACACACCCACTGTCGCGACTTTGCCTTAATCTCGGAATCGAATTATCGTAATCAGGATATCACTCCGGCGGCCCACGAAGACATGGAAATGTCTGACTTGCTGGCAATGAAGATTAGCGCAGTGTAGAGTAATAGGAATATACCCTCTAGACACGTATATCGTTTGCTTGCCAGATTCTAGTCCCTAGAGCAAAGCGTTTTTGGTTTTCTTAGTGCTGAGTAACGCATCCGGTATAGACCTTTTTTCACCCACGTGACCAATACATGTATAGCGTGAAAACAAAACCACGTGTGGACCGCCTTGTCATGACAATCGTATACGTATGTATCGTGTGGACGAAACCACATGCGCGCGCACACAACACACGTGACTGGTTAGCTTGATGAAACAAGCGGGTTTTCCGTCTGTACCTCTACGGAATCAAAATACACTTTAAAAATTGCGTTTAACGTGTATAGACACATGCGAAATAAACTTAGGGTATTCAAAAGTCCGACAGTCGTCCGATTTGACTAGAAAACGGTAAAAACTTTCACCCAGCTAGACATAGTTGGCTGGATACAACAAAAAAATTCAGTCAAATCTCACTCCTTATTTTTCCTAATGCTTAGCTTTTTGAGACCTAGACACATCTATAGCTTGTAGTAATGTCTATGTTAACAATATCTAGGGCCTATTATTATAATCTTTTTGTTAAGACTAAACACTTCAAGCCTAAACAGGTTTCAGGCTCTGTGTAGGCAAAGTGTATACAAAAAGACGTTATGGAATGTGTTTACATTCTAAACATCATTTTTACAGTGTGAAATATTGACGAACTGATACCTTGAAAGGTTTTTGCCGCATTTGTTTTGACAGTCGTTCTTATGACGTGTAATGTGAATAATGTACCAGGTCCAACGAGTTGCAACAAGGCCGACCAGGGCTTTCCCTCTTTTCTCGCCGGCAGGCGCGTGGCCCGATCGTACGGCTTACATACCGCGGTAGAATTGTAATCAGTGACAGGGCTTTCCCGGGTCTTTTAGTCTGGTGACTAAGGATGACGTCAAACTGGGTTTCGGAAGTTGACTACCGTGAAATTTGATCAGACCAATGAAACAATTTTTTTCTTCTTTCTCCAGCTGTTTTCCCGCGGTACATTTGTCCACAGCCACAGCGCGCGCATTGAATTCCACCGCAAAGTTTTGGCCAAACAGCAGGGGGTTGCCATAGCGACGAATTTCATGACGTCACGACTACC
Source organism: Hippasteria phrygiana (assembly GCA_037893225.1). Lineage (NCBI taxonomy): Eukaryota > Metazoa > Echinodermata > Asteroidea > Valvatida > Goniasteridae > Hippasteria > Hippasteria phrygiana. Next base: position 875,814 of record JAZGUH010000723.1, read on the forward strand.
GGTCGGGCCTGTGAAAGTATGTCACGCATGCCTGAGGCCTGTGTGACGTCAACGCAGCCCAATTGTGCACGACAGGGCAAAGTCAAGGCCGAGGCTTAGGGGAACTATAGTTTTCAGTGGCGGTGTAGTAGTCCAGATCACAACAAATGAAAACACTGAACTTGGGTAACCTGGCAACCGGTTTGGGATTTCTTTCTGGCGTGTTATAAACTAACCCCCCCCCCCCCCCCCCCCACCCCCACCCCCCCCCCCCCCCCCCCCACGGACGTGAATTATGGGTATGATATTGCTGGCATTTCGGGTTGCGAATTTGGCACTGTATACAAAAAAGTACAGTTTGGGCCCTAGGAAAACTGCAAACGGAAGCTGATTGTTTGTGTTGGCTTGCACTTTTCGAAATATCTTGCTCTTTGCCTGTTTTTAATTCAAACTTTAGTGTGTTTAAATCGGTTTGCAGTATAGGTCTGCAAGGTTTATACTCTGCCAGCTGAAGTTTTTCGGTATCACAGAATTTACGGATTTAATTTGTATTTCTTCATCACTCAATGTTGTACGTAGAAATGTCAGAGAACACGCTCATATCACTTATATTTTTTGTCCCTCCCCATTTTAATAAAAAAGTATAGCATATTATGTTAAATAAACATTTAATATCTTGAAAATAAACTGCAAACTGCTAAATTGTCAAAAAGTTTGACTTTGAGAAAGAACTTGCTTAAGTTCGAAACTTTAGGTGAGTCAATTTTGTGCATTTAACATTTTTGCTGAAAACCGATTGTCAGTAATGTACCCCACAACTCGGCCCTAAATCACACATGCATGGATACCAGTACTGATGTATACCGTGAGTGACGTTCCAACAAAAAGTGACTTTCGAAAAACGACAATTAAAAGTAATCTTGTTCAAGCCTTTCTGGCCATAGAGATCACTAGCGTTGCTCGAATTTGTTTTGATCAAAGTGCGGGTCTGTTGGGTGGATCTTCCAGCAGGTTGTATATACAGAAACGAAACCAGTCGATTGCAGCCCCACCCCGCCTATTTTTTCCTAACCGTAAAATCCCAAACTTCCTCGCATGATGCCGGTCATAATACGTCCGAAACTTGTAATTTGGTGGTTTTGTATATCATCAATGGGCGTTCCTATATTGACCTCTCTTTTTGGGGTGTGGTCTTGCCGGCGCCATTGTCTTAACGGATTGTTGCATGGTTATGCTTCCTTTTGTCTGTGTGTGACGTAGAAAAAAAAATCGTCATCCCAAATGCAGATTGTTTGGTGTGGTCTCGGTGATTTCAAGTCTGATATCTGTAAATAGACTGTTTCGCATGGAAAGGAGTTTTTGCGTCATTTGCATAGGCGTGTGCTGGTTATAAGCAGGAACTCGAAAATAATATTTTGGAAAATAAAATACATTCATGTTACACGCTAGGTCTTAGTACATGCACGTGAAGGGAGGGGGGGTGTTGTCTAGCGGTACTGAAATCGGCACGTACTTTAGGACAACAAAGAGGGTAAAACTTGAGAAAATGCGAAGTGGTGTGTAAAAACCTTGGGGCAGCTTGTACGGTGAAATCAATTGCCACTTGTTAGCTTGACCTGGGTATCATGGTGGTTAGGCTAGGTTGTGTTAGGTTACTGTTCCTGTCAGTTTAATCGTGTTTTCTTCATGTTTTCACAAGTCCCTTGATCCAACTCGATCGTTGTTGTTTTTGTGTCTGGATGTGCTCATGTTTTCACAAAACTGTCCCAGGTAAGTTTTTATCTAACATTTTCAAGACAATGGAATCAATGGTGCATTACCACAAAAATGCATCCAAGATATCAACGAAAGGCTTATTGTCTTAGTTTATGATAAAAACCATAATAATGGTCATTATGTACATAGCTTGGTCATGTTTTCCCTCCGAATTCCAGAGCATGCAGCAAAATAAGCAAAAGCGAACGAACTTTATAGGTTGTTATTCCAAGCTCGGGATGACAACAAAAGCGGCTGGCTCCGCTTGATCGCTCAAGCTTACTCACCCGGAAGCCGCCAGCATTTAGCGACCCATATTCACACGTTTGTATTCACTCTTCACTCGTAAAAAGTCAGGCAGGCATGCGAGGCAAACCGTAAACAACTTTATACACGCAAGAAAACAATATTTCATAAAATACAACAGGGGGACACGCAGAATATTGGAAAAAAAAGTTCGGGGTGCGTTTGTAAATATCGGCAATCATGGACTAGGGACAAAAGGGTTAGGGCGTAGACAAAGGGTTCACGATTGACCGAACGTCCACGATTGAAAATCGTGTACAAAACATATGGGGGGGGCCTTCCGAAAAAGTTGAAGTACAAACAAAAGAGGGACAATTATAGGAGGTCCGCGATTGCCGGTATTTACACACTTGTATGTGTGTGTGTGTTGGGGGGAGGGGAGGGGGGGGGGGGGGGGGCTCCTCGTATCCCTACTTGACTGAAACACCCCTTTGCGAGTCCCTTACAATTTTACCAGACAATGTGAGAGTTTTGAGACGCAGACATACTGGTCCTTTTCCACTGTTCTCACCCACTGATCTCTATTATACTGTCAGTATAATAGAGATGTGTTCTCACCAGTCGTGCGCATGCTCGGAACAACGCGCGCATTCTCAGAACTATCTTTGCTGCCACCAGCGTCTCAAAGTGTCCCACTCTTTCGCTCCAATACGACGGGTTTCCTCTTTAACACTGAACCAACGGTACTCTTCCCCGAGTTTCAAACTACGCGTTTGATCGATGGGACATCGATCGTCCAGCGGCGGCGATTTCTCGTAGAGTTGGGGTGGGGGGGGGGGGGGGGGGGGGGGCGGAGAAAAAAGCACACAACCAACATAACAACAATTGTTAAGCGTTTTGTACTCGGTGTCTACCCTGGGACATTTTTGAAAATGTACTGTGCTGATCTTTGTGTATCCTGGCCTGGTGCATGTAAAAGCCAATGACCAATCAAATGTATATACATTTTGTAACCATGTGGAAATTATTGGGGGACACGGCCGTAGCTGTCCCCACCCCCAAAAATATTGCCCCCCCCCCCCCCCCCCCCCCGGGGATCGCCGCTAACAATGACATCGTCCATACTCGAGTCGGGTCATTCTGACTTGTCTACAACATCAGTAAGTTTGGTCTGGAGTGGTTAGGGGATTATCAGCGCTTGGGGGCGCTGTTCCAAAAGTATGCAAATAATTATATGTACATAAATGCAGTTGTATGTAGGGCCAGGCAGGTTCAATCAGTGGGTTTAATTCAAGAGATCAGTGCATAACTGCATGGTTAATATTTCTCCATGGTTCAATCAAGGACTGCAGTTAACCGTTTTGTCGATCATTGGTAGATTGTATCTGGTACCATACCATGGATCATTGGGAAGTGATTGACAAAATGGTGTTCGCACAATTGTGTCGAATCATTTTAAATATAATTGAAATCTAAATGAAAGATATAAAGAAAAGACAAATGAAATTTCATTGAACACAATACAATACCAGAGGCGGATCCAAAGGGGGTTTGGGGGTCGAACCCCCCCCCCCCCCCCCCCCTTGCCATTTTATTTTTGCTTGTAAGGGCCAACGCCTAAAGTTGGAAACTAAAAAATCAAAACCCTGCAAGGTCTTATTTTGCGTAAACGTACGAGTAAGAACAAAACAAAGAGCCTAAATGGCGCCATCAACGTTGATAAAGTGTGGCACAGGATTCGGCCCAGGTTTTGCCCCCGCGCCGAAATATCGAAAGCCCGGATATGTATCGGATCGATCGAAAGACGACGACAATGTTCTATAACGTACGCGTACCGTGTGAATGTCAGATCTCGTACCAAGAGGGCGCTCATCAAAGTTAATGGTCCGCGTGTAGTGCAGCGGCTAGTCGGGCGATCATCAGGCGCAGTTTTCATTATTAATTAAATAGAAATTCTGGGCTGGGAGGCGGGGTTAAATACAAACATTTTAAAACCTTAATACAAGAAATATGTGATGCGATCAAGCAAAATCAGTCTTAAGTAGGCCCTGGTAAATTTTGGGATTTTTACATATACATTTGCAGCGTACTTCAAGCTCCATATTAGTGAAAACCCCATGTGAATACGACCTTTGGTTAAACAATTACAAATATTTGAACACCGGCAAATTAAAAAGAAAGAAACGGAGAAAATCAAGTTTAAAGTTACAGTACTTTAATTGAGTCATTTTTAGCACATTTATAATAATGTCATATTTTTATGTGAAAGAAGAATGTTTTCCCCTTCCGTTTTTGTAAAAAGTCAATTTTGATTTTTCCACTACAAACATATTTTGGGCCATATCTCAAAACAAGGATTGCCGAGTTCCGACTGATTTTACTTGATCGCATTACATTATATGTAAATCTATTTTATGGTAAAATTCCATATGTACTCCAAGAATATTCGATTGACTTAAAACCAAACATTACACTTTTTTTTTTTTGGGGGGGGGAGAGAATACCTAGAACAGCACTTGACCCCGACAGGGATGTTGCAGGGAGGTCCCACTAGTAAGCTTTTCCCTCTTGAAAACCCATATTTATCTCTGAAGAACATGGCATCACAGACTATATGCCGTCTTAGTTTCAACAATTTAAAAACATGTTCCCTTGACCATTACCCTTCCCTGGTATTGGGGAAATCATATAACGGACCCCAAAACAAACAAACAAACAAACAAACAAACAAACAAACAAACAAACAAACAAACAAACAAAAACACTGTTTACTGAGTCATCGGTATTAAATGCTTCATTTGTTACATTTTCAATGAGACTTTTTCAAAACATTAAAACAAATTGATCAATACAAACAAAATTAGCAAACAGATGTCGGCGTATAAACTTTGATGCACAGTAAACCAACACAATGCATTTGGAAAAAGCCCCTGTTTTATTTGTCTACTCTTAATAATAGATAACTTGCTTAAACCAAGTTGTAAATCCACAAAAAAAAATCAGCGCAGTGACATTGAGAAATCTTTCAGCACGCATTTCTTTTTATTTCTATTGTTGGAGATACTTGACTATCATGTGACATGGCCTCAAAACAAGAATTTTGTAAATTAAATTTGTAACGTGGTCCAAGTTAGCTATAAATGGTGCCCTTTGTAAATAGTGCTTTGGCTGTGTATACGGGCTGCACTCTGTGGTATCAGTCCAAATGTGATATGCCCAGGGGCGGATCCAGAGGGGGGTTTTGGGGTGTGTTTTTTGTAAGATGTCAATGCTTATGGGTTTTTTCTACATTTCTTTGTAAATATCATACTACACATTATGGTAGAAAAGTTATGCTCAGATCTTGAAAAACTAAGATGAAATTTGGGGGATTTCAAGGCAGTGTGTACCTTACATATTCATGAACACCTACAATGAAGAGTGATATATCATTGTGTCTCATTCTTAGTGTTTAAAAATGCTCACATGTGTGCAAAAGATGGCTAAATCCCCTGCAATGAAATACCAAAGTGCACACGTAGCTGCCAGTAAGATAACAGCATCTGTGGTCATGTGTACACAGTCGGGCTTTATAAGTATAGCATCATACCTTGCTCCGTAGTTCCTTTTTTCAAATAGCCCAGAAGTGTGATGTGAGGTTTATGTTGTACTGCATTGTGGGACATTTTGTACGAAATCTGTACAAACAAATCTTATAGCCTAAGCAGGCTATCCATAAAAGGGTCCACGATCATACAAATGCCTGAAACCTATGGCACATTCTTTGTACATTGTACTTGGGCAAATTAGGGCATCATAGCAACATGTAAAGTAATGGTGCCAAGGCTCTACAGTCCAACATGGTGTTGGATTTTGGTGGATTTAGGACAGTTAGGGTTAACAAAGAGTGGATAAAATATATAATTTGTAGATAAATAATATTTAAATTTACAGGTACGATGTTTGCATTCCATTTCAAGCTCAAGACTCTGCATTATCACATTGGACAACATGTTCCATTTGACATTTGTTTTGTTCTCAAAGCTCATAATAACCCACAGGTTGACACTGGCTGAAATAATTAATAATGTTTAGAAGATCAATGGGTTCTCTGAAACTTCCTGGAGTATGTCATAATTTGTCCAGGTCCACAGCAGGACCCAAATACTCCTCCTGATCGCACCAAAAACTGGCCGGTTGTGGGATCCTCTGCAGCCATCTCACGTCCCCCATGCCTTCTTTCGAGTCCGTAAACTTGGTTTCTTTGTAGTACATGCAATCCCTCCCAATCTTTGGATTATAGGGTGGTGAGAGAATGTCCAGGAAGGCCGCCGGTCCACCAATCGACTCTATGGAGTGAAGGTTGGCCTCGAGTGGGCTTAAAACACACGGCTCGCTGTCTGGGGTCAAGTCAAGCTCCTCTCTAGGCCGGACTGGGAGAAGCGTCCTCGCCAACGACTGCAAAGCTTCAGATGCAGAATACTGGCTCAGATCCGGGAGGCTGATGGTCTTCATCTGCTGGTCGGTGAGGAGATCGTAGGATCGCATCCGTATCGTTCCGAAGAGGACTTTAAAGGTAATATACAACATTTGAAAACATTAAAAAAAAACTACTGAATTATCATCAAATACCTTACTTGAGTGTAAGTGAATAATAGTCTCAAGGATCCTGTGAAATCATGGCACCTGTCATTTTCAAGAAAAATATAATTTTGGTACCAATGGTCGGCTGACCATCATTGGAAAAACTGTTCCTCGACCCGACGTCTATAGATTACTGTTTTGTCTGAATTAGGGTCAGGACACCAGACTACAACAGGAACAACATTTTTTTCTCTAGGTTTCCCAGCATTTATGCACACAAAACTTTAAACGAGTCATTGCTATAGTATAGGAGGGAGTCCACCATTTTGGACCGTATATCTGAACCCATGCAAAAATTAGGGGTCTTCAAACAATAATAATTAATATTTTGAGCTGTCTAAAACACAAAAAAAAATAGTATTACATGAACAAAAGGTTTATCTTATTATTCATCAGTTTCTACTTAATTCACAAACTTGGAGGTATAAAAGTTACTTCATAAGTTGCCATTTGGAAATAATATCGAAACATTTTTCACAATAAAATCTGAACCAAAGAAAACACCTCAAAACGCATTCATGTGTAGACAGATTAGACCTTCAATTGACACAATGCTTTTGATAATTAAATAATGTCAGCAATTAGGCGCACTTTTTTTTTACAGACACCGGCACCCAGAAATTACACCTTTTAAAGTGCCATAACTCTGAAATGCAAGTACCTATGGAGCTAATTTTCATACCATTTAATTTGTCGTGCAATTTGTGACAAATAGGCCTAGGCCTAGGCCTAGCTAAAAAATATATATATAAAATAAAAAACGCGCCAGACTCCCTAGATATAGTCTTTTTGCTATAAAATACTAATTCCTAAATCCATTAATTTATGAAATTACAGCAAAAGCATATTACTACCTTTAATGACGCCGTGCATATCGTGGTGATCGTGCAGCGGGAGTCTACAGCCGCGTTCCACCACAAAAACACCCATGGACACCGTGGAATCCTCGGCCACGAACATGTAGCCGACCGGAGTGGAGGCCGGCTCGCCACGGGCGGCCCGCTGGGCGGGGTCTATGCCCAGGTCGGCAGCCCGGATTCGATTCATGCTCGTCTGGAGGGAGCTCAGCTTGTCCAGGAATACTTTTCGATCTCCTTTGACGGATTTGAATGTTTCCAGGGCTTGTTTGGCGAGCTTTTGGATCGACTGGAGGTTCGCCATTCGGGTTGCGAGAGGCAGTCACGTCGGTCGGATATCTGTCCTGCCTATACTAGCCTGCGCCTAACGCCTGTGCGCTATGCATATGCGAAGATGTCATGACCTTAGACCTTAGACCTTAGGCATGCACTGTCAGTTTTACAAAATAAAATTGTAAACTATTAAAAAAGAAAAAAAGAAATTATCTTTGAACTGAACAAAAATATTAGAATGTACTTCTCTGTTCATGTTGTTTGTCAGGATAAATTTTGGTTATTTTATTATCTAAAAACATATCATCATAATAATAATTTTTCTCTCTGAGGTCAAAGGTAAAGGACACCAGCAGCGGAATCGAAACTGATTTTGTAATTTCTGGTGCTTGTGGTAGGTCTTTTTTTTAGTTTTGCGGTGAAATATCTAATCAATCGGCCTGGCTATTGCCCCATGCTTTTTAAAACAAGCCTTTCGGCCTAAAGAACCTTTACTGGGTTTTCGAACCGTGTTTTCTTTTCTAAAAATATTCTTCACAGTTCACTGCATATTATAATAAAGTGAAACCTTTTTCAGTTTTTAAAATCAAATTCTAAAAATGATGTCAAAAGAGAAGTCTGTTTTAGGTTGAAAAAGTCATTCTGGAATGAGAAAAAATACCCTTGACTCTAATTTGATCAAAACTAAAATTGAAAATTCCAGCTCAAGGCTCGTGACATGTGAGATTCACCATTTAGCTTGAAAATTCCAGCTCAAGGCTCATGACATGTGAGAAACGGCCCAGGTTGGACGTCCTTATTTCATTGCATTACACAGAGTAGTAGTGCAATGTAATGGAGATACTGTAGGAGTCCAACCTGGGCTAGTCATAGTCCGAGTAACTTGGACCCTTCATATCGCCTTTTTTAACATTTGGACATGATCTGGCGATAGTAGGGTCCAAGTCGATTGTGCGATAGAGAATGGCCAAACACAAAATCCCCCCAAAAAACATCAGAATTCAACCTTACAACGGCCACCAAAATACTAGATACGCCACCACCTGACCAAGTGGAGTTCCGTGATCAGATAAATGTACCAAGGTTTACTTAACATTCAAATAAAAAGTGAAATTTTACCGTTTATTTCCCAGAGACCCCCGCAGAACATGTCTTTTCGCCGTTTTGAAGTTCAAAAAGTGACTCCTCCATCTTGCATGACGTACGTCACCCTGATGCGCAGCGCCCGCATGCACCGCCCGACAACCTGCCGGCGACTGCTTCGCGAGTGGTAAAACGGTCGCTGTACGTGTTCGTGTGTAGATCATAGAGTTATACATGATGTAGCATGTGTAGTATATTGATTCGAGGTTTCACGCGCGTCATGAGGTAGGAAATTCTTCACGAAACAGTCGCCGGCATAAACAGGTTGTCGCGCGGTGCATGCTAGTCTTGGTTCCAAGACGTCCTTAGCGCGGTGCGACGTACAGCGCGCACGGCATGGCAGCACCCTCTAGCTACACAAACACAAACACACGCCTTGGCGAGAGGGCGCTGTCGGCCGGCCGTGCGCGCTATACGTCGCACCGCTAAGAACGTCTTGGAACCTAGACTAGGTGCATGCGGGCGCTGCGCATCAGGGTGACGTACGTCATGCAAGATGGAGGAGTCACTTTTTGAACTTCAAAACGGCGAAAAGACATGTTCTGCGGGGGTCTCTGGGAAATAAACGGTAAAATTTCACTTTTTATTTGGATGTTAAGTAAACCTTGGTACATTTATCTGATCACGGAACTCCACTTGGTCAGGTGGTGGCGTATCTAGTATTTTGGTGGCCGTTGTAAGGTTGAATTCTGATGTTTTTTGGGGGGATTTTGTGTTTGGCCATTCTCTATCGCACAATCGACTTGGACCCTACTATCGCCAGATCATGTCCAAATGTTAAAAAAGGCGATATGAAGGGTCCAAGTTACTCGGACTAGGCTAGTCATGAGCCTAGACCTGAATTTTTTAAACTAACATTCATCAGTAACTGGTACCCGGAGAGGGATTCCCCAATTATATTTCCTTATTTTTATTGCCATTGAAAATGGATTTTCTGGTTATTATTTTTCTTTATAATAATATTAATAAATGTTCCATTGCAAAGATATGTGAAAAGAGCATAACTCGACTAATGACAGATATTTAGAAATTAGAATAAAATCAATTAATATTTGGACTGGTTCACAGTGCCATACGTTTGTGGATAAATTACATACATGGTTTGTTTGGCCTCTGTACCCACAATGCATTGAGAATGTCAAAAAGGTTTATTGACAACTTGATCGCTGACCAACTGGACTTTGACTTTGACGAGTTCTGAGAACTTGACCATTGAGATACAATGTAACCTTGGCTTTGGCTCCGGCTTTGGCTCCGGCTTTGGCTCCGGCTTTGGCTCCGGCTTTGGCTCCGGCTTTGGCTCCGGCTTTGGCTCCGGCTTTGGCTCCGGCTTTGGCTCCGGCTTTGGCTCCGGCTTTGGCTCCGGCTTGCCCTAATTTTAGGACCTAAAATGTGGCCAGATCAGGGGCACTTAAAAAAAAAAAATGCACATCAAAGTCTTTTATTTGACTCGGAGGCACAGCCTGTTTATTTGTTTGAGGCTTCAGATTGTCACCGGAGCTGGGGATAGCTGGAGAAAAAGCCAAAGATATATCTTGAAAAATTGCCATGAGCGTTGACCAACTCGACCGTCTGTTCACTCCATTGGAATGACAACAAGACAACTCTACTGTTAAAAAAGTCATTTGTTGCGTTGAGACCGGTTTTCCATTGAGACAACTTGACTTTCCCGTCTCATGCTTTTTGTCATATAGCTTGAGAGTGTAAAGTAATATGCCTTGTATTACACATGCACAGTTGGGTACCATCATGACCATAATGATAGCTATTGACCTATCGCGGTCGAATCGCGTCAACGCAGCTTGTGAATTATTGTCCAATCACATCAATTATAATTCTACGTGAAACGAGCAAAATCTGAGACAAACAAAAATGACCACACAAAATTCCCATAGGGTTGTCTAAGGGGCGTGGTTAACTCGTAAACGGTGATAGGTCAATTGAAAATGCATTACGGTTACTATGCTAGTTTAAAGAACAAAGAAATCACATCAAAATTTTGTTTTTTTTATTTAAAAAGAGAGAAAATCTATGTAATGCTGTTTTATTATCCTATATTCTAATGTTTACACAAAGAACAATGATTTTGAGGTTATGGTGTGTGTAATGTGAATCTTCTATGGCCGCCTTCTAGACCAAATAAAAAAATGAATATTTTTAAAGCATGTATCATCCTTCTTTAACCAGGTAAAAATCTGTGGCCAATGAACTGCAGCAGAATGTTACATTGATATCATAATCAGCAGGCGGGGTCGCACTACTTCCCGACATCGTTTTAAGAACATTGTTCAGTTCGTCAGGTCGTTGCAAAATCACTACAAAAGGCAAGGAAGAAACGATTTTAGGCTGTGCCATCAGGTGAAAGTTCATTCTCAAGATGAGTTGGTAAGTTTTCTGATCTCTATTGTTGACCATGGCATGACTAGCATCGGGCTTTCTGTCATGTCTATTTCACACTATATAAGTCACACCTCTCTCTTTATAAAATCATCATTGATTGTCCCATCTGCAAAAGTGTATTACATGTACATGACACAAGATGAACTGAACGGATTTGTCTTGATGTCTTTTCATTAACAGCACTGTACATCCAATTATGAAGCCAGGCGAGTGACCGTTTAACTTTGTTATCATACAGCTAAACGAATTCCTAATCCGTGCGCACATAATACTAATGCGTAGGGGTGTGTATTTACGGGTAGTAAAAGAACCGGGTACCTGATTGAAAAAAATACGGGTACCCGGGTACCCGTTAACCCTAACTCCCTAGGGTGTGTGGAAAATCATATTAAAATTGGAGGATTCAGGACTGTTAGGGTTAAAGAAACCCAACCCAAAACTTCCAATCCCGGAAGTTGCAATAATGTCTTTCTCTGAGATTCAATATTCTGATTTCAGACAAAAGTCTGAAAAATCTTATGCCTGTCTAGTAAACATGATCACTACTCCGCAATTACATGTTCCGGCACATGCATGCGCCGGCATATCACAAAAGACAGAAGCTTTATACAGTTGTATTTATTGTGGAATGAGGCTAGCCCTAGAATGACGCTATGATATAGCGTCATAGCGCCCAAGTATGCAAAACAGTCCTATGCTAGAAACCGAAGATCAAAAATCACACTTTACCTGCATAAATATTCTTGGCATCATTTTATTCAAACAGTTCAACAGCCCATCTCCCTGTCCGGATAGAAATATTCCTCCAAGAATGTCAAGAACAGGAGATATTTGCGGCGCAAAATCGTCTCCACGCGACGCTGACTTCACAAACACGAGGAGTAATACCCACATTTAGAACGTTCATCAACAGAGGGCGCAATTTACAGTCGCCGCGTGCACGGCCGAAATTGCGCCCTCTGTTGTTGATGAACATTCAAGACGCGCGGACAAGGTATTACTCCTCGTGTTTGTGAAGTCAGCGTCGCGTGGAGACGATTTTGCGCCGCAAATATCTCCTGTTCTTGACATTCTTGGAGGAATATTTCTATCCGGACAGGGAGATGGGCTGTTGAACTGTTTGAATAAAATGATGCCAAGAATATTTATGCAGGTAAAGTGTGATTTTTGATCTTCGGTTTCTAGCATAGGACTGTTTTGCATACTTGGGCGCTAGGACGCTATATCATAGCGTCCTTCTAGGGCTAGAATGAGGCATGCTATTATGTCTCGTCGAGGCTCTTTATCCATACCCAGACTACAAAAACCATGACCTATAAATTTCCTTTGGTGTCAATTTTAGTGAGCGTCATAAACATAAAATCTGTGCTGGTTTCCCATGTAGTCGTGTTTTAATTTTGAAAATTCCCGACAAATAACATTCAAAACCTTTCCTTTTTCATTTTCTGGAACCGGTTTCTGACATGAACGGTCGGGTACTCGGGTACCCGGTTCTGATGCACACCCCTACTAATGCATGTGCAGAAATACGTAATTTGTGTGCAGGATATGAACAGTACATGATAATCCTCTTTCCCCGCTTCTCCAAATATATTTTGAAATGCCCACTCCCTCCCACCTCTCCCCCCAAAAATGACGGAGAGTAATGTTAACCTCATATTTCTCTCAGGGTATCAGGAATGTTTAAGAGTAATACGTACATTGTAGATAAAAAGAACAAGGTATACCAGCAGGTTGTTTTTTTCAATGCTGCTTCATTAACTTGAACACCATGCTAAATCCAACAATTTCAATATGATTTTACATACGCCCTAGGGGGTAATTAGGGTTAATCATTTTGTTTCAACTTGATGACTGCTAGTATACGATCAACATACTTATTTAAAGCTTGAAAGCTTTGTGCAACTTCATTTTTGCATAATTAGCCTTCTTGGACAAAGTGGAGGGGCGCTAGTTTGCTTTGACCAAGTTCTCTGTATTCAGCAAAACCAAAATGGCACACTCTTATGTCCACCATATCTCAAGACAGCTAATTTAGGTATCCTTCCCTGACAAAATCTACCTGATGTAGCTGTGTCTGACCATGTGCTATCATTAGTTTTGTCTGTGTATATTTTTTTGTCTGCAGGAACATCTTCAGTCGTCTCACTTCTCCAAAGAAGGCTCCCCCTGTCATTACAAAAGAGGTCAACCATTTTTCTGATTTATCCGCTTATCTACCTTGGGATTCAAGCCACACGCCTCCTAGTTCTTGGGCCATACACCATCTTATAGGAAATGTCAGCACATACATGCAGCACCAACATTACTGGCTGTCTGTCTCTAGCATAGGCTATAAACAAAACTAGATATTATATGTGTCTGTTCTAGATCAGAACACATGGCTTTTCCGTTTTCCTGTCTTTATACACAGTGCAAAGATTCAAGTCAATATGGTGTGAGATTATGGCAAATTTAGCATTCAGAAGAAAATTAGACAACTTTGCATATTCATAAAAAAATCAAATGATGATGTCATCATGACGTCACTTCATATTTGGCATCTACAGTTTATGCTCTATGTATACAACAACTTTTATCACGATCACAGAAAAAAAAAGATGAAAATCTTGGTACCAATCTTTAATTCTGAAAGTGTAGCACAAGAAAATAGGTCTTGTCTTAATGTTTCGTCATATAATACACGTTCACACCGACACCAAGATTGATGTGGGCTGGCTAGATAATCGAGGGTTTATTGTGTTTGGGATCCTAACAGAGGTGGAAATTACAGGCCGGTTCATGCTTCATGTGAATTTTAGAGTGAAGAGAATTTGTCAGGTTAACGGCGAACATCACAATGAAACAACAGTCGGCAACACAGTGAAATTTGCTTTGCTTTCATATTCGTGTGAAGTTGAACTGGGCTGATCTGTAACTAACAAAACTCCTTGTCATTTTTCCTTTAATAGGAGGAGAAGGAGTTTGAGCGAGAAGTGAACAAAATCAGTGTGTAAGTGTTGAAGTGTTGCAGATTGTTTTTTAGGCTATAAAGATCATTCTATGATAACGGTGGAAAGATTTTTTTGAAAGTGGAATATGATGATGATTTGAATACACAAACATCACTTTGAATGTTGCAGGTTTTTTTAATGAACCTATTGCAGTAGAATAACTTGAATGCAGATTTTAAAACTCTGTCCCGTTGCATAAGCTTAACGTAATGCACAACTTGATAAATTAAGGACAAGAAATATTTATCGTACGACTAGTCTGAGCATGGCCAGCGCCACGTACACTGCCATGTACACTGTGTACAAAGTTTCCCTAAAATCATATCACAGTCGTTTTGTTTCAATATGAAAAACTTTATAAAGAATGAATCAGACCAATCTTTAAATGATTTGTACCCATTGTGCCCCATTGAAGTTTTTTTAAAATATTTTATTTGCTATTGAGAAGGTTTAGACTTTGGAGACAATTCTTGAAGCAAAAGCAAAGTAAAAGAGATTTTTTTGTAGTGTGCTGAGCACTTTCTGAGAGTTTGTGGAAAAAATTCAGAGGGTTAATCGGGCAGGACTCAAACTCATGACCTTCTGATTACTAATGGAGATGTCTTAACCACTCTACCACCGAGCTTGCCAGGGTCGGCTGGCCGATTCGAATCAATGTAGCAGTGGATACTGGGCAATCAATGTGAAGTGGAATTTGTGTTGATGCTGTTGTCCTTCCTCCTCTTAACATCATCCCCAATATATATTCTATTTTTTGTTTTGCCGTTTAAGTCTGGACGAAGCTACCAAGAAACTGTACAAGGACATGAAGCATTGTATTGAAGCCATGGGGGCGCTGTCCAAGACGCAGTGCCGCATCGGACAAAACCTGGCGGCCAGTCCCATACTGAACACCGAGGAGTCGCTGAAAAACCTGGAGCTCATCAACCAGTCCATCGGAGAGATCGAGACCAAGACACAGGAACTGGTAAATGCTGATGGGGTGGGACGGGGAGGGTGGTGAAGTGAAGGTGAAGTTGGTGAGTGCCTGATGGGTTCAAATACGCCCAATCCATCTGAAAGTTTGAGAGGCATGTACATGCATGCCTGCATGAGATTTGTTAGAATGCATCTTGCATAAATAATGCGTGACTCTTGACGGGACTTTTACATAGGCTGGGCGCTATCAGTGGATCTGTGAGTTTGGCCGATCGCTGAGCTGAGCTATCATGCGATCTATCATTCACACAAGCATGGGTTGTTGAATATCTGCCCTACACAGAGCAGATTTTGCACCATCGCGCATTGCAAATGTTGCACGGTCGGTTTGATCCTGTAGTGCTGTGTCTGTCTAATCGGTCGATCGCAAATGAAGGGCTTGCGATAGACTGGCATTACAGAGCAGAACTTGCACGAACTGCTGATCGCGTAATAAGTTCCCTGCATGATCGGTAGATTGGTTAGATGCAAACTCTCACCTGTGCTGTTGACCCATGTTCGCGCTGTCTATCAATACTTCCACCGTCGACCTTTGATGTGTTCATAACACCTTCATTTCTTCCCCTTTGACATCTCAGAATGCAAACTCCACTCGCACCATGGTTGAACCGATGAAAAAATTCAGTACCATCTTCCCCAGCCTGTACATGGCCCTCAAGAAACGGGAGCAGTGCTTGCAGGTATGGGAGATATGTATAGTATTTCATCCCCATGTGACCATCTTTCTTTAGGTCCTTGTACTTTAAGTACATTATGGTGAATATAGGTATAGTAATTTATGTTAAAGGTATGACACGGCATTGAAAGAGCCGAAAAAACTTGCAGGCAGTGTTCATAGTTTTTGTGATTCAACATTTACTTGAAATAACAAATCTGTGGAAGTTCGAGCTCAATCCATCATCCAAGTTTGTGGGAGGGTGTGGTCTAGTGGTTAGGATTTGTGACCCCATGATCAGAGGGTCGGGTTCGAATCCAGCTACCGGCATATGTTGTGTCCTTGGGCAAGCCACTGCATCCCCACTTGCCGCTCTCTACCCAGGAGTATAAATGGGTACCAGCATTATCTGGGGAGTAACCTGCGATGGACTAGCATCCCGTCCAGGGGGAATAGAAATATTCTTAGTCGTTTCATGCTAGTAAAACCGGAGATAAACGCTGGTTTGATGGGCCACATTGGCTCGTGACAGACTTCGCCCACATTATCCAAGTCACAAGAAACATTTTAAGAAAAAAAACATTGTGTTTTAACAGTGATACTGTGCATGTTCATAAAAAGTGCTTGTTTTGATTGTTGAAATCTTAATAAGTCAGCATTTTTGGAGGTCTTCAAATACTATTATCTAGCATTTTATTCTCCAGTGGAGGATTGGTACTAGGCTGGTATCATCTTTCAAGCTCTCAGATTGAAACTAGATCAAAAACTGTTTGATCATGACCAAAGCTATATCATACCTTTTGAGGCAGCGCTGTGAAATTGTGGCCTAGTTGGGAAAATCATTTTTATTGGATTTTCTTCAATGCACTTTTTTCATCAGGAATACAGCCGTTGCCAAGGAAAAGTTGGGAAAATAATTGTTTTGGATTTTCTTCAATGCACTTTTTCATCAGGAATACAGCCGTTGCCAAGGGAAAGTGGAGAAATATCAGGACCGGGAGCGAACCGGACCAAATCTGTCCAAACTGGAAGCAGTAAGATTAAAACCTCACTCGTTTGGTATACAAATGATTGGTGACCAACTTGATTCTTTGCAATGTTACAATTTTTTTATTTTTTTTTTTTTTGAGTTGACAACTGTACAACCCTGGAATATCCCATGGGTTGGACAAAAAAAGGGTTAAATATCTGTCAAACCATATCTCATGAAGTTAGATTTGAAAAGCTTACTAATTCCACTGTTTAATGAGTCATTTTTGCTTTAAAGAGACACAGTGACTTGGACGCGCCCAATTGGGCGACAAAAAGCGGTCATCCTAAAGTTGCTTTAGTTATTTATTGAGACTTTGGACAACAAAAATCATGAGGCATGCCCCCGCCCACAAAAAAATAATCCCTTTGTAATTGTGAATGACATGATTGATAGTAAAACTGATGAACGGAGCCATGTACAAAACTCATGGTTCATGTCTGCCCAGGGCGTGGCAAGTAATGTTTTATTCAACTGATGATGTCACAGTCTCAAAGGGATATTTTTTGTTGTGGGTAAGGGGGATGCCCCATGATTTTTCTGTCCTGATAAATTACCCCCAGAAGTCAGCTGTTTATCTCTTATGTATTCATCATTCTTTCAGAACCATTTATGGCATTTTTTTCCAATTTTGAATTCCGTAAAGCTTCGTTCTAACTTGTAACTTACCTGACGTGGTCGAAATGAATCTTTATGTACACTGGATAAGGGAGCCTTTCATATTCCAAGGTGCGGTATTGGTTGTGGTACCATTGTTTTTCTTGGTGGCGCCGCATTCCATACTTTAAACCTAGCTGCTGAATAGGAAGCCAGGCGGCTTGAATAACTGAATAATCATATGGTCAAAACTGGAGCTTGGAGCTCATTAAAGCCCATTCAATTTGTCAAAGATTTCCAGTTTGCAGCGGTCAGACCATGGACAAAGAACCCTATCAGTGGAGGTTTTGCTGCAATGAATGTCTATTAGGAGCTCTGGCTCGGAACACTTTAATTCTCCATCATCAACCGAGATGGATTAGCCAAAAAAGCCAGAAGATTGATGACGCAATTGGATTCTTTGTTTATAAGCACTAACAGCCAGAGGATCACTCACTTGTCATGAATAATTGCTGCGACAAAAACCTCCCCGTGCACTGACCTGTATAGAATGAGCTCATTATATCAACAAGCTGAGCGTTAATGCTGATACCGCACAAAAAAACAGCTTTCAGACAATATGAAACGATCCCTAATAGACCTTGATTTTGTTTATACTTCAACCAGTGTAAGAAGACTCTAGCAGCGGCTAAGGAGGAGTATGAGAGACAGCACAATGAGTTGATGCAGTCAATGCCGCAGTTCTTTGAGGGTCGTGTGGAATACTTCCAACCGTGCTTTGAGGCCCTCATCAAATCTCAGGTAAGCATCCATGCGCCATCTCTAGGCATTTTATTTATTTTTCTCAGGGAGTAGGTTTCAAAGACATTGAGCACCAATAAACTAAACCAGAGATGTGTAAATTGGGAAGAGACATTTTTTTCCTTTCCTGACGTAGTGTATGAAGCACTGTATGCTCAGTGCTTTCCGAGAGCCTGTGTGAAAAAAATTCACAGGTGGGACTCAAACCTATACCTCCTGCTTACTAGTGCAGATGTCTTAACCACTTGACTAGTAAGCAGGATGTCGTGGGTTCGAGACCCACCCGAGTAAACCTGTGAATTTTTCCCCACAGGTTCTCGGAAAGCACTGAGCATACAGTGCTTCATTCACTTTGTCGGGCAAGGGCAAAAATGTCTAATAATTGACATCATCCTCGACGCAAATTCCATCTTCTCATTGATGTGTAGTAGGGTCTTGCGGGGGCTAATAGATTTGTGGATATTTACTGACAACCAGTGGAATATTTAATGCAGGTGACCCAATTGTCCTGTTGGTAAAGGTCCCTATTGAATGCAAAAACAAATCTACACACACATTGGCATTTTGCAGCTACCCTGCTGAATCCAACAAAATGCAACTGAAATTTTACTTGAAGTCTGCTTCCACCCTCTCAAATATGACAAAATCCAAACAGGTATACGTTTTTAGCTGCTACCCTGCTGAATACAATTTCCAACACATCGTGTAGTTCGTTTTGACTGCTAAATCCAACAGATTACAAAAGCTTTTTACCATTGTTGGATTTTGTTGGATTTAGCAGGGTGAGGGTTAATTGACAACAAAATTATAATGCCATTTAAAGGCACTTGGCTTCGATGATGCATGAATTTAACCCCTTGAGTACGGTTATTGATAGTGAGGCGCCGGGGTGCCGGAGTGGCCTATGCAGCCAAGCGAAACGGAAACAAGAGGCTTGTGCAGCCAAGTGTAACATACACAATAATCCAACAATGGATTGAAAATGCAGAAAATGGTGTGTATAGACTTCATTCGGCCTGGTGGCAACTTTTTTGGCGCCATTTGGCGTCATCCGTACGCAAGCGGTTAAACTGTAGTACTGTTGATTGCATAGGTGACGTACTACACAGAGTGCTTCAAGATCTATGCCGAGCTTGCTGTCCAGCTGTCAGACAATGACACGCTACAGAGCGATGAGGACTTTGAGATGGACCTGCATCGACGGCTGTGTGAGATTAGGGCATTGTCCATCGTCGTGGATGACTGATCCAAGAGTAGGTATGGTAGGAGACCACTAAAGATGTTTCCAATATTTTGATGTCGTTAACTCTTTTTACCTCGGAGTTTCTGTGCAAGCTGTTTTGTTACACAGATAATACTCTGTTATTTCTTTAATGTTTTCTGCTTATAAAACCAAGGATTCCTCAAAAGTGCATATCGCACTGTAGCTCGAAAAGCCTGAAGAAACCGATAGGAAGATGACGAAGAATGATATTCTAAGGAAACCCACGGAATCAGGCAGGGACTGAAAACCCAATCCACATGTTGTCTGGGTGAGATTCGCTGTACAGCATGCGTTTTCTATCTTTACTGCCTGTTGAGTTTGCTCGAACATGAATTTGTTATTCCATTCATGGAACACGGAGTATTTGACGAAGACCCAACAGTATTTACAAGCAGGGAATCTTGTGCTTCTGTCTGTTATTTACTGGATGAACAATGTTGTACTTTATAATTAGTTGCACTGCTATCCTTCATACGTAGCTTTAAGGCCGGGTCCAAAATACATGGGACTCTATGAACTCAGCATAAAGCAACACGTGTTACTTCATTCGTTTGAATTGCACTTCCAGATCTTATTGCAGGGCTGAGATATTTCAGGATTTTTTTGTGAGACGTCTTCCAGATTTCCGGATGATATTTTTTGATCCTTACATTGTTTTTATCATTCCAAAACTGGTCTCTTCGACCGGAAACAGCCTTTTCATTCTCATGACCCTATTTTTTTTCATTTTCCCTCAAATCTCACCCCTGTAAAACTTATGAAACGGATGTTCAACTACATGTACGTACTAACAATATAAGGTTTAACCCCCCCCCCCCCCCCCGAACAGGAAACAGATGAAGTCTATTTATATATGTATTATCATTGTGTATCAATAATAGTGTGGGTGGACTGTATTAGTTAAATATATAATCAAAGTACTACATGTATTATACATTTTTGTAATGAACTTTACATGTGCAATATATATCTACATTATTTGTATTAAGAATTTTGTTTCCAGAATCTGTAAAATGAGACTTATCGGGACAGTTGCCAACTTATTTTATCCCGAGTGAAAAGGCACATTTGTCTTATAGCACAAAAGTAAGACTGGTATCAAGGGAATTAGGTATTTAATGGTATCAGTGTGATTGACGTTATCCCATCACATAGATTTTTATTTATTTCGAGAAATGTGGTCATGTAAATTTTATGTACTTAGTAATGTATTGACTTTGAAAATGGTTCAATTAAGATCGGACTTGGGCACCTGAGAGCATCAAATAGGAAATAATTTTGAAAATATCCAGAGGGCAGGATGCAAAAACATTTAAACACAAGAGATTATTGTGAAAGTGACCTCTAATAATTTAGTAAACGATGCAACAAGAGTTACGTGAAGTATGGTTACCTTTATTTTGTACAAAAATAGTGTCATGTACAATGTGTCCGTTGTTATTACAAAGCTGTTATTTTGTAATGTTGACAGCACATAGATGCTTTTTGGTTTACTTATTATTATTGTAAATGCAAGGATATTTAATGAGGTGAACAACAACCTTATCATAAAAATTAAGAATTGAAAAAAAAAAAAAATTGCACAAATTAAAAAATAAAATCCACAAAGTGAACGATTACATTTTATTAAAGCATACAAATTGTACAAAAATAAAACCCAAGCAAGCAACTACATGTACATCACTATTAAGCTTTGGATGGGGGAAAAGGGGACATTTTGAACTTTGCTGTGACTATCGTCTTAACAATGGTTTTAAAACCCAAAATTAAATTACACCAACTACTTGAAGTAGAATTCCAGTTAAATTTCTTTTAGTACAACCAAAAAGAAAATTACATTCTGGACAGAGATCATCAATTAAAAAAAAAAAAAAAAAAAAACGGCTATAAATTAAAGGCACAACAATTAAGTTTTTACAGTGGTTTTGTGCATATTCATGTATTATTTTGATCATTGCCAAAGCTATATCATACAATAACCCTAACTCCCCAAGTGGTGTGAAAAATCGTATCGAAATTCGTGGATTCAGGACTTAATGGGCCAAAATTTAAAAAGCTGCTGAGCTAGTATAGAAGAAAAACCATGCAAAACACCAGCGTAAAAACACATGAGAAACTATGTTATATGATCTGGTATAACAGGTTTTTTTTTAGCAGCATGACACATTTAGACCTACCAACAAAAAAACCTGGCAAAGAAATTGAAGAAAAATTGTTAACTCCGACCAATCATTTTATACTTTGTGAATTGTAATTTCTAATGCAAAAAGCAAAGATTATGTGTAAGCAATAAAAAAGCATTAAAAGAAAATGGCTAAATTACTTAATGAAGTAAATTATCATAAATATATTATTTGTACATTTATTTAACAATAAAACCCCTTGTAAACACAACCAAATGACTTATCCCATGTCCTTTATTTTCTACCATATCTGAAAAAAACAAAAACGTAATCTCTTAATAAATTAAAAACCAAATCATGAAAAATTACACAAGTCCAAGTTAAAACAGCTGGGCTTGTCACAAGTGCCCGTTTGTACAAGCAAGCCTCATTTTGAATTGCAAGTACAAATTGTTTAGAATTGTCTATACATTATTTGCAATGGCTGGAATATTACTCCAAAGTGTATTTTGTTGTTGCTTATGTCAAGTGTCACACACAATCACACGGGTAAAATGAAGTGATGCGAGTATTCAGGGGTTTTGGGCCTTGCACAAACTGCTTTAACTCCATGAAGCATGAAAAGAAGTTTTCAAACTTAGGATCAGCATTGTATAGCGATCCAACCTGGTCGTATCTGCTCTGTGCAAAACTGTTGAGGGCGCTGTTTGGCCTTGCAATAGGAATCCTGGGTAGACTGTATTCACACCAAGCTTGTGAGTCTGCGTACAATGAACGCTAACTGTTTCTAGATAAATGTACACAAACTTGCAGCAGAGAGCAAGTTTGATCAAGGAACATTGGTTAACCAGTAGCCGTTTCCCAACGTCCCTTACACCTGCGTAATGACATCCAAGTGCGAACGATAGCTAGTTGAACTATGGTTCCACTGGCCCCCTCTTCACATATCACAGTTTAGTATGAGCAATGTTGCTGTTGGTAACCAGCGGGACCATGCCCTGCAGGTTGGTTCCTGATAGTCGAAGTTAGTCCAACATTTCAATCTTTGACTATAGTTAACCATAGTCATTGATATAACTTGCTCATACATTGTGTCAGTGATAAATCCCGAATTGGACACATAGCGGAAAAATTACACCTAGTCCCCACTCCGTGCTGTAATTTTCGCATTATCACAGTAAGACGTTTGAGATAAAGGACTACTGTTAACTATGAATGACACTTGTTGAACTAATCTTGCCTGAACCTTGGTTAGTCAGTTATCTGAAGCCAGCCTACGCTGGTGAAGAGAGAGGACCAGTAACACAATAGTTTGACGATCATTCACACTTGGCTGCAACTGCCCAGGGGCCAATTTCACGGAGCTACTAAGCACAACAATTTGCTTAGCAGCAAAAAGTCTTGTTTAGTTAAAACAGGTTACCAGCCAAAGGGCCATGGGATTTTCATGCTAAGCAAACAACAGCTGAGTGCCAACCACAAGCGATACACTTCACATCAAAATTTGGTTGGTAATCCTGTATTTACCAAGGAAGACCTTTCATGCTAAGCAAAGCCGTGATTCAACCACTAGTTAACCAATGTTTGTTGCTCAAACTTGTCCTCTCCATGTCCTCTCCAACTGATCCTGTCATCAAGGAAGGAATGCTCATAGATTCATGCTTTTAGCAGGCTGGGTAAAAGAACGGCAACTCTGTTCAAAGCTTCCGAAATATATCAGACACTACCCTGTGTAACGTCCCTCGAAGTCTTACGCTGTACGCACTTGAACTCATGGCTTCTGGCTGGATGTGAACCTGGCTCTTGTAACCGAAAGTGGAGTGCACTGAGCATAGCCGAGTACAGCATCATTGAATTTCAGTTTGTATTCTTATTTCACCTGTTGCTGGTTAAACATTGGCTACGTCCGACCACTCGCTGCATGGAATTTGACGAAGGCTATCGCAGCAAGTTCCTTGCAGACTTCTTCCAATACAATCACTCCTTCTAGAAGATCGATGTATGGCAAGCTGTGAAGGAACACAAGGGGGATATGGTGAGAAATAAGAGACACACTTTAGCAGGATTTTGGGCATAGATTTGTAAGATACAAATGGTTGTAATGACTTTTATTTTTGCAAATGGGCAGGGGAAGACAGTATTCAATCCTTTCATTGTCATACTTGACTTGAGTTGACCTCCAGATGTCATATACTTTTTGAGTACAGACCAGGGCCCATTTCATGGGTTAGCAAGGAATGTTGGCTTGTAATGCATGTGTACATTCCATAACTTATGGGGCTAGGGCAGAAATTCTTGATAGCTCCGCCAGAACATAATTAATTGCAGGCCGTTGGCACAGAATTAGGCATTAAGGATGCTATGAAATTGGGCTGTGTTCGACCCGGTTCTATATACACTCTGTATAGGATCAAGGTTCATAAACACAAACCACTACATAACAGATATACTACAGTAACGTACACATGTATGGTAAAGTGTACTACGGGGAATATACAATAACATTTTCACTCATGTATACAGCAAGGCAAATTAGTGGCATGTAAGGCTGTCAAATGAAAGGGTACGTATTATGTAACATTACAAATGAAAAATATTAATAAAAGGAGTTTTTTTTAGTAAGCATCTAAAAGTGGGAAAAGGGATTAACTGACTTTAAGTACATGTACCGTATGTTTAAAGTCAACATATTTGAATTAGGTATAGCTGTTAAAGAATCAACTTTACAGCTAGCCTAGGAATTTTTTTTAAAAATAATACATTGTACAAGACTAAGAGTCTAGCTAATGGATAGTTGGATTAAATGTGAATTAAATGCATTTTGGCTACGGATACTAGTGTACATGTATGTCTCTGCAGGGGTTAACTTTCAGACAATTTAGTAACTAAAAATGTCACTAAGACCAGATTATTTGCATGAACATACGGAGGGTTTGTGCATCTAAGCATCAATGTAAGTTTGACAGTTTTAAGGTTAAGATGCACTCTAAGGGACTGAGCAAAATTGGCAGGAGGCTGCTGGGGTGGTAGGAGTGGTCTATAATACAAGAGAATACAGCACATTTTAATTCGCTATGTTAACCCCTTAGGCACGGTATTTTACGGGAGACGTCGGGGGTGTCGCGGTGGTTCTGGCAGCCAAATCGAACCGCTACAATGTGTTTGTGCAGCCAAGCGTATCATAAACAATAATCGAACAATGGATTGAAACTGCACAAACAGCGGCCAGTGGCGTCATCTGGCCTGGAGACACTGGTTTTTTTCGCCCACAGGCGTCATCCGTACGCAAGGGGTTAACGTATACTGTACTGTATACCATAATGAAGCACAAATGCATCAATCCCTTCCGCTTTAATTCATCCTTGAAAAAAAATGTGTTCCTTTGCTGTCGGGCTTTCAAGCAGACCTAGGTGAAGAATTAAGAGAATAGTAGGATCAAAATGTATAAAAAAAAAACCAAGACAAAAGTGGGACTTTGGAGGACAAAATCAGGATAAAAGTAGGACTTCTGCAGGCTTTCAGGAGTAGTTTTCGTTGATACTCATCAGCCATGTCCACAGCATCACTTTGGCATGTTCTGTACTCAACTAAGTAAAAATTACAGTACTCCTGCACCCAAGCCCTTCATTGTGTGATTTCTATACGACTGTGTGTATTAAACTATGTTTTGAAAAATATTCAATGAGATTCATTTTTTTAGAATGGTGGGACAAAAAAGTAGGAAAAAATAGGAATTTCACAAAAAATATAAGAAAAGTAGGAATACTTGAAAGCCTGAATATATTAAACAACAGGCTCTTAGCAGGATCTGGGAAAGAAGTGTGGTAATACATGTACTACGATGGGTAGAGGAGAATATTACGAATTTTAGTGAATTACAGGGTTGTAATGTATGCGTTCATATAATGGTTTGTCAGCCCCAGTTAAAGGGCAATCTTGTCTGCTGGCTATCAACCTTAAAGATACAGAGAGCTGTTTTGCATTAGTCAAAGAAAAAGAGCTTAACACTAGTTTGGATAACTCAAAACATTTGCAACTTAAAAAATGTAATTGTTCGCCAAAAATAAATTACAAATGAGGGTATCCAGATTGATGAACAATGCTTGAAATACAAAAATATAAAATCAATTTAAATTCAAATTTACCATGCTGTTAAAATGCATTTGCATAATGGAGATAATACCGTTTGTCATGTATTAATAATCTTTTGATAACATCAGTACAACATTTCAGCACCTATAGATACTTTAAGGTTCCATGCTATCAGTAAAATCAGAAAGCTAAATTCTCATGAAAAATCTGATTAGTATTTTTTTTTCACCGTTATATTAATGCATGCATTCGAAAAGTTAAATTGAACAGATCGAAAACTGTGCAAAAGTTCGTGTGAAATTAGCCCATTTCAGTTGGAGAGTTGTTTTGTCCCGAGCCAACAAAAATAACTCATCCAGCAGGCTAAAATCACTGGTTTCACAAAACATGACAAAGCTTGGAATATTTCTACTTTCTCTGAACAGAATGTCAATCCAACATAAGTTATGTCCAACGCTGGTCTGATCCGTATGCCCAGATAGACTAGCAAGATTGAGTTGATGCATAACATTTGGCTGGAGGCATGGAGGAAATGTCCCCCCCCCCCCCAAGACATGGCCTCCCCCTCTACTGGAGATTGAAGTTGTTCCCAAAAGGGTAAACCTAATGTTTTTTTCCCTTAAAAAAATGGTGAAAAACCAGATTCCTCTTCAAATTTGACCCTAGTAACACCACCAAATTCAGTGCCTGGCTATTGCCCGTTTATGTACCATGATTGTTCAAGGGCCTGAAACACTGGGTCATACTGGGTTCCTACTTCCACTCACGGCCTGCAAACGGACACATGCACTTCACGTGTTGTCATTTCACACAAGTTGTTTCCAACACGGAGTAGGACCCCAAAACGAGGTCATTTTGTATCAGCTTAAATGGGAATGCCTATTTTTAAACATGCATGCTAAAATAAGTCTTTGAAAAGTTGCGTTCACTTCATAATACTATGGGTAAGAAAAGATCCCCTTGCAGATGCCCAACATTAGAATTAGCAACACTGAAATCTTAACTGTTTTAAGAGCTTTATACTGAATGTCCCATATGCAACACAAGCATGCTTGAAATCTCGGACTTGTCCCCATGTGTTTATCAACTAGCTACAGGTTATGGTTCAAATGTGAGCTCTAAGAATTACACGATGACCGATGAGCAACAATCAAATGAAAATATCAAAAACCAAAATCATCAGTCCGCTCTACGTGCAGAAAACTCCACAAACTGGACATTCAACAAAAACATGCCCCAAAATGCACAAGATACGAGCAAGACTTTCTTGTGGAGTTCAACATAACTTGCAAGACGGTCGTATCACTTGTTGGTGAGATCAACAAGGAGCCATACTACATCCACATCATGCTGGGGGTTGATGAACTGAATACACTGCGAGGGGTTATTTGTTGGTTAATGCTGTGTTACAGGGCAGGCAAGGCAATTAGGGATGGGTTAACAGATGACAACTTACTTCATAATGGGGGCTATGGACTTCTTGCCTCTGCAAATATAAATAATCATGGCTGCTGTAATTACATGGCACAGTCATCTAGCAGTGTTGTAGTTGAGCATTGGAAGTCCGAGAATGAGACTGAGACCAGCAGGTTCAAGACCGAGACCCGCATGCCTGCAATTAAGACCAAGACCTTTCGGTTCAAAACGGAGACCGATAGACCTTTTGATTATGGTTCTTTTCAATAAAAACTTCGCTGACTGTACGCGGACATTTATTGCTAAGGGCCATCTGTTCGCGAACTTCCGCAACTGATGTTTACTCATTCCTGTCCAAGTTATTGAGGCGATCTCCGCTCGTGTGCGTTTGTTATTTTAATTCCCCTAATAAATAATGCATAGCTCCGGACGTATCCTTTAAATATCTGCGGAGTGAGTCAGCGACCTTCTGTGCTCTCTTGCGATTATTAAAGAGGAAAGTCTCGCCAGCAACAGGCGAGTGTAAATGTCCGATGAAGCCGTATATCATTTTAGAAATTACATCATAAACAAATTAAGCAAGGAAAATCAACATGATGTGTTGAAAGTACGTGTTACATGTGCCTTTTATGTTTTTCCAAAACGAGTCACAATTTTTTTTCAGGCACTTGCAAATACTTTCTAATATCTTCAGGATTTACTCTTTTAGAGGAAGGTAAGAGTATGGTATGCTAACCAGCCAAATGTTGAAACCGCAACAGAGACCGAGACCAAGACCGAGATAACAGAGTCAAGACCAAGACTAGCAAAATCAGGTCTCGTCTCCTATCTAGACGGGTACAGAAACTCAACACATTGCTTAAGTCAATCAGCAACTTTGGTGCGGCTTGACTAAAAGGACTTTGGCCTCAACTGACACTTAACCTTCAGAATTGATGATTCTGACATGCAATGTGAATCAACCACAACATCCCCTATACCATTTTTTCTTTGTTTTGCCCATCACTTGTAGAATGATCTTTGCTTTATTCTTACCATGCTTTTAGCTAGAGGCATCAACGATTCTTTTGGACAACCTGTGGATACTTTTTGGGGACCCTTAAGTAATTAATACATTTGTACACGCTCCTTTTAAACCCAGGAAAATTTTCATGCGAGACTTGTTTTTTTACGACGACACCAGTAACCTCTCACCTGTCATCTTCCTCCACCATTCCCATCAGCTGCTTCCGGACCACAAACACCTGTTTCTGGAAATCGGGGATGGATCTGAGCCGGACACTCAGGTCACTAACAACCTGTAGACAAATAACGATATGATGTTTATGCTTTTGGCATTTCCATAGAGCTTGGGACCAGGTATTAAAAAAGTACCTGTCATGATATCATTATGGGCTTTAATACAGTTGTTCTTGAACCCATCTGAACTTCTCTGGGAGCATACAAAGCCACATTAGGCAACTTTTTTGGATGCTCTGGATTGCTGTCATCTGCACATACAATAACCAACTCTCTCATCACAAACACCTGTAGTACTCCAGGATGGGCAGAAGCAGGTCTGGTGATAAAAAAGCTGTGTCTGCGGATATTAAGTACCATGTTTCCGGCCAGGATTTAAACCCACAATTTTTGGAAGATTCTGCAGGAACACACCACTCCACAAAGTATCACCATCCATCCCGCATCTGCCACCGTCTATCCCGCATCTGCCACCGTCTATCCCGCATCTGCCACCGTCTATCCCGCTTCTGCCACCGTCTATCCCACATCTGCCACCGTCTATCCCACATCTGCCACCATCTATCCCACATATGCCACCATCTATCCCACATATGCCACCATCTATCAAACATCTGGCACCATCAGACAACTCTAACACCATCTATCCTCCTTCCCTACCCCTCGAAAAGTATTCCTTCTTTTCTTCCCCCAGACTTACCCTGAGGAGCACAGTGTGCAGCGTCCTACAGCCAGCTGCCACCGGCAAGTACGGATCCAGGAAGAACTCTTGGATGTGTGGATGTGGGAACAGGCAAATCTTGGACAGGAGAGAGGTCACCTGTAGGTTGACCTCATAGGTCTGCTCAAGGGGGAAAACAATGCAAGGATTACACTCTGACTTTAGAAAAACAAAAAACAAAAACAGACAAATTTGAAAGTGCTTCATAATAATCTGTTTCCAGTGAACAAAACCTCTTTTTACCTGATCAAGCATCCGGGACAGCTTGTCGAAGAGAATCTTGAGGAAGGCGCCTTCATAGAATGCCTCGTTGGGACAGCGTTCTAAGGGCATGGCATAATTCGGCCAATCATAGGGAAGACAGTTGACTGAACACTCACGAAACTATGAATGAAGCACACAAATTATGGTTAAAGGCAAAGACTGTAACTTTAAAACATATCGTGTGGTGCTCATTCATGTGCAATTTATAGACGGTAAAATCTTTCGAATTTTGCAAAGTCGCTGATCGAGTCGTCTAAAAACAATCTAATGCAAGTTTAATTGAAAATCACGGTTCTGTGACATAGTTGAACATCAAGTCTTTTAAGAATGAATTTGGACAATTTACGTTGTGGTGAACCAGTACCGCTTGACCATGCTGATCGTACGCTACGCTGTCATTTGTCGTGATTTATGCAGGCATGGATGGATTTTGTTGAATAGCAGTGTGTTTGTTTAGCACTTAGAGCCTTGCTTTCAACCCGGAAGTGCACAGACAAGGCTTATGTAAAATTTGTCTATTACATTCTCTCCTGTGATGAAGAGTGAAGTGTCTTGCTTAAGGACACAAGAACCATGCTCTGCTGGCTTTTGTTGCAACCCACAATTTGAAGAATAACGTCACAAGATCTTGATTTAATTGCACTAGCCCACCCAACCTAAGCAGTGAACTTCTATTGGAGGGTACGCACATTGTAAGGAAGCAGACTTGAAACTTTGATCCTTACAAAATTGTCTCATGACCCCAAAACTATTCCTCTACTATTTACCAGTCGATGGGCCTCTCTGAGGTAGGTATCGTAGCCTATGTCCCCTGTCAGATAGGAAGATCGCGCCTCCTCAGGCATCAGACCCAGGAAACTATGGGGCAAGAAAACAACATTAGAAACAGCACCAATATCCGAAAATAATAGACTCCTTGGTACTGCTCAATCAAATAACAAATAGCAAATATTAAGAATAATAGCGCATTGCACTTTATACAAATGTCTGAAAGTGCTTCACAATTATTACCCCTGGTCATCAGGCCATGAGATCAGTTAGGCAGCAGTTTGAGATCAGCGCAATCTGTTCTCTACCCTCACAGGTACCCATTTATACTCCTGGGTGGAGAGAGGCAATTGTAGTATTAAGTGTCTTGCCCAAGCACACAAGCTCCATAATCTCCGGGGGGGGGGGGGGGGGGGGTTTGTTTCGAACCACACATACCACCGCACATGACTCAGACACCATAACCACTGGACCAAGGTGCTCTACAAACTCTATTTTAGGAGATTATCATCAAGCACAATCCACATTCATAAAACATTCTTACAAATGAGTAAATGACACTAGACTAAAGAGAAATCTAACCGGATATGAATGTGATTTGAAATTAATTTGATTCAGCCAAAAAATGAGACAGATCTTTGATGTGAACCGCTGGGAATCTGTGGCATCACTCTACCAACCATAAGACACTTCACATCACTTGGATTCTCACAAGCAGTACACTATTTGGAGATGCAAGGGAACTAGGTACATCCTGAAATTATATTGGAAATCGGAAATATAAACAAAAACACCCTACCGATTGACAATCTTGTGGATACTGTGTTTGTCGTCTGCCTCTGAATCCGACGCAGACACGGAAGGTGAGGGATGGGTCCCACTGTAATCTGCATCCGATGAGCAGTCTGTTACATTCTCATGCATGGGAGAGTCTGGAACGAGGGTGGGGCTCTCCGGCCCATTACTCAGGGTCTCTACCCCACTGTCACTCACAGCACCATTCACAGACCCATGGTCACTGGGGTGAGCAGACCCCTGGTCAGTAGCATCAACACACCCCTGGTCACTCGACTCCTGCTCACTGGGGTCACTCGAACCCTGTTCACTAGGGTGACTCGAGCCCTGGTAGCTCGAGTCCCCAGACCCCCGGTCACTGTGTTCTGTTGGGCTGCGGCTGTGGTAGACGCGGGATTGGAGGTTGCGAAGGACCAGGTTGGTGATGATGTGGCCGTTGGCCTTGCAGAAGAGAGTTTCAAAAAGCTTGAGGGACATTATACAAATCTGTTGGGACAATAATAAGATCCTGTTAACTGGAAATGCAAGTCCAAGTAAAGGTCAATATCTAGACCTGAAATAAAATGTTTGGGTAGGACATTAGTTGTATTGTCTAGAAACTGCCATGAATCTACCCAAGTCCAACACTGTGCTGTAAATCAATGGGTTTTTTTTACTTGGGCATTTGGGACATTATAGCCCCATGTAGAGTAATGATGCTAAAGCTCCAGTCATGAATCTATCAAAATCCAACAAAATGTGGTAATGGATTTTGGCAGATGTGGGAAGATTAGGTTAACCCTGACCCTGCTTAATGCAGCAACCTGACCCTGCTAAATGCAGCAACCTTACCCTGCTAAATGCAGCAACCCGACCCTGCTAAATGCAGCAATTCTAACAGGTGTACAAACATGTTCGACTGTTGAATTAAACTGTCAAGGCTAGCATCAAAGCTGCCAAGTTCAAGGACAATGGGAGCTAGTCCTACCAAACAATATTACCATCGCTGGATGTCATTGCATCTAGCAGGCTGAAACTACCAATCTGTTTGCTCACTCGGACAACTTTCATAAAATTGTTGCATTCAGCAGGGTGTTCATAGCCAAAATACTGAAAGGGGTTACGGTGAACATGAATTAGATTAGAAAAGAGATTTGTACCCTTTTCAAATGTAATATATGAAGCACTGTATACTTGATGCTTTCCGAGAGCTTGTGGGAAAAAATTCACAGGCTTACTTGGGTGGGACTCGAACCCACGACCTCTTGCTTATTTTTTCTCCCAGAGGCTCTCAGAAAGCACTGAGCATACAGTGCTTGATACACTACATCAGGAAAAGGGAAAAAATCTCTTATCTAATTTACATCATCCCTGACACAAATTCCACCTCACTAACATGAAGTAGTTTGGTCGAATATAAGAGGTTTATCACTACTATTTGGATGTATAATACAATAACATAAACACTAATTATTCACTTCATCAGATAGGTTGTCACATCTCTCTATAAGGCGCTGTCTCAGTTTGTATCCTCCCTCCCCCGGCTTCTCTGGCTCTGTGTCCTCCCCCAGTATGAATTTCACCAGTGCATCCAGCAAGGCCGGGGAGGAAGTCATCTTGACAAACTTGACCAGCTGAGCTGTGCTGGTCAGAATGCCAACCTCTGACCTGAGATGGAAAACACAAACAGAGTAAGATCAATCAATGACCGCTGGTTAATCAGTGGTAGATTTGGAACGTACCTTCCACCAGCACCATCACATCCAAGCACCGATGACTCTAGCTGAGCTATTTTGTCCCTGGTACCTTCTTCACTTGTTTAGCATGGAGATGCTGCTACTGATCTTTAACCTTGATCTTGGCCCGATTTCATGGATTCCTTAACCCTAACGTCACCGAATACTACAAAATACTACTTGAGTAAACTGTAGTATGCAGTACTATTACTACACTGGCCTATGAGAATTGAGTATTTTGTAGTACAATGTACTGTACCCAAAGTGAATGCCTGGGACATTAGGGTTAATGTTTGGTTCTGGCTTGCAATAAGCCAGTTCGGTATTTCAACTGCGCATGTGCACAGTGACATATTTATCCCGAATGACCGTTGACCTAACGTGCGCGTATGAAAGCGCAAGGTAGTCGCACAACGCGCATGTGTTAAATTCAATCAGAATGGGCGTTCGCGTAACCATCACGTGACATTACGTCGGCAATTTTATCCCGATTAACCTTTGACCTTTGAGATACCGAACTGGCTTATTCTGTGCTAACTGAGCCTCGCAAAGAAATTTTGAACTTGCCCCAGTATCCTTAGTTACAAGTACAAGCCAAAATTCCTTGCTAACCCATGAAATGCGCTAAAGTTAGCGCAAATTTTTCTACTATAGTTAAAAATTGGGGTCTGTTTTTTAGCTGTAGGCTGGTTCGCGAGTCAACTGGATATGGTTGACTTGCCAGGGTTTTGGCAAGATTAGCAAAACAATTTCAGTAATATTGAGCACTTGTTCTTGCCTAAACTTACTCCTGATTGAAGATACATCCACTCCCCAGAGTTGTATTCGAGTCCCTGCAAGTCCTTTTACAAGTCCTTTCACAAGTCCTTTCACAAGTCCTTTCACAAGTCCTGTCAGAAGTACTTTCATTAAAGCCGTTCACAAGTAACTGGATGAACAATGACAAAGGAATGCCTTTGTCAAAGCTCATTTCAATAGCTTGTGATTGGGATTAGGACTGGAGGGCTTGTGATGGACTTGTAATGGACTTGCAGGGACTTGCAATGGACTTGAATACATCCCTGCCAATCCCAATGTTTAATGATAAGAACTACTAACCTTAAAAGAGCCAGAGGTTTTTTTCCCCTAAATGTGACAGATTTTTAGGAAATTTGATATTTGAATGAGGGTACCTAAGATGATTATCCATGTAGAATTCCTAACTAAGGGAGGAGTGGTTAATCTGTGGTCGGGCCAGGCCTTTGAAAAGCTCAGCCATGCCCGGGCCTTCGGGCTTTTACTCTTGCTATTGTGAGCCACAAATCACCTAACAATAGAGCATCAACTAATCAATCAAGCCCGGCCTCTACCAGGCCAGGCCTGGTTGTAGCCCCTCCCACACTAATCTGTACCCATTCATGGCAGGATCAAAAGATGCCTCAGCTGTCAGTCAAGTCTGGGTGAACAATGGGAGCCAGCTGGACTCCAGAATTAATGGGCAGTTTATTGTGTACAGCCAGGGCATTACAGAAGCCTGAAGGCCTGGGCGTTCCAGGGGCTTGGCGAGGCTTTTCAAGGGCCTGGCCTGACCACAGATTAACCACTCCACCCTAAAGCATTTTTTAGTTATAATACACTACACAAGCCACACCATGTTCCGTGGGTGCACAGTTTCTTGGAAAACACTTACGATTGTAACAAAAGCTGCTCCATGATTGGAATCAGGAATCGCTCCTTGATCTGATTGGCCAGCGACCGGGCCACGATGGGGTGAGCCTCCTTGATGACCTGATCGCAGTAATCAAACCATGACAGGAGTGAGATGAGCTGCCGCTTACCAGGGAACATGTTGGTATCCTCTCCATCGCTCAACATGTATAAACTGCAAAGCAACGCAAAAATTGGTTTCAAGTTAGT
The DNA here is from genome assembly GCA_037893225.1 of Hippasteria phrygiana. Lineage (NCBI taxonomy): Eukaryota > Metazoa > Echinodermata > Asteroidea > Valvatida > Goniasteridae > Hippasteria > Hippasteria phrygiana. Next base: position 910,437 of record JAZGUH010000723.1, read on the forward strand.
AATGGCGTATCGCTCCGTCTAGATAGATGCACTCCAAAGGGAAGTTATTGGAGAATGTGAGTGAAATGGAGAGTGTGTCGGATGAGGTGTGTCGGATGAGGTGTGTCGGATGAGGTGTGTCGGATGAGGTGTGTCGGATGAGGTGTGTCGGATGAGGTGTGTCGGATGAGGTGTGTCGGATGAGGTGTGTCGGATGAGGTGTGTCGGATGAGGTGTGTCGGATGAGGTGTGTCGGATGATAGCAAAATGCACTCATTTGCATTGTATGTTACCCTGTATGAGTCTATAGGTCTGAAAATTAGGAGAATCTCTTTGGTAAGATTTATCCTCTTTTTAGATCTGGACCAAGGAAAACTGTAAGGGTGGTAGGGCTGGCAACATAAAATGGGAAATGGTTCATAGACTCATCATCCCCTGGGGTGCTGTGTCTCGAAGAAAAGTGTTAATACAAACTTAAGGGAATTGTTGCTGGGTTCATGAATCAACTCAATTTGACTGAGCAAAGCATCTGACTCAACTCAGTTGGAAATGGCGACTCCAATCAAAGACAGAAGGTGACTCAAACTGACTTGTGACTCAACCTGTAGGTAGCTCAGGACTCAAGTAGTTACGAAATCTGCACTGGTAAGGCTGCAGCAGTAGCCGTGTAGCTGTGATTTTTTATATTTGTTTTGGTAAACTGCTCTCGGAAAATACCGACTCACCCCCACTTGGCTTCCACGTTGTCTACATCCACTGGGTCCATGGACAGGGGAAGCGCATTGTACAGTGTGCACAGCCTCTCGGCAAGTAGGGCACAGAACTGGGTGTGGTCCACAATGCACTGGGCAGCGTGTTTCTCCGGAAGACTACCACAAAGCATCAGGCCCTCGCATGCTTTGACTGCTATCCTACTGTCCTGTGGATGAAGATCACGGGTGAATGTCGTTAATCCTAGCCCTGCTAAATCCCACAAAATGCAACAATGATACAAAGCTGTTGTAATCTGTTGGATTTAGCAGTCAACACATTTTGTCATATTTAGCAGGGTAGCGGCTGAAGATTCCTGTTGGATTTTAAGGTGGAAGCTTAATATACCCGTTAAATTATGTTGTATTGAGCAGGGTGGAAAGCTAAATATTTTGTCGTATTTAGGCCCCACGTCCAAATAGGGCCGGTATGTATACCGGCTCCCGGTATGCAAACCGGTTCAATTTAATCCTCCCAAACCGGGTTGGATACCATCCGAGCCTCTACTGGAAGGCTTGCCCGGTTTGGGAGTCCATTGTGTCCAGTTCCTGGGCTGGTGAACTCCTTCTCAATGCAGACAATGGGGTGACTTTAATCCGATAATAATCTTCCATGGGTTAATAAAAGGCCCTGAACGTTTGCTCAGTTTCAAAGAGTTTGCCACTGGACAGATCTGACCACACAGTATTCACACTTCAGTAATCACCTACATCAGTCAATAAACTCCCCATTGTAAACACTCTGCAGGGCCATCAGGCAGCAGGCTAGCCAAGCTCAACCTCAAGTCAATTCATTAAGGTGGCTGTGAAATGCCGACGAGCAAGTGGACTTGTACCGTCCAGGGAGGGGTATAATACCGGCCGCAGTTTAAACCGGTCTGATACCGGGAGCCGGTATGCAGACCGGCCCTAAATGGATTTCGGGCCTTAGCAGGGTGGAAGCAGACTTCTGGTAAAATTTCAGTTGGATTTAGCAGGGCTCATACAAACAAGCATCTGTTGTATTTTGTTGGATTCAGCAGGGTTGCTGCAAAATGCCAAGGCTGGTGTGCAGGTGGGACACTGCAGAATCCAACCAAATTTGCTTCCAATTGCAGTTTTGTTGGAAAAATTGTTGGATTTAGCAGGGTCATATAAAAAAACAAAGTTTGACTGTATAAACTGCTTGATAGGAGTTAAATCAGCAACTTTACTCTTTTACAGCAACTGAAAACAGTTTGCTCATGTGTTGGCCTTACAGGGCCTGACTTACAGGACTCTGTGCCAGTGCTATGAGTGAGTTGACCAAACTGAACTTGGGTTGCGTGATGTCATCAAGACTCGTTCTACTACTGCTTGCTGATGAGGACAAGTTGTTTCTCAGTTTTTTGCTCTTCTGTCTTGGAAGCTAGCGGTACAAACAACAACAAAAATTCAAAGTTTTTGGGCACACCGACGTGTGCCACAAGTCACTCGGCAGACCGACCATACATATACTTTCGATTAAAAAACAAACTAGGGGGGGGGGCATTTCCCCCAAGTGGAAAAAGTGGGGAAGCCAATGGCCCCTTGGCCCCCCCCCCCTGTTCTGCCGCCAATTGCTGCTCTCTGGCTAATCATCTAGGTAGACAATGGGGGATTAAAGTATTCCAAGCTAGAGCTGTTAAGAATAAACACTCTTGCAACAAAGCATGATGTCCATGAATGGCGTTCTTTGTCCATGGTCTGGCCTATGCCTATTCAGCATTTAATGACTGCTCCAAACTAGAAATTTCTGACAATCCGACTGGGCTTTAATAAGCTTCAATCTCTAGTTCTGACCTCATGATTATTCAGTTATTCAATGGGGCACCGCAAAGAAAAACAGCGGTACCGCAAATCAATACTGCACATGGACAATATGAAATGCTCCCTAAGTGATGCATTTCAAATGACTGCCAGTATATTTCAAACGATGCACTGCACGGATGTAAATCTTTTTATTTTCAAACCCGACTGACCTCTAGGAAGAAGTTGACTGAGTAGGGATGCTCCTTGAGCTTGGAGCAGACCGTGCACAGGAACTGGATCTCCTCCTTCTCTGTCGGGCCTGCGCGCACCACCCCACACACTTTGATTAAATTATGTACAGGTTTGTAGACGTTAACGTGAGGCAGGAGGGGCTGCTTGATCTTGCCCAGAAGATTCAGGAAAAACGTCAGGACGACCTGCTTCATGCCGGGAGGGCACTGTCAATACAAAGAGAATATGAAAAAAAAAATTAGACAAAGATACTGACATCTTGAGAGACAGCCCACATAGGGCAAGAAATATCAGGTGGTAGAAACGAGTTATAGCCGCAAACAAAATATATAAAATTCATCAGCTGGATTGCTATTTGTCCCTCTTTGATAAGATTCAGCGGTGTGTTTCAAATCTGGTTGGTCAGGACCTGGTATCTTCCCTGGAACCCATTCATGTCCGACGCTCTGTTGCTTCATTGCGCCTATTTTATTGAATGTGTTCTAGTGGCCTTTCATCATTAGTTTCCCCCGTCCAAACTTTCCGGCACTCTACTCGTTCCAAAGGCTAGTACTCCTCTGCCTCTCTTTGGAACTCTTTATCTGTAACCCACTTCCCTTTCACCTGTAATCTTTTACAATTCAAATGAAATGTGAATAGATATCTTCTAGCCATTTGATTTGTTTTTTGTCTTTCGTAGCCCACACCTAGATATATGATATCTGATATATGATTTATTCCCATGCATCATTCAGACAGTTCTTACAATCATTCAAACAACAGAGTGCATACAACATTTAAATGATGAATGGAGGCGGCTGGCAGAAAGCCAAAGCTTGTACATGGCCAGGCCCCCTTGATTAAACAATTAAGTTTCAGTTAAAGTAAATAAAAAAAATTTAAAAACAAAAAACGTAAACTTCAACTGAAATAATACATATAAAATGTAATTGATGATGATTTATTACATAATATTAATGAGAATAAGTATTATTTAGTTGCTATCAATACTATAAATTTCAGGCGAAGCATTTCTAACAATACCAATAGAGTGGCCTTTTGGCCTTGTTTTGGGCGATACCCATAAAAAGGTATCTTGTGCTGCAGCAAGTAGGGCACACAAGGCTTTACATGTAGTGAGAAAAGGTTTAGTTACAACAAACATCAAGTTATCCTTACGTCAGCCTTCCCCAAGGTGTGTAGCGTCTCCAGTATCTTGTGTTGCAGCAGGTACTCCATGCAGGGTCCCGTCTGATCATCCTCCATCTGCCTCTCCTCCTGCGTCAGCAAGGCCAGCATGTTGTCAAGATGAGAAGGGATGTTACTCTCTTGGACCGGCTGCTTGTCATCTGTTGATGGCAGGAACATGAAGAATGGGTAAAATGTATGTGAAACGACCAGGGGATGTATGTAGTCGAGTCCATCACAAGTCCCTGCAAGTCCATCACAAGTCCCTCCAGTCCCAATCACAAGCTATTCAAATGAGCCTTGACAAAGGCATTCCTCTGTCATTGTTCATCCAATTACTTGTGACCAGCTTTATGAAAGGACTTCTGACCGGGCTTGCGAAAGGACTTGCGAAAGGACTTGCGAAAGGACTTGCGAAAGGACTTGCGAAAGGACTTGCGAAAGGACTTGCGAAAGGACTTGCGAAAGGACTTGCGAAAGGACTTGCGAAAGGACTTGCGAAAGGACTTGCGAAAGGACTTGCAGGGACTCGACTACAACTCTGGAAACGACTGGGTAAAATCTTGCCAATCCAAGCTGTCTGACGTCTAGGGCCAAGTTCATGGCACTGCTATGCACATGGTCTTCTAACCCTAACAGTCCTAAATCCTCTAATTTTAATGTGATTTTCCACACACCCTAGCGAGTTAGGGTTAATGGAGCCTTTGTCCATTTCAAAGAGACCCTAAGAAGTAAACACAGCAAAGCGCTTGCCAACTTCAAGCAAAACTTGCTTAACCCTTGTGTCAGGATGTTATTGATGGAATGCCAGGGTGACAGACAGTCTCTCTCTGAATGGGCTGTGCAGCCAAGCAGAAATGTGAACAATAGGCACCACACTAATAAAGAGAGGCCCTACTCATTGCTCGTTGATGAGCCACCCCCTCCCCCCTTTGTATAAATGAAAGTTTTGTTTGAAAAAGCCCCATCTATTCATTACACTTCCATTCAAGAACAATATGGTTGAACAATTAATGGATTGTGTATGAGCAGGAATGCAGCTATTCACATCAACCGGTCCAGGTGTCCTTCCTCACACAGCGGCTATGGCTGTCTTCCGGCTACAAGGGGTTAACATTGTGATACAATAGAAGTTTCCATGCATGTGAAGTGTCAACACGACTTGGCCTTAAAAATACCACAAAAGTTAGCAATTTTTTGTCTTCATTTTTTTTTTATTCATTAAGACTTTGAATGTAAAAAAATCACACGCATGGCCCTATAAAAACTTTCAGAATTTTTTTTTTTAAAACCCCCCCCCAAAAACCATAAAAAAAACCAAACCAAAAAACAATCTTTTAGCCGCAACATAATCAGCAGAGTAAGACATTGCTTACCGGGCCTCTTGTGTCAGAGCAGTGTACAAAACTCACTTTTCCATTTTTTATTATTACAGTATTTAATGTACAGACTACAAGGGACCACCGTCAACTTTCAATCCACTCACCTTTACTGTTGATGAAGTAATGTGTGATGGCCTTCCAGTGGAAAGTGAAATCTTCCAGAAGTGTTTGCGTGGGCGCAAGCTGTGGGATTGAAGCAGTCAAAACATAAGATGTAAAAGAAATGCAATGCGAATTCACATAATTGGGCTTTTGCTTTTTTTTCTTGATCTACAACAACCTGCCAAGCAGATGGAGTGGGATCTGCCCATTAAAGCAAGAAGCAACAACTGACACATGGTAGTATAATAGCATACGTGTACATATAGACAACTTGTGAAGCATTAGGGGAAATTGCATGTAGAAGACAATTATGTGTACATGATGTACTACAGTGGAACACCGCTATAATGGTACAGCAATTTTCAGCTGCCGGTCCGCCGCGTGCCCATTTATCAACATGGCATCTGTTCTTTGAAATGGCGCCCTCTTGCGTCGTATTTGAAGTGTGCCCTCGTTTGATTGTAAGTGAAGGTTTTCCTCAATTGTACTACATATTTCCCCAAATGTTGTGGTTTTCATGCATTAGCGGCGCCCACTTTTGACCACTGATTTTGGAATCGGAGGATATTGGAGGATTCAGGTTACATGTAATGATGCAGGAAAAATTATGTAGGGGGTTAGGGTTAATGTGATGTAACAGATTGCAATCGTGGGCCAACACAATATGCCATACATGTATCTCTCCTTGTGGTCCCTAATGTATAATCACACCAACTATAACTCAATACAGAATGCAAGAAATCATAGACAAACATAAAAACCATTGCATGAAATGTCAGGGTTGTCCGAGGACCATGGCTACATGTGATTGGTTAATTTGTTTCAAATGATTTTTGTTAACTTGTACTTCTTAGACTGTATCCTGCCAAATGTGGCATGCATTTTCAATCATGTAAAAAAAAAAAAAAAAAAAGATCACCATCACCAAGAAAATCCTATAGACCATAAAAAAATTTATGGTATTATCTTTACCATGCAGAAAAAGTAGTTTAGCGCAACTTATAACAATGGTAAATGCTCACATTCAACCCATAATATGCAAATTAATGCACCAGTGAAACAAACACAGTAAAATCAACTGACAATTACAACAATTAATTTCAACGCACAGAATTTGACAAGTCACTTCGTTTCATATGTAGACTTACAGCATACACAATCATGGACAAAAGGTGCAATATGAATTAGAGTGTACAGTGCTTCGCCTGTGTTCCCACTGCATTGATAGTTTGGGTGAAGTTTACTGGGGCGGTCGGTGGGGATAGGTAAATTAATTCCAATCCTCAAATCTTGCTGAAAGCAAACTTGGATTACATTGAGTTAAGATCATTTATTTAAACCCTAACATTCCCAAATCCTCCAAAATCCTCTTTGCCAAATGGAGGAATTTGGAGGATTGGGGGTATTTGGAAGTTGAACAATCGGAGGGTTTTGCACGATTGAGGGCTTTAGAGGATTCTGCCTCTGGAGAAAAATAGAGGATCCAGGTCATCAGGCCCAATTTAGTGCTGGATGATTTCGGAGGATTGAGGTTACTGGGACGTTTATCCAAAACCCGCTGGAGGATTTTGCAGGATTCAGGCAGTGGTCCCAAGTAACAAACATTGGAGGATTTTGGAATCTGAGAATATTGCAGGATTCAGGTTACATGTAGGAAAATGATGTACGGAGTTGAGGGTTAAAGATGGTATGCATGACTTGCATGTTAATGCAACGTACACGTGTACATGTATGTGCTTAACTTGTGGTAGAACACAATACATTTGACACTGTGTGCTTTCGTGTACATCTTCTAGTCATTTTATAAATATTCTTAATGTAAGGAATTATGCCAATCAACAAATTTGTTTCAGAGGTTTAGAATAGAAAAGATTTTTGGGACAATGATAAAAGAGGCATGACATGTACACAATAAATGAATTTATTTCCCAAACACGCAACAAAAAATTTAAAAAAAATTAAAAAATTAAGCTGACAGGTGTTTAAACCAATGTTCCCAACTTGTGTTTAACAGCTGTACCCTAGCCCTCAACCGTGCCAGAACATACAAAAAAAAAGAGAGACCACTTCAAGTTTACCGAATCTGACTCGCCCAACTGCAACAAATACATACATGTATGAGAAAACAGAATAAGCGAATGGAGAAAAATGTACATACAAATTAGAATGTTTAATCATGAGCATCGACGCAGACAATGTGTTCAACCGTTCCATAATAACAGACATGTCAGCGACAACTACATGATTTTTGTTATTTACTGTATACTATTACTTGAGAGTATTCTATAGTCAGTGCAGTATTATGCAAATACATGTATAACATGGTTTGAGAGTGGAAAGTCAGTTTATCAGAGTTTTATATAGTTTAGATTTTTCAAGAAAAACCTAAATAAAAAGCAGCGCAAGAAAAAAAAACAGGCAAGACATTATACCTGTTGGGATTTGTCATGGACTGAACTATAAATAGTATAATTTGCATTTCAAACGTATGTGTACATTAGCTTATCTCTTTCAATTATGTTTGGATATTTATTTCATGAAAAGTCAAGAAATAAATGTATTGTAAAAACTCATTACCGGTTAAGAGGGTTCAAATTTTTGGACAAAGAATGTGCCAGACCTCAGGACTAATAGCTAACAAAATTTATTAAACCAGAAAGAAATTTCTAGGACTAACACACAACACATTAACCCTAACTCCCCAGGGTGTGTGGGAAATCATATTAAAGTTGGAAAATTCAGAACTGTTAGGGTTAATAAAAAAATATGAAGATGAACTACATGTACATACATAGTTTTTGGCATTATTCAGTCTATCTGCTGAGCTAGCCTTAGAAGGACACCTTGATGTGGCGTCATAGTGCACGATGCACTATTAAACTGTTGGCAGAGATAGTGCCAAGAACTTATGCAGGTAAACTGTGATTTTTAAACTTCAATTTCTAGCATAGTCCTCCCGTGCAGTTCCGTACGCTAAATGTACATAGGACGCCATATCATGGTGTCCTTCTAGGGCTAATCTACACCTTGCCTCCTTGCGAAAGTTGTACGAATCAATAATGTGAATAAAGTGAATGTAAGTTTAAGTTTTTGAGATTGACTAATGAAAAGATTTGTTAATTTTCATGCCTAATGCACCTATCAACAGTTTTCCCCCACCCCTCATGCTGCCCCGCCCCTGGGCATCAAGATTGGTAATTGTTTGTGCCCAAGGGTAGGGGTTTGATCACTTTCAAAATAACAATCCCCACATTGGGGGTGGGGTAGCATGGGGGAGCGAGGGGGAGAACAACTGGTGGGAGGCTCCATTGAACTTGATGTCGGGCTATTAGGCCATGAGAATGAAAGTTACAGATTTGCGTCTAAACAATTTTGAAAAAACATAAGGATTTTATTTATTTTTCATTATTTATTGATCTATCGTCCAAATGAGGCATTTGACATGTTTGATGATTCAGCATCAATGTACATGATCATATGTCATGGACCATTTCTACGGGCAAATCCGACACAGGGCGCGCCTCGGGGCTCGATATACAACGGCAGTTTGCTGATCACTGTCAGTATTTCAGCAAACAGCCATTGGATATCGAGCCCCGAGGCGCGCGCAGTGCCGCTGGCTGATAATCGATCGGAAAACATCATTCATGTTCAAAAATCCACTCCATTACTTTGTACACAGCTGGTTTGTACATGCACCGAAGTTGCACGAAAAATTCACTTTTTTCGGGTTTAACTTGAGCATATTCTCATTTTGAGGGGATCATAAGCTGCATGAATTACTACTCTGCTGGTAAGGTGAGTGTTTGGTTGATATATTCAGGGAAACGGAAGATATCGGATCATATCGGCAAAAAAAACAACACACCGCTGAAAACCCAATACGAGTGTTTCCAGCTCTAGTCTAAACGGCGAATCTCCCATGTCTGAGCCTAGAGCTGGAATTTTCAAGCTAAGCAAGATCCGAAATTGTTCCAAACAATTCACAGGATTTATCCTCTCAAAAAATTCCACAATCACTTAAAATCAAATCAAAGATCAGTAATGACTGTGGCGCCCTCTACCGTCAACAAACTTTTCACTCAACATGTCATAACATGGTCATAATAACAGAAATTTTAGGCAACATCTTGAACGCGTGTCGCCTTTTTTCACGGTCTTACCACTTCAACTGCATGGTGCAGGGCCGCAGCAAACTTGTTAAACATTCTCACGTGTTATCTGGTCAACTTTCTGACGGCCTAAAATCACAATTTCAGTTGAATAAGCATGATTTCTTCTTGTCTAGACACCTGCGTCGTTCAACGATATCGTCCAGCTGGCAAATACAACTGCGCATGCGTTCCCCAGCCAAGTTGACGGGCTTTTCCGCATTAAAGGGATTTATCGAACATGCACAGTAGGTCACATTTTTGCATGATGTTGCTATTTTTTTAATTTTTAAAATAGATTGTAAACTTAGACATTTACATTTTACGATAATCTGATTTCACATGAATTACATCAAATTGGCGATGTGTGTTGGTATTGTGTAAAATATATTCACTAGGCTTAAATCACAACGATTAAATCCCTTTAAGTAGTACATTGACCGAAGGCTGTTTCAAGTTGTATTGAAAACGGAATGAAACAGCCGTTGGATTATTGATAGCAAAATGGCGACCAAAAAGGGTTCCGTGAAAAATCGTCCGGCACAGAACCCAAACATCTCCAGTTTTAATGCTCCATCAACAGGTCACAATGCGAAACCAGCTAAAGAATCGGTAAGAGTAAAGGGTTAGGAAAGTATTCTCACTGAACCGTACGAAGATCGTTGTGGGTGTTGCCGTGAGATTAGAAACAAAGTTTTGTTGAGCGTGTACGAAAATGTTGGGTTCGTCGGGGTCAAAGGTTAGGAAAGATGAGGTGGGCAGGGCTGGTTCAGCGTAAATTTTAGTCACTTTATGAAACACTGAGTAACGTTAGGCTAGTATTGCACATGCCTAAAATATTGGATGATATCGATAATTGGGAGAGTGGCTGGTCACGTGAGAGGGTTTAGCCAATAGGGAAAAAGAGTACATTTACATGGAGTCAGATTAGTCCGAGTAACTTGGACCCTTCATATCGCCTTTTTTAACATTTGGACATGATCTGGCGATAGTAGGGTCCAAGTCGATTGCACAATAGAGAATGGCCAAAAATTCAATCCCCCAAAAAACATCAGAATTCAACCTTACAATGGCCACCAAAATACTAGATACGCCACCACCTGACCAAGTGGAGTTCCATGATCAGATGAATGTACCAAGGTTTAATTAACATCCAAATAAAAAGTGAAATTTTACCGTTTAATTCCCAGAGACCCCCGCAGAACATGTCTTTTCGCTTTTTTGAAGTTCAAAAAGTGACTCCTCCATCTTGCATGACGTACGTCACCCTGATGCGCAGAGCCCGCATGCACCGCCCGACAACCTGCCGGCGACTGTTTCGCGAGTGGTAAAACGGTCGCTGTACGTGTTCGTGTGTAGATCATAGAGTTATACATGTAGCATGTGTAGTATATTGATTCGAGGTTGCACGCGCGTCATGAGGTAGGAAATTCTTCACGAAACAGTCGCCGGCATAAACAGGTTGTCGCGCGGTGCATGCTAGTCTTGGTTCCAAGACATCCTTAGCGCGGTGCGACGTACAGCGAGCACGGCAGCGCCCTATAGCTACACAAACACAAACACACGCCTTGGCGAGAGGGCGCTGTCGGCCGGCCGTGCGCGCTATACGTCGCACCGCTAAGAACGTCTTGTAACCTAGACTAGGTGCATGCGGGCGCTGCGCATCAGGGTGACGTACGTCATGCAAGATGGAGGAGTCACTTTTTGAACTTCAAAAAAGCGAAAAGACATGTTCTGCGGGGGTCTCTGGGAATTAAACGGTAAAATTTCACTTTTTATTTGGATGTAAAGTAAACCTTGGTAAATTCATCTGATCATGGAACTCCACTTGGTCAGGTGGTGGCGTATCAAGTATATTGGTGGCCGTTGTAAGGTTGAATTCTAATGTTTTTTGGGGGGATTGAATTTTTGGCCATTCTCTATTGTGCAATCGACTTGGACCCTACTATCGCCAGATCATGTCCAAATGGTAAAAAAGGCGATATGAAGGGTCCAAGTTACTCGGACTAGAGTCAGATACCGGGTCAAATTGGGAGCATCCATCAGATTGCTCTGATGCCTGTTTTTTTGTGGCGTGTGGCATTGATGAAAGCTAACGTCTACCTAGCCCTAGAAGGACACCATGATATGGTGTCCTAGCGCACAAGACTGCAAACCAGTCCTATGCTAGAAACCGAGGTTCAAAAATCACACTTTACCTGCATAAATATTCTTGGCATCATCTCCGTCCACAGTTCAACAGCCCATCTCCCCGGTAGGATAGAAATATTCCTCCAAGAATGTCAAGAACAGGAGATATTTGCGGCTCAAAATCGTCTCCACGCGATGCTGACTTCACAAACACGAGGAGTAATAATACCTTGTCCGCACGTCTTGAACGTTTATCAACAACAGAGGGGGCAATTTACCGGCGGCCACCGCACGCCGCGTGCGCCGCGGCTGTACGCGGCGACTGTAAATTGCGCCCTCTGTTGATGAACGTTCTGGATGTGGATATTGCTTCTAGGGCTAACATCCACCTTCCCCTCCCCCTTGTCCAGGTCCATGATATAGGCCCCAATAGTCACGGCCCTGTGCCAAGTTGTGGAACTCCCTCCCTGAACAATCTTTTCCTTCTCTATTTCAATTTGACAAGTCTGCATTTATTTCAAGAGCAATTTGAATAGACACCTTTCAGCCCGGTAGCTTGTAGTCGGACACATTTTAGCTGGAGCTGTTGTACCCATATTGACTTTTCTTTTCTTATTATAATCTTTTTCGCTTATTCCTATTTTTCCAATTTGCCTTCACCTTGAGAGGCTTTACACCTTGTTTGGCTGTACTCAATAAAAAAAAATAATAATAAATAAATATATAAATAAATAAAATAAAATAAAATAATATAAAATAAAATAAAAAGTTCTTTTTTAATGCCTAACGTCTTTTCACCATGTTCACGGTATGACAGAAATTGGACTCTGTGCCCCCAGGGTCTTTTGGGAAGGAAGTGTCCTACATTCACTACCAAGCCGTTTTTTAAAAATATATTTATAAATTTGTTTACATTTATATTTATTTTTTATATATATGTTTTTGTTGTCCCTTGCAGTCGGGTAGTGGTACTGGGCTGCTTATGTCAGTCATCCGAACACTTTCAGCAAGGTGAGTGGGCAACATCTAGTTTAGTTAATTAGAAGAGGCTTTTGTTTAATTAGAAGAGGCTCTTTCCCGATGTACATGTGAAGCACTGTATACTCGGTGCTTTCCGATCCGAGAGCCTGTGGGAAAATTCACATGCTTACTCGGGTGGGACTCGAACCCACGACCTCCTGCTAACTAGTGCAGATGTCTTAACCACTCAGATGTCTGACCCCGGCAAGCTCGGTGGTTGATCAACCACAAAGCTTGCCGGGGTCAGACATCTGCGCTAGTAAGCAGGAGGTCGTGTGTTCGAGCCCTACTCGAGGAAGCTTGTGATTTTTTTCCACAGGCTCTCGGAAAGCACTTGGCATTACAGTGCTTCATACACTTCGTCGGAAATGGGCAATTTTTGTTTACATCATCCTGATGCAAATTCAATCTTCTGAACTTGTTAAGTGTTGATGTTTCTTCAGAAACAAATGGCTGTTCCTGTTGCATATCCACTTGTTGCATTATGTAAATGAAGTAAAATGGATTTTGAAAATTGGTATTGTGGATCTTCTTATTCTTTTTAACTTTGTCCCTGCCTTCTTTAATTGCAGTGAGGACATACACCAGAGAGAAGTGGAGAAAGCCAAACTAGAGAAATCCTACAGGGATTGTGACAAAGAGCTGGATAAACTCATTACAGGTGCGTGCAATTTGCAGAACAAACCTCTGAGATCTGGATATTAATTGACGAAGACCATTCTAACACCAGCAGCCAATTTCATAGAGTTGCTTAAGCATAGAGTTGTTTACTTAGCATAACAACCACACCGAGTTTTGGCTGGTAACCTGATTTTACGAATGAAGGTTTTTGTGCTTAAGCAAATGTTGTGCTAAAGCAGCTCTATGAAATTGGCCCTAGGTTTTGAACACAAGTTGTGTTGGTTTTTTGCTAGGAACCATCCTCAGTCCTCCAAAATCCTCTGATTACCCTGCCCCAAAAAATGCATTCATCCTCAATCCTCCAAAATCCTCATGTGCTTTAAACACCGTTCATCCTCAATCCTCCAAAATCCTCTGCTTGAAACACCATTCATCCTCAATCCTCCAAAATCCTCTTTTAAAAAAAATACCATTCATCCTCAATCCTCCAAAATCCTCCTTGCTTGAAACACCATTCATCCTAAATCCTCATAAATCCTCTTTTTAACAAAAATACCATTCATCCTCAATCCTCCATAATCCTCCAAAACTGCAAGGAGGATTTTGGAGGATTAAGGTGGGTTAGGGTTAATGGGAGGAGGCATGCAGATTTCCAATTTGAAATGACCCTGTACTTGAGCAAAATGGTACCCCTGTTTTTCACATTGTGTAGCTGACAACTGTCCGGAACACAATTGACCAATTGCAGTTTGCAGTAGAATTGAATGATCACAGCTTGTGAAACGGTGTCCAATCATAGGAACTATAATTCGATGCCGAGCGCGAAATCATGCAAAATTTACCACACACAATTCCATACATGTAGTAGTCTAAGGGAGCAATAGGTCAGTTGTTAAATAAATATCACTGCCTTGATGCTGTAATAGACTGGTCACTGAGCCCCGGCTTTTGGCATATTGACAAGTCACAGCCGCACACACCACAAGTACATCACTCAGGGGTGAGATTTCTCCAGATTTTTCCTGATTTCAGTATTTTTGGTGAGACGCCTTCCAGATTTCCGGAATATTTTTTGGTCCTTAAATTGTTATCATTCCAAAATGACATCTGCAATCTAAAATGGTCTTCTTTTCATTCTAATGACCCTATTTTTTTGCAATTTTGAACCGTATCTTTTGGTAGAAAATGCAGTTTTTCATATGCATGATTTTTCAGCAAACTTCACACCTGGTCACTTTTTTCTGAGTTCTGATGGCTGTGATTGGTCCATGCATTAACCCTCCTACTGTTATAACAATAGCAACCTATCAAAAAGAAACCAACCTCTTCCTCTCCCATAGCTTTTGTGTTACAACCTATTACTCGATAGGTTTTGATAGATTGGGTAGTTGGCTCCATTTTGGCACCGAGAGCGGGATGGTTAATCCACTTAGTGGATTGGCGTATTTTCTTACACACAGACACCGTGTCGTTACTCATTCTGTCATACATTCAACTCTTCTCCCAGTCAACTATGACACACTCACCAAGACCATCCAAGCCTACAGCGCCATCTCCAGCCGCATCAAGTCGGCCCGCGAGCGCGTCAAGAGCCTCAAGTCGGACCTGCTGTCTTGCAAGGACCTGCTGCACTGCCGCAGGGATGAACTCCGCAAGCTCTGGCTGGACGGGATGGAACAGAAGCACGTGCTGACCCTGCTGGATCAGATGTGAGTTTAAAAAATGATAATCCTGCTGGACTTTTCACCTCTGGGCAATTCGGTCGATTCGCAACTCAGTGCGCCGGCAGCGGCAAGCCGAGAAAGGCAAATTTCGGGGTCGACATCACATCTATCGCATTGTATTAGATGGTGGTCAGTACAGCAGTATGGATTTTGCGCGAATGCGAGTGGATGAGTTAAAGCAATTTTTGACTAATCGGGGAATACCTTGTGCTGGAAAGAAGAGAGAGGAGTTGATAGATTTAGCGGAGAAGGGGTGTAAGAAGTACAGTCGATGCATTGGCGATACCCACTTCCGGTTTTGCGATGTCGACTTTTTCCCATGATGCACTGCGTAATTTGGCCTCTCCCCGGCTTGCCGCTGGCGGCGCACCAAGTTGTGAATCGATCGAATTTCACAGCAACAGGGAAAAACTCGAAACAATTCGATGTTTTTTTTTAAGTTTGGATCGCATGTATTCTGGATAACCCTACCTCTCAGTTTTTGGTAAAAATAATATTTTTGAACATAGGGAGGACGAAGTGGGCGATTTCTCCAATGTTAGTGACGTAACGTCACCTACTACCGATTTGATGCAAGTCCTGCCTAGATTGCTAATTGATTTGAATTTGTTAATTTAAATGTTCAGGTCTGACCCCTATGTGTTTAAAAAGACAGGTACGTTTGAAGGGAGTTCAACCAGTTTAGAAGACAGTTGGTGTTAACAGTACCCTTAAATACACCATGTCTTTTTTTGGTAACGTTAGTGACGACCAATAAACTGAATGTTCAGAAAACAGGAACCAAAGTTCTGAGTTGTTCGTTGTGTCTCTTGGTAGGCCTCACCACCATTTTGTGTCGTGGCAGTTTTGCCTTAGATTGGTCAAAAGGCTTTGAAGCTGTGAGGGATGAAAGTGACTTGACAGTCTATAAATGTGACATTAGTGCCCCTCTTAAAGGAACCATGCTTCTCAAATTTGCCGGATAGCATTTTATTTCAAAAATACATTCATTTATATGTATTAAATGTGAATTAAAAGCCAAACTGGTTCAAGTGAAGTTTTAGTGTGATTATTTGCCGCCCCAAAATTGCCCCCCCCTTTTTGGAATTTGTTGAGACTCAAATTGAGGGCGCTGTTCGTGACGTAGATCGAGGCACCGAAATTCATGAATGGACTCGATAGTCTGGACCCGTTAATGACGCCTGGGTGCGAGACGAGCATCAACGCATGTCCGCGTGGTGGGTACGCGTACCCGTACGGTATACGTATACGGCAGAGCACGTGTATAATATGTAGGGCCTACACGTACGTATACGTACACCAAGCTGTACACCCTTGTACTGTACGTGTACAAAATGTATCCGCATGTACGTACACACTAGGTCTACACGTGCAATTTCGTACATTGTAAGTTGCAACAACTATACATCGAACTTACCCTGATTTTCTCCCTTTTAGCGACAGCTCCTCGGGGAATGGGCCGTTTAACTGCTTTCGCCTGTACCTTACCCACATCTGGGAACTTTGTTGGGATGACAGTGGACTTGAGCATATTTTTAATGGCCATCCCAATGGAGTTGAAAATACCAGTATCGAAACACGACTGCTCAAAGTGGTCGCTACATAACGCTGAGAAGCTGCTGGGACCGGACCACTTCGCTCTTGTCACCCGACTTTCGCCGTCCAAATTCTCCGATATTTCGCATCAGTTGGAAATAAATGAAGGCTTACTCCATCCTTCGTTGTTTTGCTGCATCCAGCAGCCACACACCTTGTCGGCATGGCCGAAAAACGCTATATTTTGCTTAGATTTTGGACAAAGAATGTACACTCAATTTACGCGTGATGAATGGTGCTGGCTCGAGCAGAATATGTAATGTTCCTCGATCTACGTCACTCACTTATGTTAATGAGGGTCCCACTCAGGGGGCGGAGTAGCTTGGACAAACATTTTCAAAAAATGTTTTTTTCATATTTAATCTGGGAAATAATTGACTCTGGTAACAAAATATCATTGTCAAGATAATACTTTATTGTTTTAAGCAGGAATAATGCAATGTAAATCCTATATCATGGTTCCTTTAAAGGAAACTGGAATTGTTAGCTGTATTTTTAGTGAAAAAAACGACAGTGACGGGGAGCAAACTTAAGGGTTGCCCCAGGAGGGCCCTTCTGCCCCTCCCCTCTTCTCATAAACTGTGAAATTGCCCTCCAGAGCTTGCTTGTGACTGCCAATTTTCTGCCCTTATCCCCACAGTGAGGAGGTAAAGAACGTTCCCCAGCAACTGGATGGATTCTTGAAGGGCAGACACTACCTCCACGCCACCGAGCTTATCACCAAGACAGTGGCCCAGTTGGAGAGCGACCTCAAGGGCGTGGAAGCCCTCAGTGAACTCAAGATGGAGATGTTCAGTCGCAAGGAGGTGGGCAGAGATTTTCTTAAATGTTTTCTCATAAACAGTATGAGTCAAAACAAGTGTATCATGAACAGTATAAGTCAAAACAAGTGTATGCGAAAAAATTGAATTTTCAAAGTAAACAAAGAAAATTGTCAGGGGCGGGATTTAAACCTGCGACCTCCGGAATACCATACCAGTGCTCTACCAACTGAGCTACCTTGCTCTATGTTGACTGTCTCCCAAATTGTCAGTCAGTTTCTTTGTTCGGGGGGGGGGGGGGTGCTAGACAGAAGTCATAAAGCCATAATGCCGTATAGGCAGGGATCACGCCCCAACTTTACAATACAACATGTGAAGCGATATGAGGATACAACTTTTTCACTTATATTGCCAAACGAATCACAAGGGAAACTGACTTTAAGTTGAATGAATTTTCATACTGAACAAAGAAAGTGGCAGGAGCGGGATTTGAACCTGCGACATCCAAAATACCTCAACGGTGCTCTACCAACGGAGCTATCTTGTCCTACATTGGCAGTCTCCAAAATTGTCAATGTTTTGTTCGGAGGGCACAAGGAAAAACCATATAAATTGCACAGATAAGAGCTCTATACAAAAATACCCTGAAAAGTTCAGCACTCACCAGATATCTGTTGTTGCTCTTAGTCTGTTCTACAGATATTTTCATGGTAAATGTTCCACCGGCTTTGTCTAGCTTGGTTCCTCCAGTTAGGGTGTTTGAGTGTGAAACTCGGCTTTCCGCCTGTTCCCACCAATATACTCTAGCTATATATATATATTTAGAACAAAAAGCTATGCCAATAGCTTTTACCGTCATTCTGTACCTCTATGAAACTCTTTGCCTGGTGCAAGTTTCCCTTCATCGTACAACCTTTCCTGTTTCAAGAGGAATATTAATTCCTACCTCTTGTATTTTTTATTCTTTTTCTTTTTGTAGCAGCTTACGTTGAGTGGCTTTTAGCTTTGTTCAATTCGAACTTGCATTTTTTTTAAAGGCACTATTTTGTAAATTGATAAATTTTCAAAGTTTCTGTGTTAGTTTTTTTTTTTTTTTTTAGTTTTTCATTTACCTTTCCTCAAAGATAATTGTCCTATGTACTCGACGTTGGTTTATATCAATCCCCAGCACCTGCACAAGGTCTTGATCGAAGAACTGAGCCAGCACCTTTATGAGAAGTCAGCAGTCACCTTCCAGGTCAACTTCACCAGAGGAGGGTCGTTCCGTGGCTCTGCCCAGGATGCGTCGCTGGCCATCAGCAAGAAGCAGACATTAATGGAGCTGGCAGCAGCCGCCAAGATGCAGAGAACATCCAGGGGGCATTCACATTCCTGTAAGTATTGGGTGGTGGGGGGAAGGGTTCATTGTACCTTTTTCATGGCAACTGTAAAAGCAAGGGTACCGCAGCAACTTATCTCCACAAAGTACCGTTGTGGTCCATTCCATTCCATTCCATTCCATTCCATTCCATTCCATTCCATTCCATTCCATTCCATTCCATTCCATTCCATTCCATTCCATCCCATTCCATCCCATTCCATCCCATTCCATTCCATCCCATTCCATCCCATTCCATTCCATTCCATTCCATTATGATAACACAATTATTCAAAAGTGAAATTCTGATTCTCAGTGTGCAGTTAAAAAAAACACTTAATAGACAGGCAATGTTCTCCACGACTTTAAATTTTAGCAGGGCGGCAGATATAAAAAGCTGTTGTAATTTGTGGGATTTAGCAGTCGGAACATGGTGTGTTGAATTTTGTCGTATAGGTTGGAAGTTAAATAAACCTGTTTGATTGTGTCATATTTAGCAGGGTGAAAGTTAAATATACTTGTTTGATTTT
Organism: Hippasteria phrygiana; assembly: GCA_037893225.1. Taxonomy (NCBI): domain Eukaryota; kingdom Metazoa; phylum Echinodermata; class Asteroidea; order Valvatida; family Goniasteridae; genus Hippasteria; species Hippasteria phrygiana. Next base: position 929,707 of record JAZGUH010000723.1, read on the forward strand.
TTTGTATTTAGCAGGGTGGAAGCTAATACCTGTTGGATGTTGTTGTATTTAACAGGGTGGAAGCAGACCTCTAGTAAAATTTCAGTTAGAATTTGTAGGATTCAGCAGGGTAACTGCAAAATGCCAAGGCCGGTGTGCAGGTGGTACACTGCAGAATCCAACAAATTTTGCTGTTGGGAATATGTTGTATTTAGCAGGCTTCTCATTTCAGTTTTGTTGGAAATTGTTGGATTTAGCAGGGCCGTATGAAAAACACTGAAGGGGGTTAGGGTTAATAAACAGTAAAGTAACTTATGACAAATTGAATGATTTGACCAATTACCTGAATGTTTTCTCTCAACCAGTAACTCTCACCGTTCCGGATGGGGCAGAGGATGACAACAAACCAATCGTAGAGGATCTGAGCGAGGAACCCGAGGCAAACCCGGAGCACTACATGGCCATCCTGGTGGAGTCATTGTCCCTCCTCAGGCGGATACCAGAGGCAGTCGAGGTATGGAAAAGTAACGGAAAAGTAATGGAAGTTTTAACATATTGTGAAAATTCCTGAATTTCAATTCCCGGTGGAATCATTGTCCCTCCTTAGGCAATTGCAAAAGACGGTTGAGGTATATAAAGTAACGGAAGTTTTGCTAATTCTGGAAACTCATAGAATTTTTATTCCCGGTGGAATCATTTCCCTCCTTAGGCAGATAGCAGAGGCAGTTGAGGTATACAGTAACGGAAGTTTTTACTAATTCTGGAAACTCCTAGAATTTTAATTCCTGGTGGAATAATTTCCCTCCTTAGGCAGATGCCAGAGGCAGTCAAGGTATGGAAAACCTGGAAAATAATTTCATTTTTTGTTCTTTTTTATGGAAGTTGCCCAATACAAGGCTAAAAGCCACTCTAGGTAAAGGGCTACATGAGAGGTGATGGAATTGGCCACATTTTAGGTTGCCAGACCTAAATAGAGGACAAATCTTTAGTAGATACCAAATAAATTATCCCAATTTTCAGTGTTGTAGTCGAGTACATTTCCATGAGTACGAGTACTTTTGCATGAGTACGAGTATGAGTACGAGTACTTCACCCCGAGTACGAGTACAACAAAAAATTGTCATACAAGTATGAGTACGAGTACATTTTTATGAGTATGAGTACGAGTACGAGTACTTTATGATGAGTACGAGTACATGGAATTTTTTTCATGTGAGTACGAGTACGAATATGAGTACGAGTACTACAACACTGCCAACTTTCAGACCTGTACACCCAGGTGGGGTAACTTCCACCGTTAGTGAGACCAACTCACATCCCCCTTTAACACAACACGTTTCCGGAATTCTCCCCAGTGAAAGACAATTTATTTTTCATCTTTTTGGATTAAAAACAAATAGAAATCCACAAGACAATGAATGTACACAGCTGTGCATTGTGTAGTTACTTGATATGTTTCTCAACAAAGCATGGTTTGTATTTCCTTTGTTTTAGTCCATCAAACGCTGCGTGCAAGTGGAACTCTCCAAGATTGTACAAAGGTCAACAACGGAGGTGGCTGAAAAGTAAGATCTTTGGGTAATTTGTGCTTGCATTTACTTGAAGAATTACGGAGCAATTGACATAAGCATTACCCAATCATAGTGTCTGTTGACTATCATGTGACATTCTAAATTTGTTCTATATTGTTCTTTATTATCCACTCAAGGAAAATTGTTTTGTCGACAGCTCATAAAATATTTAATTAATTATTAATAATAAAAAATAAATTAGAACCACAGGAATAAACTATAAAAATGCATTCAAATTGGTTTAAAAATACACATATTCAGACAAACTGTGATTTAACCGCAGACACATGCTTTGAATACGACAAAAAAAAGTTGTCTCGAACAAATCCAAGACGTTTCCCGTCAGAGATGATTGCAGCAAACACTGTAGGAATACTTGTGTATGCAGTGTGCCGTTATACATTTATGCGTGCTGCATGTATGCATGCTGCATGTATTCACAAATGAAGATATGTCAGTTATCTTTGAAGGTGAGTCAATTTCCCTTATCCCTCCCCTGAGGTTTTGTTTTGGTGCAAGTTGTCCCCGAGCAAGGCTAAAAGCCACTCGAGGTACAGAGCTACAAAAAGAAAAAGAATCATAGATACAAGAGGTAGGAATTAAGATTCCTCTTGAAGCAGGAAAGATCGTAAGATAAAGGGAAACATGCACCTCAAAAAGAATTTCATAGAGATACAGAACGAGGGAAAAAGCAGTGGAAATTGAACAGCGGTTGCTTAAACTGTGAAGTAAGTGCCTGACTCAGCACTACAGTAGATATCATGAAAGTTTTAAAAAGTGAGACTTTTTAAATTGTAATCAACCCATACAAGGCTAAAAGCTGCCCCAGGTGAAGGGTTACAATCAGAGGTGGTAGGGTTGGCAACATGTTGAATTGCCAACCCTACCACCCTTACGGTTTTCCTGGGCCCAGATCTAAATAGAGGATAATTCTTCAACAGATTCCAGATAAACTATCCCAATTCTCAGACCCAGGCGGGTGAGACGTCGGTTAGACCTAACTCACCTCCCCCATAGACATAGATTATTTGAATATAATTAACAGTCAAGGATACCTTTCATTGTGATTCTTTTACTCCACTGACGAACCTGTGTTTTATGCCGAAACAACTTGACTGCGTATTTTTCTCGGCATGGAGACTATTTATTGTCGGTATCAATTTTTTTTTTGTACGGCAGTACCAAGCAGCGAGGTGAGAACATCACGCAGCACAACCAGCCCAAGCTTCTCGTAGAGCTTCTTGAGCTACTGTTTGAGCGATTCCACTGCGTGGCAAGTGCACACTCATGCATGTTGGGTTCCCTCCAACGAACAGCGGTAAGCAAGTATTGATGACCATACTACTAGTGATTTCAAGATTCAGAACCTCTTTCTTTGACCTCTTGAATACGGACGACGGCATAACTGCGGTTTTTGAAAAAAAGACCACCTGGCTGGTTGTCGTGTATATGCACATTCCTGCACGTATTCAATGCATTCATGTTTCAACTATATTATTTTTGAAAGGGAGTGTAATAAATAAATAATTTTTTTTAAAAGTTTTTCACGCGAAAGAGGGGACTCCAAGTGCAATTTTTACGCTTGGCTGCACAGCCCATTCTTGGCATACCAGCCCCCCCCCCCATTTTTTTTATATTGAAATCACCCAATACAAAGCTTAAAAGCCACTCTAGGTCGGTGGTAGGGACATTTTGATTTGCCGACCGTACTACCTTTAGGGTTTTCCTGGGCCCAGATCTAAATATGAGATAATTCAACAGATTCCCCAGAAATTATTCCAATTTTCAGACCTATAGACCCAGGCGGGGTAACTTCCACCGTCGGTCAGACCAACTCACCTCCCCCAAAGGCTTTAGCCTGTGGTAGGGCTGTCCCGGCGAGTAGCGAATATTCGAATATTCGGTCAAACCCAGTTTCGAGTAATCGAATACTAAATTATTTGAAAATGAACAGCCCTAGCTTGTGGTCACCTCGAATGATTCACCAATGGGATTTGTCTATATACTTTTATGTTAAGTTGTTTGTTTGTGTTTATTGTTTCCTTTGTAGTCCAGCGAGATTCAACTGTATACCATGAATGACATCTGGTCCAACATACAGACAGTTGTAAGTGCATGCAGAAAATTGCTACATTTTTGAAGGGCCTAGGAGCCACCCATTTGGTCCTAAAATTACTATGGTTGAAAAGATCTTTAAAATGTAGAATATAATTATGTACACGACCATCCCTTGAAAATGCACCATTTGTCAGAAAATTTATGACAGAAGGTTTTTTTTTTTTCAACTGTGCAGTTGCAAGTGCTTCTGGGTAATTACCTGGATGTACGAAACGTGACAGCATCGGTACAGCAGTCTTCTGGTGCCTTCAATGAGGCGCTGATGTGAGTATGCATGTTACCAACGTGCCGCTTGTGGTTATGGATTGTGGCTTTAATTGGTACCCGCTCTAAGCAAAAATATAATTGATGATTTTGGAGGTGGAGCTAGCTCAGTTGGTAGAGGGGTGGAACGGTCGCCCAGAGGTTCTTGCTTAACCCCTTGAACCCGGGCATACCGGGTATTTCATGGGGCACCGGGGCGCCAGGCCGGGTTATGCAGCCAAGCGAAACGGACACAAGAGGCTTGTGCAGCCAAGCATAACGTACACAATACCCCAATAATGGATTGAAAATGCAGAAATTGGCACATATAGACGTCAACCGGCCAGGTGGCAATTTTCAATCCACACATATTTTGGTCAACCGGTGGCAAGGGGTTAAAGTCGCACTATGGCTTTCTGAGTTACATGCAGAAACAAAAAAAGTTCACTAAAAAGTAAATTTTGGGATTTTAACAACTGTATAGTTAAAAAAAAACGCCATTCTATCATATCCCAAGTTTTAAAACTGAATCGATTCTAGAAATATTTTTTTGTGGGGAATTATTATTTGAACTCCGGTTAAAGTGTGCACAGATCACAAACTTTAAGCTTTATTTTCTCATAACAAGGAGTTAAGACTCTGATAACTTTAAAAGGTTGTATCGGGGGCTAGAAATGAGATGCCACAACACAATTTATACAACACCTGAATAAATCCCAGCCATCCGATTGGTGGATCGTTGATCACGTGCATTGAATTATTCGACCCATCACACGACGCGAACCCGCACTTCCAAAACGTTCTATCACATGGTTCTATCAAACGGTGCGCGCGCATTGATAGAACCAAAAGAACTTCCCTAATTTCACGGTCACTATGGTGGCGCTACAACAGGGCTGTCATTCACACAACATGGCGGCCGAGTTTCCCGAACTGCCGCGGTTTGTTCTCCTAACAGACGACGAAATATTGGAACTCGTAGGCGATGCTGACGCTCCAAATACAAAGAGACAAATCAAATATGCAGTGAAACGATTAGATGAATTTGCAAGACACGCAGGAACAACAATTGAAGCTTTAACTGATTCGGAACTCGACAATTTTTTGTCACGGTTTTATGTGGGACTGAGAAGGTAAACAGCACGTTGTAACGTTACACCAAGAAATCCATGCATGCAATCTGTCAGATTTATTCAGGCGTTGTATAAAACAAATAATGAATGTTTCACATTCGTGCAATGGTAAGAATAATTTCATTCGGTGACAGATGGAATGTCCCATTCCACTCGGCTTCGCCTCGTGGAATGGAACATTCAATCTGTCACCTCATGAAATTATTCTTACCATCGCACTCATAAACATTCATTATTTGTATAATATCAAATTGAAGCTCTTAACCTGTACTTTCAGGAAATTCCATGATCTTGATTTTAAAATGTTGCTACTTTACGCCCATTTCATGGTAACGGGTCACAAATAGCAAGCAGCATTAGAATTCCAAATCAACAAACACTGTTTTCTCATGACTCGGATGACAGATTGAGCTTAAACCTTCACAGATTTGCTATCTTTATGCATATGTTGAATCCCACAAAGTTTGAGCACTGCCTGTAACAACCTCACATATAGTTACAAAATACTACTAGTAGTAAACTGTAGTATGCAGTACTCTCACCTATTTGTGTACAATGCTTGTAGTAATTTTTAGTATTTGATACTTCACCCCAAATAAAGTACGTAGTAATATGTGGTACTACTGTTTGTTGCTGGGGTTAAAGGCAAAATGTCTGTTTTCATCTAAGGCGGAAACAAAGCATGAACTACTGGTTTTCAGAGATGATAATTTTTTTTTTTATCTTAGCCAATTCATTGACACAAATATAATTTACCCAGTAACTTAACTGTATCACATAGAAGTAGTACTCTGTAGTTGCAAGTATCTTGACTGCTGCCATGATACACTCAATCATCAAAGACAGAGAGACTCAGTGCTACAGAATACTAAGTAGTATTTCGTAGTACACTGGTCTTCACCCAAAATGAATGCCTAGGATGTTAGGGTTAATACAATAACAGTTTTGTTATTTTACCACCAGTGATATCGGCATGTACTTCAGTCGACGCAAAACAGCCAGACAGAGGAAAGTACCGCTGTTCCGCTTTGAGATGTCCTCCCATGCCATCAGCATGACCAACTACATGAGGGAACAGAAACAGGAATACTACGGATTTGTAAGTTGGTTGTAGGGCTGTTCATTTTCGAATAATTTAGTATTCGATTATTCGAAACTGGGTTTGACCGAATATTTGAATATTGGATACCGTTACAGTGCCGATCAAAGTTGCATGCAAAGCACGCCAGTGATTTATGTGCAAAATTTCTGGGTTTTTGCAGCAAATTATTTATAAGTATTAGAGGTTTTACGGACGGGAACATTAAAGCTCCGTCCACAAAAAAAAATACTGTCCACAAAAATGCGACATTTGACACTACTAAGCGATGTAACTTTTCTATTAAAATAGCAACAGAGTTGTATCTGCATTTGCATATTTTTTTTTCTGGAATATTCGAATATTCGATCGTCAACCGGTAAAAAGGTATTCGAATATTCAGTTGACGATCGAATATTCGCTATTTTCGGGGCAGCCCTAGTTGGTTGAGTAAATTGATATAGATGGGTGCAGTCGATGTTTTATCATTGAATGGGGGAGGTGAGTTGGTCTGACCGACAGTGGAAGTTACCTCGCCAGGGACAATCAGTCTGAAAATTGGGATAATTTCTTTGGTTATCATCTGTTTAGATCTGGACCCAGGAAAACCGTAAGAGTGGTGTGGCTGGCAACCTAAAATGTGGCCAACCCCATCACCTCTGTTGTAGCCCTTTACCTAGAGTGGCTTTTAGCTTTGTATTGGCTGGTGCATGGGGTTCCATAAAATTTTCATGCACAACAGTATCAGATGTTCTTTTTGGATCACGTAGGCTCTGTCTAATGGATGATGCTCAGCCTAAGGGGGGAGGGGGGGGTGGCGGGGGATTACACTTCCAACAATTACAATAGTTGTGTCTGCTTTAAGATGTACCCTGAACTACGAGTTAATTTACTCACTGGGTCAACAGATGCTCTCAAATTTATATATATTTTTTTCTTTTGTCAATTTTCTACTGTTCTGTGAAAAGTTACAGGAAGTCTTCTCTTACTAAATGTACTTTTTGTCGGTTTTCAAAATGCATAAAAGTGGTTTAATCTACCAGACAGTAGACAAAGTGAATATACTCGAATGTCATTCCTTCAAATCTTAAACAGGACGAGATAAAGAAAGTTAGAGCTACTGCAAAGGTTTGGATCGTGCTCATTTGTTATGTAGTTTAATCAAAGTTAAACAAGGGATGCGGTATTCATTTATATAGTTCCGATAATTAACATTTGTAACTTCAGGTTTTTAACTAACAAGCCCCCTTTACTCCGCCTTTGCAGAGATTTTTCCTTAGATTCTTATTGTACCCTGAAATTTGCTTTACATCATTTTTCTCATGTAACCTTTCGGAAACCTGTTGATTAGTGTCTAGGTAGATTTTTTAAACTGGTGTTTAGGAGTATTTATTCATTGGTTAAATAGACTTTGATATCTGTTACTAATTGGGCCGGGTATAGCTGGAACTAACTTGTTTAAGGGTTACTGGTTTAACTTGTGTGCATTTAGTTGTAAACCAGTTTTCAGTGTTTAGTTTACAGCTGAAGGAAACCATTCTTCAACTGATTTCATGATAACTAATCTAGTCCATGGTGTGTTTTCTCATTGATCATTCTTGATAACTAGTTTAACTAACTTGTTAAACAAAGTTAAATTGAGTGATGTGGTAATAGTAATTGCTTTACTATGTTCAGGAAATGCTAACCTTATTCTAACTAATCATTTGGCCTGTTTTGCAATGATACCTATTTTGCCTGTGTTTGGCAAATAATACTTTTTTTCCAATAATACAATATTTCCAATCAATACATTCTTCTTACCCCCTTGAGTAAGGTTGTTTATAATGAGGTGCAGGGGCGGGCTGTGCAGCCAAGCGTAACATACACAATAATCCAACAATGGATTGAAAATGCAGAAAATGGTGTGAATAGACGTCATCCATCCTGGTGGCAATATTTTTTTGCCGTCTATAGACGTCATCCAGCTTCAAAGGGTTATTGTAATAAAATTTATAAACAGATTTTATTAATAGCTTCTTAAGTAGTCAAGAAGTCAATGTGTGTTTGCAAAAAGTTAACGTTAAGCCCGAAAAGGAACTTTCTGTCATTATTTTTTTGTCCATCGAAAAAATTCAATATTTTGAAATTTAGTACCCCAAACGCCGTTCGTGGATAGACTTTGTTTCAATTTTTAACTGAAAGATTGTTAACCGAACAGTTTCACGTTTTTAACTGAGTTCTCTTTTAAGGTAAGTCTGGCTTAATCATGGACATTAGTCTTTAAGGTGCAAGTCTTCAGCAGTTTGTCTTAGCTAATTTGAATCAACAAAGAGTCACTGACTGTGGATAAGCAAGTGTTAATTAACCTCTACTAAAGGCTTTTCTAATCCATATTTTAGACTTCCAACATTCGTTGCAACACCACTGTTTGGATAAATTTAGAAGGCCTGTCCACCAGGGATGTAGTCGAGTCCATCTCAAGTCCATCACAAGTCCTTCACAAGTCCATCACAAGCACTACAGTCCTAATTCCAATCACAAGCTATCTGAATGAGCTTTGACAAAGGCATTCCTTTGTCATTGTTCATCCAGTTACTTGTGACCGGCTTTATGAAAGGACTTCTGACTGGACTTGTGAAAGGACTTGTGAAACAACTTGCAGGGACTTGACTACAGCTCTGCTGTCCACATGTACTTCTGGTGGTCATCTGCTGCTTCACTTTGTTTTTGTGGTTCATTATTTAAAGCTTAAAAATTTAAAATAAAGAAAAACTTCTTTTCAAAACCATCTCTAAAAAGAATCCAAAATTGCTAGTACACACTCAAAGATATAGCTTGCGATAAAAGAATTTGTATTTTTTTTGGTACAGTGACAAAGAATGGGAAATTTTAACGGGTTTCCCGATACGTAATTCACTGTTTGTAATTCCCATGCTGTACAAGGAGACTGAGCTCATACCAACTGTAAAACACTCTGCATACATCCAATATCTGCATGTGTTTTAATGACCGTACAGGATGGGACGTTCCAAACAGAGGATGAGAAGGAAGGAGAGGAGGCCCCCATGGTATGCAAGCCCAGCGTCAAGAACATCACGCTCATCTTCAAGCCCGTCAGCACCTTCATCAGGGACATTGAGATGTCCATGAACCTTCCCAATGGGTAGGGACACCATATACAGGCCATTTAAAGATATATTCTTGATGCGATGAAGTAGGCCCTGGTCAATTTTGGGATTTTTACATATCCATATTAGTGAAAACCCCATGTGAATACGACCTTTGGTTAAAAAGTTACAAATATTTGAACACCGGCACATTAAAAAGAACGAAACTGTGAAAATCAAGTTTAAAGTTACAGTACTTTAATTGAGTCATTTTTAGCACACTTATAATACATGTCATATTTTCATGTGAAAGAAGAATGTTTTTCCCTTCTGTTTTTTTTGTAAAAAAGTCAATTTTGATTTTTCCACTACGAACATATTTTGGCCCATATCTCAAAACAAGGATTGCCGAGTTCCGACTGATTTTGCTTGATCGCATCACATATATAATAATGTCAAACAAACCACAAGGGGAACTGAGTGATTCTTACAAAGTCGCTTCCCGGGTTGTATCGTAATGTTGGGGCGTGATCCCTGGCTATACGGCATTATGGGTTTATGACTTCTGACTAGCGCCCACCCGAACAAAGATACTGACAATTTGGGAGACCGCCAACATAGGGCAAGATAGCTCAGTTGGTAGAGCACCGGTACGGTATTCCGGAGGTCACAGGTTCAAGTCCCACTCCTGCCAGTTTTCTTTGTTCACTTTGAAAATTCAGTTTTAATACTAGATTAACCAGTTCGCGCCAGGATTATTTTTGCTGAAAATTTCTATTTTCAGAAAAGGCAAAATATAGCAGCCTACTTCTGATATACAGCCAAACGCCACAAATACTGATTTGCAAGAGTCATTTCAACAGTATTCGTGCAATATTTCTTGCCGAAACCTCATATATTTCAATACTCCGGGTGTGCCCACTGGAGCGTAAATTGTACAACAGGCCGTGCACAGCGGCCAAGTTCAAGTTCAACACACGGTCTGCCTCCACAGACTTCTCTGACTTTGTGTGTGTGTACAAAACAAATGAGGGATTAGCGTGTTGAGACGTCACCCGGAGGCGAGTCGAGGCAAGCTTGACGTTTTAACCCGTCAGCCGTGCCCGTGTATAAAAACAGCCAGATCGTGTTAACACGTCCTCCGACGCGAACTGGTTAATATTAACACCATGTCCAAGTCAGTCAGTCCAACTTCATTTATTCCAAAAGTAAAAAAAAAAGTTGACTTCAAAATCAAATCCTAATAATGCTGTAGTCTTGTTAATTCTGCTTCACTTACAGACGTCACTGTACACTTCATGAGTTCATCAGTGATTATGTCAAAGATATCTTCCTAGGACATCTCTTGGCTGAAATTGAGACTAATACGTGTATGCATGCCGCAGCTAAAGGTAGGAACTTTTGTCAATGATTTTCAGACAAACGGCTCATTTTCTACAGATTGTCATTTACGTTATTTCACTTTTTAATGATCTATCCAACCGTAAGAATTTTGGGACGAACCTTTATTGTAGCCCAGCTGGGCGCCTCCTAGGCATTGTGTTTCTTTAACCCCTTGTGTCCCGCTGTTATTGATGTGGGGGGAGGGGGGCGGGGGGCGGGGTACTGTGCTGTGCAGCCAAGTGTAAACGCAAACAATAGGCACCTATTCATCGCCCTTGGAGCCCCCTTTCGTGTGAGTGAAAGCTTTGTTTAAAAAAGCTCCATCTATTCATTACACTCCCATTCAAGAACAATATAGTTGAAACATAATAATAATAATAATAATAATAATAATAATGGACTTTTATAAAGCACATGTATCCACCAACGCGGTGCTCAAGGCGCTACATTATTACCCCTGCTCATCAGGCCTATTAATCATTCCTGAAACCACCTCAGCTCCCTGGGGAGTATACAGCCCCGGCTGCAAGTTAAGCGCACATGGGCTAATCACACACGCAACCATCACTGCTCTCACAGGTAACGATTTACTCCTGGGTGGAAAGAAGCAACTTGTGACAAAGTGTCTTGCTCAAGAACACAAGCACCATGATGACCCCCTAGCCGGTCTCGAACCCACAATCTGCAGTATCACCGAGATCTTGAGTCCGGGTGCACTAAGCCACGAGGCCACAGCGCCTCACGAATGGATTGAGTATGTGCAGGAATGTGCATATAGATGACAACCGGCTAGGTGGTCTGTTTCAAACCACTGATATGTCCATCGTCCGTATTCAAGACGTTAAATTAATAATGTACTATTAAACACTATCCTATATGTGACCCACTCTGCAAAAAGGGCAATTATGTTGCAAAATTTATATATAGCTGGAAAGGCCATTTTATAAGCTTTCATGTGGTATATGCCTGAGGCCTGTAGCATTTTGCATTCATGAGATATTTGGAAATTTGCATGTTTGTTTTCAGGAATTTCTTGAAATGACTTAAGGAGAAACAAACCATTTAAAAAAAACCAAAAAGCACAGCAATAGATGGAAGCTCTCGACAAGAACACATTCTTTTTCCAACTTTAAGGTGGTGATGTCCTGAAGTCGCTTTTGGATAGTGCCACCCAGAAGTCTGTGGGTGCTCCCCGCCCGCTGCTAAACAGCACCGTCATCATCGACCATGCCATCTCGGACCTCCGACAGCTGATGATGGACCTGCCGACATACGCCGACCAGTTCCTCAACATGATCTGTAACATCCTGCAGGAATACAAGGACACCTGTTATGCAATCTACAGAGGTATTGTATGCATTCAATTCAAGTCAGGAATTTTTGGAAGCAGTAAATTTGCATGGAATTTTTTTATGGAATTTTTTTAGGAATTCCGGAATTTCATTTTTTAAAATTGTATTTATTTTAATTCTTTCTGGTAATGAACCCAAGGATTTCTCAAAAGCGTGTATCGCACTGTAGCTCAAAAGCCTGAAGAAACCTGTAGGAAGACGACGAAGAAATGTTCAGTTTTAGAAGTGGAAATTTTGGGGAATGAAATTTTCTGGAATTTGGGAGATGTGTACAAAAACTTAAGTAATGGTCAGGGACTTTGAAAAAAATCAACAAAAATAACAGTTTAGTTGTATTATTCAGGTTAAATATGATAAAGTGACTAGAAAGATACTAAAAGAAGTTAAAATAGTTTTTGTAGTTAAAACTACCCAAGTTATCTTAATTTTCCTTCTTTTCTTTATCAAGGCATGACATAAATACTCAATTACTCATATCATACATAGTCAGTAACAGGCTTATGTAGTAACAGTATAGTGTAAAGTACATGTGTACTATAAGTATGCAATCAAAAACACAGAGACAGTTTCATTAGTTTGATATGTTCAGAAACAGTTAAAAATACTTCACTTTAAATGTTAGAAGAAAGTACATTCCATATAAGAAATACATTTAGAAATTTCAAAAAAATGCAAATTCCTGAAAATCTCTGCTTTGATAAATTCCCAGGAAATTTGTAACGGACATTTTGCACAGAACATTTTCCGAAATTACCAGAAAGTTTCCACACCCTTGCAACACTAACCTCGCTCGTTATCAATGCTCTGGATTGCATCATGCATTCCACACACTGACACAAACCTTTGAGCTTCTGTCAATCTCTACGTTATTGACCAGGCCTGGTGCAGCCGGAGTCTGAAGACAAGCGCATCGTGAGTGCCAGCTGGGTGAAAGATGAGGACATCAATCAGTGCCTACGCCAGCTGCCCAACTGGGTCAACCTGCAGGCGTTGAGCAAGCTGGGCAAAGACAGCAAAGATAGCACCGTGTTGGAGACCATCGAAGACATCAGGGAGAGGAATGCCAAGGTACAGGCCGGGGCTGTGCATCCGAACCGGGTACCCAAGTACCCAACCACTAATGTCAGGAACCGGTTCCAGATAATGGAATTGAGTACCCGTAACCAAAATGACATATTACTTAGCCCCCCCCCCCCCCCCCCCCCAAAAAAAATAGTTCTGCTTCTGATTACATGGCATTTGAAAATAGGGTAGGTAGGTAGGGAAATTGATTTGTTTTTGGCACTTTTTTGTTGTGCTGATCTTATGTAGGTAGTATTTACAGCATTTATGTTTTTGTGCTTTTTTTTTCTTACTTTTTTTCCGAAAAAAATTAGGGTCGGGGCCTTTGAAATAGGGTAGGTAGGGTAAACCGGAAGCAGAACCTTTTTTTTTGTCCTTGGTAACTTCTCAGACAATGTAAAAGAAAGTTTTTGAATGTCATTTGTGGGGAATTTGCAAAATAGAAACCAGGGTAAATGGGAAAAAAACCAACAGATTATTCATTTATTACACTTGGGAAAATTCAATTTACACCATAAAGCTCACTGTACACACTTGCATCTTACTGTACTGATGCACCGACCGGTGTGGTAGTCTTCTTAACGTGCGGACCTTTACAAACAATATGAACAGCAATTTCCCAGATTTTATTCTTTAGGATTGGCTTTCTTTAATGGGTACCCTAGTACCCTGGTACCCATGCTTTTTTCAATCGGGTAACCTATTCCCATACTTCCTGTAATTGCACACCCCAATTTCCGACCCCGTTTGTTGCGTCAGTTCACATTTGTTGTGTGTCTGTCAGAAATCAAAATAATCAGTGGAGATTATTTCTGTCCTAACAAAATGCCTAGATAATCATGTGGATTAGGAGTTGCAACTAATCCAGCGTGGTTTTGGGGATTAGCTGCATCAGGTTTAGTAACCGTATTTGACTGCAATCCTTTCCCTGGTTCCAGGAGTCGGAGCTTTTAGTGACCAACCTAGGCGACAAAATCTTGCAGAAACACGAGGTGCTGTGTGACATCCCATCCCTCAAGCTCCTGGCCAACCTCCATGAAAGCCTGGTAAGTGTAAGGCCAGAGTACCGCCCTCTGTGGGTCATGATAAAGGCAGGCACCAGCTGTGGGTACACAACCCCCTTCCATTGTACATAACACCATGGTTCCCTAACCTTTTTTGCCTGCACTATTGTGAAATGCGAGCTGGCTACCACCAGTCACTTGTGGTCTGTATCTGAAAATGAGTGAGTTTTCCCATTTCTGACCAGAGCAGAAATAATCCATAACTCTGATATAATAGTGCCATTTTTGTGTGTTCTTTACAAACTCAAGACAAAGCTAGCAATTTTTCAGTGTTTTTAAGATAATTTTATCTTCAAAATTTGTAGTTTTCTTCGCTTTATATTTTATGTTATGACTTCATAGGGTTGTTTTGCACACGATTTGTTGCTAACTGAACCTCTGCCCATTTCATAGAGACCGTAAGTTTTAATCATGGGAAAAGGCTCTCTAACTTCACAGGCAAAATTTGCTTAAAACAGTGATGCGACAATAGAAATCTCCATGCACGCACAGGCGTTAGCACAACTTTACCGTTAGATAGCACTTTTAAATTGAGGCGTAATCCCTGGCTAAACAGCAGTCCGACTTTAGGACTTTTGACTAGCACCCCTGCACAACGATAATGAAAATTTTGAGACCCCCCAACATATAGCTCAGTTGGTAGAGCACTGGTACGGTATTCCGGAGGTCGCAGATTCTGCCAGTTTTCTTTGTTCACTTTGAAAATAGCACTGACGTCATCAACATTTTCCTGCTAAAGGTAGCACAACTTTTCTAAACCATTAAGCAACCCTATGATATTGGGCCCTCAGCTCAATCTGCTTAGCAAATTAATATACAGACGAATATTTTTCTGCCTAGCAGATTCATAAATATTTTGCAACCTACAACCTCTGACAAAATGGAAGCAGTCGTTGAGTGTTACAAATAAAAATACCAATTGGAAAGACAAGTTTTTCCCTTGGAGCCTTTACAACTCAAGAGAATAAGCCAGTTCGGTATCTCAAAGGTCAAAGGTTATTCGGGATAAAATTGCTGCCGTAATGTCACGCCATGTTACGTGAATGCCCATTTTGATTGAATTTAACACGTGCGCGTTGTGCAACCACCTTTTGCATTCACACACGCGCGTTGGGTCACACGGGTCATTCGGGATAAAATGTTATTGGGCACATACGCAGTTGAAATACCGTACTGGCTTATTATTCTTACACGGTATTCTGGTAGTGGGACACGCTTGAGATGCTTGGTGGCAGCAGACATACCGGTCCTTTTCCATTGTTCTCACCGGTCGTACGCATGCTCAGAAGTTCAGAACAAGCAAAAAGGACCGTTATGTCTGCTGCCCTCAAGTGTCTCAAAAGTATTGTTTCTCAGTCATTCCATAAATTTGGGGTCCAAAAGTGTCACATTTGTTGGTGTCCCCGTTACACCTGACCTGTGTAATTTCCATCAAGTGTCATTAAAATTGACTTCACACCTTTTTTTTTTACTTGTTTGTCAGGTACGTTGCTTTACACAATCCCTCTTGGAGATAGAAGGCATTAAAGAATGTGTCCTGAATTGCAAAATCTTATAACATGTCACTATGTAACAGGGACACCAAAAATGTCACACTTTTGGACCCCAAATTTATAAAAATGACCCATGTATCATTCCTTTTTCTTTCTTTATGTGCAGGAGTGGTTCTCTAGCGGGATACGGATGTTTGCCGGATCTTTACCGAGCAGTGGGATTAACATGCTCACTACCCCTGGGGGCGTAACACTAGTAAGTTGTCAATTGCTAGGCTTATTTCAATTGACCATTTCCAATGGCATTATTGCTCACAATGAGTAAACCCATGTTACTTTGTCTCTGTAGGAGGTGCCTGCGGTTGAGAACAGCCTGCTTCACACCCTGATATCCCAGGCTAAGGATTTTAAGGAGCTGGCCGATATCTGTCTGCTGGTCTTACATCTTGAGCTCCGGCTGCACTGCTTCTACTACATCTTACCCGTCGCCAAACAGGTTGGCCAGACCTCAGATATTCAGATTAACCCTTTCCTTACCAATGTCGAGTTTACTAGACAGGCTACAACACGCCTGCTGCTTTAATACCAATGTCGAGTTTACTTCTCGAGAAAACCACACACCAGAGCATCCCAATAACCAGAGTTGTAATCAAGTCAGTCACAAGTCACTTCACAAGTCACTTCACAAGTCACTTCACAAGTCACTTCACAAGTCACTTCACAAGTCACTTCACAAGTCACTTCACAATTCTGGTCTCAAGCCATGTAACAAGCTATTCAAACACACTATCTAACAAAAGCATTCCTTTGTCACTGTTCATCCCATGTAGCTTGTGAGCTGACTTGTGATTGACTAGATTACAACTCTGCCAATAACATATATATTCACCATGTTTCAACAACCTGTAGTGTTTGGGCTCATCCTCACAAACACTTTCTCACTGGAGATCTGTTGCTACTCCTAGTCTGTTCTACAGATATTTTCATGGTAAATGTTCCACCGGCTTGTCTAGCTTGGTTCCTCCAGTTAGTGTGTTTGAGCGTGAAACTCAGCTTTCCGCCTGTTCCCACCAATATACTCTAGCTGTACCTAGATGTAGAACGAAAAGCTATGCCAATAGCTTTTTCCCTCGTTCTGTATCTCTATGGAATGCCTTGCCTGGTGCATGTTTCCCTTCATCTGACGATCTTTCCCTTTTCAAGCAAAATATTCATTCCTACCTCTTGCATCTTTGATTCTTTTTTCTTGTTGTAGTTCTGTACCTTTTAGCCTTGTTCATAGAAAACTTGCATAAAAAAATGCTGCACCTCAGCAGCTAGGTCAGAATGAGGTTATTTATCTATCTTTTTCCCCCCTTTTTGACACACAGTCTAGCTTCTTCATCAGTGCAGACAGCGTGGACCCAGACCCGAACGTGTTGAAACTCAATAAGGATCTGACCACGCTCGAGGAAGCCCTCAGCCCAAGCCTGATGCCTCATAAATTCAAGTAAGAACTTTGTCACCGTGGTGGTGGGAGTGTGATAAGAACTCAAGCGCAAAGATGTTAGAGTTTGGGTTATAAAAAGTTTATCCGTAAAGTTCTCTTCATTCCCTAATGAGGATAGTTTCAAGTCGTGTGTATTTACTGCAGACACCTTTGTGTGGCTGTTCTGCAGGTGCCTTCCATTCACATTTAAAAATGAAAAATGGAAGTTGCCCAATACAAAGCTAAAAGCCCACTCTAGGTAAAGAGCCACAACAGCGGTGATGGGGTTGGCCATATTTTAGGTTGCCAGCCCCTACCACCCTTACGGTTTTTCAGGACCCAGATCTAAATAGAGGATGAATCTTCAATAGATAACAAAGAAATTATTCCAATTTTCAGACTTATAGACCCAGGCGGGGTAACTTCCACTGTCAGTGAGACCAACTCACCTCCCTCAGATAACGGGGCTTATTTCATGGACATCACTTGAGAGTGATGGCGGGGCATCATCTCAGTATTATTAATGAGTCCGTACACTTTTATTGACAGGAAGATTTTCGCGCATATTTAATTGACTACCTAACTATACTGGACAAAACTCTGTTCATGAACTACAATGTTTGGGGCTTGTCTTTTCAGATATGTTTTTGAAGGCTTGGGCCATCTAGTCTCCTACATCCTGATCAACAGTGCCCAGTATGTCAAGAGAATCAACGAAAATGGCATCAAGAAAATGTAGGTAGACTGTAACATTTTGTATAGTTGTGATGTATAATTAAATGAGGATTTGCCCTGCGTTGGCAAATATAAATCCGGTATATTCAAATGCTGTACTGCATACCCACCCAGCAGATACACACACCACAGTGGTTATTGTTGATTACTGCATTATGGGTATTGTTGGTATGAAGTGTGCAAGTTTCATGATTTTACGATCATTACTTGATCACTTTTGTATGAAATCTTGGTTCTATACACTGACTAGTCTATCCTCGGACCCCTTTGTCTACGCCCGAATTCTTTTGTCCTAGGCCCACGATTGCCGGCATATACAAACTCACACATCCTTACATATGCACCCTTTATGGGGAACCACGATTGTTCACCCTACTTTCCTTCTATTATTCTCCTTTGTCCCTATTGCAATCTCAAACTCCGTAGCATTTTCCTTGTGAGGCCCCAAGATTTCTAAAGAGACTACGTCGTGGGGTCCCATTGTTGACCATTGTGAGTGGGACCCCCTAAGGCAGTACTTGTACGAACACCATCAACCCACTGCCAACCCCCACCCCAACCTCCCGCCAACATAGTAATCATAATTTGTAAAGTTTAAAACAATCGTAAGTGTTAGATTTGGGATTTATTGAAATTTGTTCAAGTGCACCATGTCAGACAACCGTCAGCCAAATTTTGTACCCAATTTCCAGACACCACATGCTCGACTTCTTGACTAAATTTCAAGATGCTGAAAAACCACACATGATTCGCAAATCAAGTTTTAGTAAGATAAAAGTACCAATAGTCAACTAGATGAGTTTGAAGCTCACAAGAAAAACAAAGTTTTTCAAAACTCTTTAAAAAAGCTAGGAAAAAATTGAAGTACACCACGACTCCACTATTCAGTGTGCTCGAAAGTGTTTTTTTTTTATGAATACTTTCTCACTCTGTTTCTTGAAGTTGTTGGTTTTGTGTTGCTTTTCTTCCAAGGTGTCGGAATATCTTCATCCTTCAGCAGAACTTGACCAACATCACCATGTCGCGGGAGACTGACCTGGACCAGGCACGTAACTACTACGAACTCATGTACAAGAGCACCGATGTAAGTACCTGCGTGCGGATTCTTCTCATTTGTGTTTGCACATTTTAGTACCGTTGGTTGTTATTCAAAACGGACTGAAAACTTCAGTTCAGTGGTTAACCACGCCCCTTAGACAACCCTATGGGAATTTTGTGTGGTAATTTTTGTTTCTTAGATTTTGCGCATTCCTCGTGGAATTATAATTGAAGTGATTGGATAATAATTCACAAACTGTGTTGACGCGATTCGACTGCGATTGGTCAATTATGGAAGAAAGCTGCCCTTAAATGGAACCATTTGTTTTTCTCTCAGGAGATTCTGAACGGCATCGTGGAGCAAGGGGCTTTCTTCAAGGAGCTGGAGTATAGGAACCTCGTGCATCTGCAGCAGCGCAGCAGCCCCGCCTTTGAACAGAAACACCTGGCCAAGATGCTCAAGAAACTGGAGGAGATCATGATGGAGGCCGTTTAGACCTGGTGAGGTTTGAGACATAAAGTGAAGTCTTGTGGAGCGTCCTCTTTTGCTTCAGTCCTTAAAACGAAGCGCTGTGGTCCAGTAATTACAGTATTTGACTCGTGCCGTGATATGTGGGTTTAGCCTTATTAATTAAGCTCATTAATTTTGACAAGGCAAACAAAATGGAAGAACAATGTAGTAAACAAACGACAAAAAACAGTTTAGTTTTGCGATTTTTTATTTAATGAAATTGTCGTGTTCATTTGAAATATGAGCAACATTTTGCACAGAAGCTCAGGTGCTATCACCTCTTCAGTTTTTCCATTTTTTTTTTTTATGTGACAGCATTGTAGAATGCATGTGCAATAAAATCAAATCCAGAGTTACAATGTAAAACAGGAATTGTCTAATCCAAAATTCCCGTCACATCACAAATGAATATCCTTGTTCAAATACTGTCAGCTCTTGCCTAATTGAAAAATAAGTTTGCATGATTAAAATGTAAAATTTTTTTGATCTGCGTAGCGAAAAATATTGCTTAGAAACTTCCCTGCTGAGCAAAAAACAGCTGTGAACCAGTCACAAGTAGTATAAAACCACACAGTTTTGGCTGGTAACCTGTTTTGGGGTAAGCAACATTTTTGGTGCTTAGCAGCTCCATAAAATTGGCCCCCTTTTGTTTAATGTCATGAGTAGCAGCGTGTTAAAGTAAAGCCAAGATGGATGCTACTGAGTAACTACTTGATGGAAAACATGATTGTGTAAATACAACAAAGAGAGAGAAACATTTTCTGTCAAGTTTTTTTTTATTATACATGATTCACTTTTATTGCCGAGTCACTTTAAAATACTATAGTAAACTTATCAAAGATAACTTCAAATTCTACATTGCAGTTGGAAACATTTCTTTCCCATCACACAATCTGATTTCTTGATATCTTCTCGGCCTAATGACTACTTTCTGCTGTGATCGATTGGAACCCATTGTTAAACAAATTTATTGCAGTGTGTCCTGAGATATTCCTTCAGCCAATGAAATGCATATGTTGAGCACAAAAAAAAGAGACAATGATGCCGAATTTCCATGCTGACATTAGAAATAAAAGTATTGTGCATTTTTACAAGATGCACACCCAAGGTCTGCAAATTGGGTATTGATTTTGCATATTTTATGAAATGCCCATTCAATTCAGCAAATGCATTATAGCTCTGAAAATTGGTATAATTTCTCTGGAATCTGTTGAAGAATTTATCCCCTACATTGTATTTAGATCTGGGGTTGGCAATTCAAAATGATGGTAACCCTTTACCTAGTGGCAATAAAAATATATTTATTTTCCAGAAGAATACAAACCAGGCATGGGGCACCCTTGCTGAGGGCAGATGCACATTTCAGAAATCAAGAATGATGGTGCAGATATTCTTTTTGACTGAGCATTTTGCAAAATTTGTCTACGTTGTGCTGAACAAATGCACTTTTTACTTCTACTATGAAATCGGATTATATCTGCATGTACATTGTACAATACAGCGGAACTAAAAGCACCTTATTAACACTAACCCCTTGGGTAACTTTACTAGAAAGTATCCTGAATCCACCTATTTTGTCATGCACAAAAAGTTGGTTTGGGTGACTGCTCAATATGGAGGTATCCTGCAGTACCCGCTAGGCTTATAGTCCTCAATCCATCAAAATCCTCCAAAACAGGGGTATGGATTTAGGTAAGGGTTTAAAAGAATCCAGCATTGTTGGAGTTGACTCTGAGCAGGAATCACGATTCCATTCATAATCGATTTCGGGCATCATTTGAATCTGCACAGTGTGGTGATTGATTTCATGGATGAAACAACTAGCTCTGTAAAGGTTTTTTTCTCGAGTTTCAGAATTGTTGGGCAGTTCCTGGAATTGACTCCAAAGAAGCAGAATCCTCAAAAAAATGGTATCGTTATTCCGATCCAAGTGACGAGTTTACTCCTACATAACATGGAATTGTACAAGCGGAAGCCTATGGTAAAAACCACCATTTTGACAAATACATGTATACGCAGTTGTCTACCTATAAAATGCACACAGAATACAAGGTGTAAATATTTACATACTTTAGCGCCCCCCACCGCCCAATTAAAAATCAGTCTCAATACATCAGCAAGATGATACAAAATAATGCAGCATAAAGTTTCAGAATTCACATTCCATTATAATAATGAATAGGGAATTGTTTATCTAACTGGCCATCTTTCGTTTGAAAGCTTCGTTGCTTGTTCAAGGTTATAACATTCCTTGTGTCCATAAACAATACCATTTACCCCAATTGCTTCTCCCAACAGTTATTATTAGTGAGTCAAAAGGAATGCATACTGCTACAGAGTTGGTCCTAAAATTGGCCCAAGGGTAACGGCTGACCTATTGCTGTTCATAAAGCCAAAAAAAAAATTGTATTCCCCTTAATAAATAGAAAAAAATCGGGAGGAAGGGTCTATTTTTTTTTTTTTTTTTTTTCCATCCGTGGAAGTCGGGAGGCAAAAAGTAAGCTTATTTGAAAGTGGGATGGCGAAATGCAAGATCGATTGTGTCGTCGTAGCTGTATTTAAAGACAATGATTTTAATAAAACTTGTTAATTTTGTGCGGGAAAAGGTCATATTTTGAAAATCTCTTAAGCAGTTTATCTAGAAAGTACATAATGCTGTCCAAGTCATTTACCACTGGCCTTTTATTTTCCGAAACAGCAACTTCATGACTGGTGCACCAAATAGAACTTAGTCTTCACGGAAAAAAATGGGCTAGTAAAATCTGGGGTTAGCTAGCCCAGTGGGCTAGTTAGAAAAACAAAATGAGCACAAGTTCTGCTGTTGAAAATTACGCGTTACTGTAAAATTTTGGGCCAAAAAAAAATCTACGAACGTGCAAGCACCCACAAGTGTATATAGTCCAATACGCGAACGAATGTAAAACACAAGGCATGATGTGTACATTACGTTTTACGCATAAACACTACGGCAGATGCAAGACAACTCCAGTCAGAGATACGTGCAGCAAATGCTTTACAGGCATTATAATGCACGTGCTGCATGTGGGAAAGTTGAACTAGAACTCGCAAATAGCGATAGGTCAATTACAGACATAGTTGTGCATGCCACTGTCCAAGGATGCGAGAAGGTTTTAACAACCTGGGCAAGAAAGCCATTTCCCAACCCCACTCGGCTCCCGTGACTCCCCCTCCTCAATTCTGGTTTTAGAAATGATCTAAAAAGGCCATAGTAAGAATACACGTAGGTAAATCTGCCATGCTCATACAAGCGAGTTAGACGCTTGTCTGCTTCCTCGACGAGCACCCTTGATATCAGCCTAAAGGCGGCAAGTAGAGTTACATGTAGTTGGAACCAAGTCTCACATATCCAACTTTTGACTGGCCACAGTTTTTTTTTTATTACAAGACGGGATTATATTATGAATATTCTCTGAGTTGATCTTTTCAAAAGTCACCCCGAGACCGCTCTCCATTCCAAACGACCTTTAACTTCTATCCAGGGTGGCAGACGCAAGATTATATTTTGAACAGTTCTCCAAAGAGAACTTACAAGGAAGCCCACGTCTCGCAAATCCTCATTCCAGGCAACTTTGACTTTTAATTCAAAGGCTGGTGAAAATTCCCGTGGACACTATCCAATCGGTCACCTTCTCAAGTGGCAGTAAAGCTCTTGGACCCATCCCCCCTCCCCAGTTCCATGGTGAGCCAGTGCCTATGTCAGCGATACTGTGCCATATTGATGTTGATTCTTTGCTTCATGGAGCCTATCAGACCTATATGTTTCTCCCCACACTGGATGACGCAGGCCTCTAGCTCCCCCTTCAGCTTATCCACCTGAGCCGGGGTCGCCGATGGATTCAAACGGTCCTTGATGTCATCTTGACACTGCATGCCGCAGCGCTGCAGCCTGTCCTGTAGGTAATTTTGAATGACGGGATAAGGTAAGGCATGGATATCTGCACTAAATATAATAAGTCTTTACAGCTGTTGAAAAATTGTATCCTCGGTGGTCTCTGGGATGTCGCTTCCCAGTTGTATCGTAAAATTAGGGTGTGATCCCTGGCTATACAGCATTATGGAACTCCTTGCCTAGTGTGTGTTTTTCTCCATTCTATGATCTAGCTTGTTTTACCAATTGAATATCAATTCCTACCTCCAGCTTTCCTGATTCCCCCCCTCAGCTTAACATGTGCCACAACCTGTTATTTCAAGATTTACTTCAGCAAAATCCGAAAAAAAATGAGGCAGAAATAAACATGTGCGTGAACACTGTGTGACCATACACTGTGCCAACAACATCTAACACAGAAAACACAAACTTTCTTCTCCAATATTGCACGAAAGTTTCCTAACAAAAGTCTCAAAATTAAAGGTTGTGCCAATTGTAATAAATACAATCCTTAAAATAAAATGGATGGTTATTTTCCAAGATTTTGCTGTTTCTGACTGATTCTCATGGGGTATTAAACTAAAATCTTTCCGAAAAAATTTCTGAAGGGCCAAATTAACATTTCTCAAATTATCAGCTACAAAATTTATCAATGGAAATAAATAATGCAACTGCCAGGCATGCACAGAATTGTCTCAAACGTGTCGTATGTGAAGAACCCCCAGTCACGTCAACTAACGGATCATGTCAAAAATCAAAAGAAAAGTACAAAAACTCACCAGAAAATCGTTCATCTCTGACTGCATGTAGTTCTGCGCTGCCTGCAGAGGTTGTGAGCATTTATCTATGCAGCTTTGTACCTCGGCCATACTTGCACTTGAATTTTCACAGCATTTTGCACTTTTGAGAAACATATCTCTCTGTAAATGTAATAAATGTACCATTGATAAACAAGCTAAAATAAGGGATCATTACATTATTGTCTGAAAGCCAATCACTTCACAGGGCTGTTGAGATTAAACCACAAATAATCAATAGTCCTGTGAAGTGATTGGCCCATGCCTGACCTTTGTACCCGGTCATGTTGCTTCCTGTGATTCAAATTGCTTCAGTCTGGAACAGGGATCTTTTTCCCCCTAAAATTGGGACCGATTCGACCGAATCTTTGTTTGGTGCAAGGAAGGTGAGGATGTCAATAAGTAATAAACGGATCTTTGGGGTAAACTTTGCAGTGGTTTTTGTGTGCATGGTGCATGAAAATTATGTTCTTATTCTTGCTGTAGTAGCTTATGGGAAATTTGGGTGGAAAGATTTTACTTTAATATACCCCCACCAAAATTGGTAAGGAACAGCAAATCTTGGAAGTTGGAAAATAACCATCCATTTGTGTTCATAATTGTATAAACACTTGGCACAACCTTTAATTTTGAGAATTTGTTGGGACATTTTAGTGCAATATAGGGGAAGAAAGTTTGTGTTTTCTGTGTTAAAAGTTCTTGGCACCATGTAAAAAAGTCACTCAAAGTGTTCACATTCATGTTGATTTCTTCCTCATTTTTTAAAGATTTTGCTGACATAAAACTTGAAATAACAGGTTTTGCCACATGTTTAGACAGTTGTTATCAAGGATATACAGGGACATTAATAAATGTGTGAGGGCGCTGTTCATTTGGTGACTCATTTTCTGAATAGGAAATTGTGATTAAAAAGTTGGGTTTTTTTGCACATTCTTACAGCTCTATTTTAATTCAAACATCAGAATTTTTGAAATCATGATTGCCATCTGCCTTAGGCATGAATAAGGACAAAGTCAAAGATTTTGAGAAAATGTGAGTTTTAAGCATTTCTGTCCTAAGTAATCTGCATCACACTTTACTCTGCATTAAACGTACACATTTTAGGGACCAAAAAATCCCCGCTTTAAATCAATTTTTCTTTGCTTTGCAAAATCCGATTGAATCCGAACTTGAATCAAATCGTTTTTTATTACTTTCTCTTTAAAAACCAAATAGGCCTAAATGTACAAAATTGATTTAAAAAATGTATTAGTCTCCCCATCAAGGAGGGTTGGTTATTTTCCAAGATTTTGCTGTTCTTGACCGATTTTGGTGGGGGTATTAAAGTAAAATCTTTCCCACGTAGCACGTACTATTGAGAGATTTTTTATCACGAAATGAATGCAGTGGTGTGTGAATGGAATACCGTCACGACGGCGAACTTTAAAAGCAGCAAAATGCAGACGAATTGTCCGCCCAACTTTGACAAAACCATCGAGTGAAATACCGTAACAATTGTACTGATCACACACTAGTACCTGCATCTGTCTAAATGTTTCCTGGTCTAGCTGATTAACCATTGCAGTTACAGCATCGTCTACCCGTTTCTTGCACGCCTGTACTGCAATTGACTCCGCCATTTTGAATTATATTTATAGCTTCGCCAAATTAACGGTCAACGTACGTACGTGCGCGCGACCGTTGCATGCAAATTTCTTTCTATGCAGCAGGATCCTGGGTGAGGATTCTTGTTTTTAAATAAGCTTTAAAAATGTACTGTCCGTGCTTTTTTTTTACTTTCACCCCAAACATTTTTTTTTTAATTGCTAGTTTTTTTAGCAATACAAAAATTATTCACTTTTTAATGAGACATAAAATCGAACTTTACAATGAATTAATACAATAATGAAACAATCAGTCTTTGCGGCGCGGCGCGGCAAGAGGTGCTATTAATTTTAGTCTTTTAGAAGAAACCAAGACTTTTTTTTAGTTTAGGGTTGCAGACACACAAAAGTACAAAAAGGGCATCTTTACGTTAAAACAGAAGATACAATTTGAAAATTTGAAGAAAAAGTAATTTGCCAAAATCTACAAAGAGCACGCGGGTCGTAATCTTCTGAAAAAGGGCGGGGCCTTGAAACTTTTTAAACAATGCAAGTTGTTGGATTATTCATTAAAATTTTAGGGAAGGTCACTTTAATTGTTTGCGCTTGAAAATTGTAACGAAATTTTTCAGAAAACAAAGATTACAATTATTCTGGTAATCCAAAAAATTCCAATGATATTTATTCATTCAGAATAATTTAAAAGACAAAAGGGAAATATTATAATGATAGTCTGCAACAACATCCCTAATAATTGGAAACTCCGTAACTGGTGTTCGAACCTTGTGCTTGTTGTGTACTGCAGGTGTTTGTGTGAAGTGAACACCAGTGACCATTATGTACTTCCACTTTGGACGTGCGTCTCTAGCTGTCGGGTGTGTTCAGTTTCAGTTCCTGGTATTTGGGGTTAACTTCTCCAACCCTAAAAGTCTCGTTGGAATCACTTTAATGTTGCGCCTTTTCCCCAGTTTTAAAGCGTTGAGATTTCAGCCAAAACTGTGCTATTCTTGGCAAGAAGGCTCAACCAAATTTGTGCATATAAAGGCAAAGAATTGTCCGAGAAGTGGCATAAGTGCAGCGAGGGACATGAGTTCAACATCGGCCGAGTTGACGGAGGTGGCCAAGAAGGCTGCTGCATATGCTGCCGTGGATACACATGTTAAGGTAGGGCAAGATTTTACTGACATGCACCCACCATAATGCAGTATTTATTTATTTATTACCCAGGGTATGCCCAAACAGTTAAAACTAGTTTCCATTGGGGCCCTGCATACAATACAAATGGCTACACACATACAAGTACAATAAATTATAAATACAATAAAATAAAATCATAATATGGGATTAATGCATAATTGTTAAGCAACTGTTATAAATATTGTAGAACTATTACAACTGCATGTACAGTGTGAAACAACGTCATCGCTAACGGGCTTTACTATATCATGAGGTGTGTTAAGTGAACACAAAGAATTTAGAAATATTTTGTGACATCAAGAAAATATATGGCTATATACCGGTATTCGCTAATTACGGGAGGGGCGAAAAATCCGTGAAAAACCCTTTTTGGCGAAAACACGGGAAAATTCCCATCTGGCTCCTTATTGTTATGGCAACCAAGTTTGTTAACTCCGTAGATCAGCACAGATTTAGAGTTTGACGCGTGCAGACTCGAAGCGACCGACATGCGTATACCACGACCGTCTATTGTACCATTCAGGAAACAGTCGCCGTCATAAGTGCATTATGCGCGCGTGTGCAGGAGTGACATCATGCATGGTTGAGAAGTCACGATATTTGAACTCTGCAGTGTCATTTAAGTGCAAGATGACATGCCCTGCGGGTGCTCTCCGGAATTGAACGGTAAATTTCATCTTTTTATCTGGATGGTAAGTGAACCTTAGTACATCCATCTTAATCCTGGAACTCCACTTGTACCTCAGGTGGCGTATCTAGTATTTTGTTGGTCGTTTAACCCTAACCATCCCTAACCTGCCAAAATCAAACACCCCATTGTGTTGAATTTGGTGTGATTGGGTACTGTACAGCCTTGGCACCATCACTTTGCATGGGACTTGATGCCCTGATTTTGTCTAAGTACAAAGAATGTGCCATTGGTTTACTACACAGTGTTGGAGTTTGTGTGGTTAGGGAAGGATTCTAGTAAAAAGGCTTGGGCTGTTAGGGTTAAAGGGTGAAATGGGATGTTTTTGTTGGGTCTTCAGACAAATTTGATTAATTCTTAGTCGAAAGCATACATCGACCTTGGACCCTACTATCGCCAGATCATGTCGGTCCAAATGTTAAAAAAGGCGATAAAGGGTCCAAGTTACTCGGACTACCTTTGACTATACTTCCATTCTCTCAATGTTGCTACCTACCAGAAAATACACTTCCAAGCCTAGGCAGCCAAGTGTAATCAGTGCACAGCGAATCTCGTCATCCTCAAACGCACTGCCTCTAGGTGGTGCCGAAATCGATGTAGCCCATATTAACGCATAGCGCAAAGGTCATTGCGTCAAATTCTACGAGAGCCGCGTGGAACCATATTTAGTTAGTAATTACTTCACATACACATGTACGGAGAAAGGTGGTGCGCGAGTATTGCCTATGCGCGAATATCGCTGGTGGCACGATATAACTATCACAGCCTATCAAAGAATCTACCCACCAACTCTCACAGCTTGTGTGTGTTTCAGCCTGTCACTTAATAGCTTTTGATATATAGGGTATAGTTGTCTCCATTTTAGCCCCGAGAGAGGGAGGGTTAATTCTGTTGACATCGTTTTTGGTAATTTTTAACAGTTTATTGCGATAGAAAATGCAATTTTCTTATGCGCTTTATGGCAGTTGCCATGCTAATCAATGCGGTTTTGCATGTTTACTGTACGTCGCGATGATCGTCATCTTTATTTTCGCATTGCGTTTTGTCGTCCTCATCGTTGCTTTACCCCAAAACTTTACTCAAAAACTAAAACCCTGCCCTTTTTATCTATGGCATACCTGTTGGTTTGTAATGTCGCTATTAAAAAACTAGTTTGGCAATTCCAATAACCTAAAAGTGGATTTTTGTTCCCTTAGGGAACAGGGCCCTACACTACACAATCAGCCAAACAAAACGAGTATAACTGGAGTAAAAAAGTTAAAGTTAAGGCGAAGTTAAAAAAGGATGTTTAGCGTCTCCGCCCGCTTCCTTTTTAGGTGCTGCCTGGATTTAAAAAAAAAAATTCCAGTGGAAAATGACATGAAAAAAACCCAAAAATGTCAACCGATCCATCGGAAAATAAAACACAAGCTTACTAAAGCTATTAAAATCACTGTAAACATGTTCAATTGTCTTGTAGAACAGGTCTCTTTCATTTTTGTGTCTTTGAACAGTTGAAAAACCTACGGTTGTCTGAAATTTTAACAAGAATGGCGTCCATCTTGAAAATAGAAAATAAAAAGGTTTGGGGCTGTTCATTTTCGAATAATTTAGTATTCGAATATTCAAAACTGGGTATGACCGAATATTCGATACTCGCCGATCAAGTTTTTCAGTGCATGCCGCACCGGTTAAAAAAATAATAAAACGTAAAAGCACGATGGTGTTTTATGTATGGCGATTGATATTATAGACCGTTCAAACAGCATTTTTTTGTATGCCCCTGTTGTATCAAGGGTTTTACGGACGGGAACAATAAACCTCCGTCCACAAAAAATTACGATTGACAAAAATGCAGCATTTGACACTAAGCGCCATAACTTTTCTATTAAAATAGCATCAGTCGTATCTGTACATGCATATATATATCTTTTCAAATATTCGAACTGGCAAAATGGTATTCGAATATTCGCTTGAATATCGAA
This sequence comes from Hippasteria phrygiana, assembly GCA_037893225.1. Taxonomy (NCBI): domain Eukaryota; kingdom Metazoa; phylum Echinodermata; class Asteroidea; order Valvatida; family Goniasteridae; genus Hippasteria; species Hippasteria phrygiana. The sequence continues at coordinate 959,142 of JAZGUH010000723.1, forward strand.
TATTCGGTATATTCGGGACAGCCCTATTTCACGTGTAAAAGGGGACACCAAAATGCTTTAAATCACATTAGGACACCCTAGAATGTTTTGTGCCATTTTTGTGTTTACCATTGGCCCCCATATTTACGGAATCACCCATATGAACACTTTGAGTGACCGTGCACTGTGCTAAGAACACAGAAATCACAAACATTCTTCCCCTATATTGCACAAAAATTTCCCAACTAAATTCTCAAATTTAAAGGTTATGCCAAGTGTTTATACAATTCTGAACACAGATGGATGGTTATTTTCCAAGATTTTGCTGTTCCTGACCGATTTTTGGTGAGGGTGTTAGAGTAAAATCTTTCCTCACATTGCCTTGTGTGATTGGACTTCAAAGCTAGTGTGGTGATAATATCCAGTTGAGTATCAGCAAGTTAATTCTGCAGAGAGAGAGGGCTATGGTTTTAATTGTTGATGTCAATTATTGGGTAAAAGTTAACGATGTAGACAAATGCACAAGAAAGTGGTGAAAACTGAACCCCATGTTTACAAAGCAACAGATACCGACGGACAAAGTCGTAGATTGAATCCTGACACTTTCTAAACCTTTTTGGACGAGAACAGACTCTATCTGTTGTCTCCTCGTCTTACGTGCGTGTTTCTGAACCCTCGGCTTCACATGAGCTTATCAGAATTCTGGTTTTTGCATTCCTGCCCTGGGTACATGTAGCACTGCTAATGTACCTCTGTAGAAAAAAATTCAAATAAATTTGGGAGGAGGGTACAGCAGGAGGGAGTTAATAATACTTTATTCAGGCAGTTTTACACATAAAAATACAAATTAAACGCATCAAAATCCAAAGTACATGTACAATATGTTCAGATTAAAATATCAAAGAAAACAACAAAGATTACAGAAAATCTGACATCTGCAACAGGCAATCAAACATGACGGAACATAGACAGTGAAGGGCTGCTTAGGAGAAAACTAGAGTGTATTAAAACAGTCACCAAAAAGATATGGTCAAAGTGGTGAAGATCACCAGGTGGAAGCCGTATATTTTGTTTCGGCTCCAGTGAGCACCAGTGGCCAGGATCAACCAAGTTTAGTGTGGGATGGTCGAACTTGTCTTCACTGAGGCAGTCATAACTGCTCCAGCAGTCACTCGTGATTGTGGATCTGGCGACAATGTATTCCTTGAATTTCAAGAAAAGTATTGTCGAGTCCCTGTGTACTTGTGTACATGTACCTCTTAGTCTCACGGCTAATTCAGCCCAGCACCCACTTGCCATCGACGAGACGTCCGCAGGAAATTTGCGACGGCCAAACTTACTTTCTTCAGTCCAGGCTGCTGCTTTACTAGACAACGTGCAGTCAAACTTCTCGGCAAAAGGTGTACCAGTCAATGACGGTGCGACTGGAGGTCAAAACCGTCATCGATACTGGACTCGGATTGCCGAGCCAATCGACTCAGCAGTACACCAATGTACGTCAAAATTATGATTCGCGATAGATTTAAAAGAGACACCACGAACCATGGTGAATCGTCTTGTCTCTGTTGTGGGGGAGGCATTTACTGTTTTCACATTGCCAGGAGACCCTGTCACTAAGCTGTGTTTCCGCATGCCTAGTGAGTTGCCTCAGGTACTAAGAGCAACATTGGCAGGAATGCCACACTGCTCTTTGTAGAAAGTAGTTAGTTTATAGCCACCATCAATTTCACGTCGCCATTTCAAAGAATAAAAACCAGTCCCGTTTTAGTTGGCATTTATATGCCAACATACAAACCGTATCGGGGAGAAATTCTCCTTTTTCTCCATTTTGATTAACTTTCGGATGGAAAAAAGCATGGAGTTTATGGGTTCAACTTTCACAATTTTATTGTATAATACACACCCTTGTGCAAAATAGAATCGGTGTACACATGGTGTAGTTATGTTTATATATATTAAGTAAACCAGTCATGCGTGCCACATACGCACGTGTACGGTTTAACCTAGCCTACATGTATACATGTACATCTTTTCCAACAGTCACTCCACAGCTCCTTACACTACACGCAGACAAAAACCATTAAATGGCAAACATTAAAAATTAATATTTATTACCAAATGTCATTATTTTTTTTTCATCAACAGTTCATTTAAAAATCGAGGTACGAACTTTGTTTGAGTATAAAACGAAACTCTTTAAACATGCTACATTGCGTATTTCAGAATTCTCAATCACACAGGAAATGCAAAACTTTGAACTGTTGAATGTGGCATACATGTACAGGTATATTGGAATATCGATATTGTAATATTGTAACAACATTGTGTTCTTCAGGACTTGAAAGAATAATGTCCATTGTGGTTTGCAGTGGCGCCATGCATGGGGTCTTCGTTGGCGATGACCCCTTAACATCAATTCAACCTTTCAGGCAGTATATTCTGGCTGTCTTCACGAAGAGGAAAAAGATGGTCCGAGTGTACTGGCAGAAATATTGAGTCGTGGCGTCACTGCAAACTGTCGTTCTTTTCTTGTGTCTGTAGAATAACTACTGTCTGGGTGTCGGCAGTGGATCCACCATCGTCTACGCTGTAGAAAGACTCGGTGAGTATTTCTTCAAAGGAAGTCATGGTGTATACATAGGTCCTTTATATTTCAAACGGGGTAAATTTCTGCACTTTTCAAAAAATTGCACTGTATTTGTTGAATAGGACTAGTACTTTCCAATGAAGAAGCTGCAGGAATAGGCTTTCAGTTTTTAGGTGGCTTATTTGATAAGATCATGCATTTTTTTCGATTGCCCTGAATTTATTACTTATTTTCTTGCGTGATATAGCACAACGTGTCCGGGAAGAAAAGCTGACAGTCCGGTGTGTTCCGACGTCCTTCCAAGCCCGCCAACTCATCATCAATAATGGTCTCGTACTGAGCGACCTGGAAACTACGCCACAGGTATGCAAGTTTTATACGTTCAGTCTTCCCTCGCTCGGTTCAGCATTTTAACCATAACCCATTGTTTTCATCTCATCACTGAGACTTTGTATATCTTCTTTTGTATTATAGTTGGATGTAGCCATCGACGGTGCGGATGAAGTTGATAGTGACCTCAACCTCATTAAAGGTGGAGGGTGAGTAACCTTTGACCTTGGACCTAATTTTACTCCTACATGTAGCTTGTAAAATATCAATTGTCGCCAGCCAATATTTCTATATAAAAAAAAGCAGTTGTGACTGTTTATGAAAATGGTAAAAGTATGCAGAATGGGACAGTGAGAAAGGAGAGAGTATGTTGTGAAAAGGGTTTGAAATTCAACCGACTATTGAGAACAAAGTTTGCAGCAGACTATAGTACTAAAAGAAATATGAAAGGATGAAACTTAATTAACCCTAACCCTAACCCACCTCAATCCTCCTTGCACTTTTGGAGGATTTTGGAGGATTGAGGATGAATGGTGTTTAAAGCACAGGAGGATTTTGGAGGATTGAGGGATGGTTCCTAGCAAAAAGTGTCTAGGGGGTTAGGGTTAATGCTTTTTGGCTCCTCCAATCAACTAGACGCTGAAACACATGACTGAGCAACTGCATCATCTCACATTCTATGGTGCTCATAACCAAGTATAACAATCACATGGAGTTTTGGTTGGTAATCTGTTTTGACTAAGCAAGGTTTTTTTTTTGTGCTTAAGCAAATTGTTGTGCTTAAGCAGCTCTATGCTTTGATACCACAAGATTCTGTACATTACTTTTCCTTGCCACAGGGGATGTTTAACACAGGAAAAGATAGTAGCTGTAAATGCCAAGTACTTTGTGGTCATAGCAGATTACAGGTGGGTGTAACATTTAGGTACAGGCCTCGAAATAGTACTACCCAGTGTACAAATTATAGTGAAAATCGCTCCAGGCTTCAAAATAAAGATTTTGGTTTTAATAAATACAGGATTGGAATACATAATGCCATTTACTACCAGCCTTATATTTTCCAAAATATCAACTTCATGATTTGTGCGCCAAATAGAACGTGGTCTAAAAAAAACACCACAAAAATTATAATAAAATTATTTTTGACACCTATTGTCGAAATTGCATCGTCCTAAATTCCCTGTCCTCTGTGAATAAAAAAATCACATTCAAGGGATTCACAGTGTAGTTGTCATTGGTCTGGCTGACTCCAAGACCCAACTAGAACAGAGGGCTGGTGAGTTTTCTTTCAAATAATCTATTGTTTAAACATTAAGCTCGGATTTTACACTGCTTTCAAAGTGAGAGTAGCACAAACTCGAAGTTGAGGTTTTACTTTAACCCCTTGTGTCTGGCTGTTATTGATAGGGAGGAAGAGGGGGGGGGGGGGGGGGGGGGGGGGCTGGTATGCCATGCCATGCCATGCCAAGACCGGGCTGTGCATCCAAGCATACATTTTTATATAAATGCACTGCACTGAATAGTGGTCCTATTCATCGCACTTGTAGCCCCTCTTTCGTGTGAATGAGAGCTTTGTTTATAAGAACAGTATAGTTGAACCATAAATGGATTGAGTACATGCATGAATGTGCATATAGATGACAACCAGCCAGGTTGTCTTTTTCAAACTGTTTTATCAATTTGTTAAAGGAAGAAATCCAGTCATCTAGGTGAGCACTGGGATCGCGGTGTGCCGATCGAGGTCATCCCGCTAGCCTATAAACCCATCATGAACACCCTCGCTCTTCAATTTGGCGGCGAGGCAGTACTCAGGATGGCCAAGAGTAAAGCGGTGAGTCTTCAAATGTCCCTTGTGGGCTCGATATGGAACCAGGGATGGATCAAAATGGGGGGAAGATCCGACCCACCATAAACCAGATACGCGTGTAGAATGCATGTGCAGTCGTCCACTTTTGGACTGAGCACAATGCACTGGTAATCAAATCGGAACTTTTCATTTTTTCATGCAGATTGCCCCAAAATTAAGCAAAAACTTTACAGATCATTTAATATGAAAACAGCTGTGATCTGATAAAAAAAAATGTTTTTTCTCTAAATTTGACTGCCCACCAAGCTTAAAATTTACAACTTGAAGAACACTGCTGAAAAAAACTTGTCTTGAACTGTCGGAAGTAAAAAGAACATTTTACTGGATCACAGCTCTGTCTCCACGTTTAATATTAAAACGATAATTGTTTTTTGCTTTATTTTTTTGTAAATTGCGTAAACAAGTGAAAAATTCCAATTTAGTTTACTAGTTTCCCTTGTGCACAAAATTGAGCCATGTTTATCCAGACGTAACCTACAACATGTGCCGTATTTGAAATTTGAAATTGAAATGTTTTAAATAGAAATGGGTATTTGTCTGTCGCAGAGTCATATAATTGTAATTGGCCAGCTCAGTCCAGTCAGAAAACAAAAAAAAGTAGCTCCATAAATAGGACACCGCCCACATTGTAGATCCTATACAGTACGACTTGTAATGACAAAACTTAATTCACATGTTAAGTGCCTTAACTCAACTTCTTGGAAGAGTACGATCCACTCTGCTACTTTGATTGCAGGGTCCTGTGGTCACCGACAATGGTAACTTTATCCTTGACTGGAAGTTCAAGGCGGTCCCTGAGAGCTGGGAGGCAGTCAACCAGCAAATCAAGATGATCCCTGGTGAGATATACCTGAAAGTGACCGTTGTAGTATGGCCAGCCATACTAATCCCGTGAACATTTTAATTTTTCATGGAAGCCCAACATTTTAATCGCTGATAATAGTAATTTGTTTTGCAAATATTTGAATATATTACTCGGTTTGACATCTTTTTGTCTACACTTCCTGTTGTGGTATTAGGAACTGTATGCTCGGTGCTTCCGGAGAGTCTGTAGGGAAAAAAAGCTCAGGTTTACTCCGGACTCGAACCCAAGACCTCGATGGTCAAGTAACAAGCAGGGGTTGTGAGTAAGCCTGTGATTCTTTTTTCCCCCCACAGACACCGAGTGTATTATCGCTACACAATGCAGGAAGGGACAAAATGTTTAACCCTCCTTCTGTTACAACTATCATAACCTATCAAAAAACCTAAGCTCTTTCCCTCCAACAGCTTGTGTGTGTTTTAAACTGGCACTCGATAGGTTTTGAAAAGTAGGGTAGTTGGCTCGATTTTGGCACCGAGAGAGGGAGGGCTTAATTTTGCTTTGTCTCCGACACAAATTCCATCTTTCGATGTTGAATTTAATTTTGGTGCTTGTGTGACAAGGATGATATTTTAGTGAACAGACAGATTATCAACACACAGGTAAGTTTCCTCGCTCTTTCTAGAAATATCTGCCTGTTCCTTTCAGTGTTTCCCTTAGATTTAATATTGTTAGGCTGTTTTTAATTAGCTTTTACCCAACTCCTTGTACCGTGAGTTTTTTGTTCAAAGGCCCAGCTTTCAATAAAGATGATGTTGACTGCTGCTGCGAGAGTTATTTTGTAGTTTCAAAACGGGCAATTATTTCTGCCATGATATAATAAAAAAGTTTCTTTTGAGAGCTGGTTTTATCAAGTTCTGTCTGGCCCGCTGGTGCCAAAAATATCCGACGTCATAAAATGGCCTCCCCTTTTGTCTAGCACTTGGTACAAAAGGACTTGGTCTTATGCATAGAGCTATATAGTGATGACTCTATGTACAAAGTGATGCCTGCTGGGCGCATCCATATTTGTGTACAAACCTATAGAAAACTCGAAATTTTGTACGGCTATTTGCACATATACATTTGTATTATATTACAGTTGCGTTATCGAAGTCGATATGCCTAAAACTGAAATGCACAATCAGTAAATGAGCGTAATTTCATTATGTTCTACATTGTACGTCAAACACACACAATTTCACAATGTCTGCACGCATGAAGGATTTAAAGTATCTCCGCGCGTAAGAATGAGGAGTTAGCACTCTAGTAATTTAATATAGCTCTTTAGTTTTATGTCAGATGGGTTTGCTGCCTTTTAGACAAATGGCACCAGTGGGCTAGAAAGGACTTGATAAAAACTGCTCTGAAAAGAACTGTTATTATACAAATAATGAATGTTTATGAGTGTGATGGTAAGAATAATTTCATGAGGTGACAGATGGCATGTTCTATTCCACGAGGCGAAGCCGAGTGGAATAGAACATGCCACCTGTCACCGAATAAAATTATTCTTTCCATCGCACGAATGTGAAACATTCATTATTTGTTTTATACAACGCCTGAATAAATTCTCGTCATCTGATTGGTAACTTGTAAACTGGTGCTTACATAAATGTAAGAAACATGTAGTAACACTGATAGCTGGGGGAACACTTTCAATGCAATTTCAAGTTCAAGTTAAAAACTGTTCAGAATTGTAAAAAACTGTTTCACAAATTCAGAACTTCCAGTAACCAATTACTGTCTCGAAAAGTCTCAAACAGTTAAAAATGTTCACTGTTTTTCAACAAGTTCAGAAGAATTATTCACTTCAGATGCAGAATGTCATCTAAAAATATCCGTTCCGAAGTGTTGAAGATCAAACTGTTCAGAATTGTTAAAAAGCTGTTTCACAAATTCAGAACTTTCAGTAACCAATTAATGCACTATCATATCCAATTTATGGAAGTTTACAACTGTACTAGTCCAGAAAAGTAAAAAATGCGGATTGCATGCATGGATTTCTTTGTGTACAACGTGCCGTTTTCCTTTCTCAGTCCCGCATAAAACCGGGACAAAAAATTGTCGAGTTCCGAATTAGTTAAAGCTTCAATTGTTGTTCCTGCATGTCTAGCAAATTCATCTAATCGTTTCACTGCATATTTGATTTGTCTCTTTGTATTTGGAGCGTCAGCATTGCTTACAAGTTCTAATATTTCGTCGTCTGTTAGGAGAACAAACCGCGGCAGTTCGGGTAACTTGGCCGCCATGTTGTGTGAATGACAGCGCTGTTGTAGCGCCACCTAGTGACCGTGAAATTAGAAAAGTTTTGTGGTTCTATCAATATGCGCGCGCACCATGTGATAGAACGTATTTGGCGGGGCGCGCGGGTTCGCGTCGTGTGATGGGTCGAATAATTCAATGCACGTGATCGACTCTCCACCAATCGGATGGCGGGGATTTATTCAGGTGTTGTATAATATATCATGGCAGATAAAATTGCCCATTTTATTGTAATATACCTTAATCTACATAAAACTTTACAATGACGCAGATTTCTCTCTGCAATCAACGTCCTCTTTAAAAAAATAATTCTCTGATAGCATTGTCCATTCATGCAAGTGTTGCGTTTTAAACATAAACGAGTCGACATTTCTGAATACGATGGTTTTTTTCTTGCAGGTGTGGTTGAAACGGGCCTGTTCATCAAGATGACGAGGCAAGTCTACTTTGGCATGGAGGATGGCAGCATACAGAGTGTACCTCCAGACGATCAATAGCAGGGAAGTCAAGGTTGGTTCAGGAGTGGTTTTCAAGGGTTAAAATGACGGGCAGAAGCCACCGTTTGAACAAAATTTGGAGTCTGTCAAACAAGGTACATGTAAAGTTTTACGGTGATCCAGTAGTTTTCTTTGGACGATGGTCACGTTGCCTACAAGTTGATGTCTGCTAGTTCCGAGCGAATTGTTTGTACCTCCCCATTCTTCAATGTGGGAAACTTCATGACATTTTCCTTGACGAGCTCAATAGGAAATGCAATGGACGCATTTAACTGTTTGGACGCTATGAATGTCTTGGAGTCACTACCAGTTGCAGACACCAAACTGAACTCGGAAAGAAGGCATTCCTCTGGTGCTATTTTGTACTATTTACATAAACATTTGTAAGTTCCAAGAGAGAAGAAAAAAGTCACTAAAGCAGGTTTGACATGCTTTGTTTCTTTTATTTGTACAATTTTACAAAGCACTCACATGGTACAATACTTTTCTGTTTAACAGGTACATGTAGTGTCACTACTATTCACACAATATAACTCAATGTGTGTTGTATTTCCTTTTTAAACCCTTGCGTACGGATGACGCCATTTGCCGCTATTTGTGCAGTTTCAATCCATTGTTGGATTATTGTGTACATGTATGTTACACTTGGCTGCACAAGCCTGCGCGACACCCCGGCGCCTCCTGTAAATAACCGTACTAAAGGGGTTAAGTTTAGCCAAATGCCAAACTTTCAGAAGACTGCTAAGAGTCATGCTTTGGATTGGGGCAAGGTGGGGGATGTGTCGCCAACCCTCATTCCATCTCAAAGCAAGCATGTAAACAAATCATTTCTTTGTAGGGCTGTTATTATTTCAGGCTTTTGTGCGTACCTTCAGAAACTTTTGAAAAATGCAACATTACCACATAGTACTAAAGTCAGTTGGCACGACAACTGGAGATTTCAACTGTTCCTTTAACAGCCAGTCATGCAAACAGTATTCTGGTTCCGAACATTGCATAGACGTCATCACTTCGGTACTCTATAGACCATGTGCCATTTGTTTGTTTACGTACATCTAAACCTCCATATATTCAAATGCACATGCATTCTGTTTTGCATACATTTTGTTAGGGAGTGACATTAAAGTTCATCTGATCTGACGTCACTCCTAATTCAATATCAATGTCGATGTAAACACATGACGTATATATAGTTTTGTTTGCACCAATGCAACATTTCATGGAATCTGTAATGATGGATTGTGTGCTAACTATTTGGACAGAATTTTCCACTATCGTTAGCAGCGATTTTTCGCTAACCGCTAGGAATTCCATGAAATTTGGCCTGTATTTCAAAAGAATGTGCAACATAATATAGTTTAGTCTAGAGTTGTTCAACTATTGACAAAACAGTAACTTAGTTTATCGCGTTAACATTTCTAGTCTTGCCAGAAGTGGGTTTTGTAAAAACCTTTACATCTAAATATCGGCTGTCGCTAATGTGAATCAAGGTTTTGCATGTATGAATACTAGAGAATTTCTTTTTTGCGGATATACCATGTAAAGTATCTGGTTCTTGAAAGAACCAGGTGTGAACTTGGCGGTTCAAGGTTGCCCCTTTTTTAGAATCGTTATTCTAATGAAGGTCGGAGCTTACTGACCAAAATGTAAAATTTATACGTCGTGTTCTTTCAAGAACCGCACTTTTTTTTGTTAAGTCTGCTAATTTTTGATGGTGTATCCGCCAACATTTCTCTAGGAAATAATTTTGTTCATCATTTTTTTTTTCTCAGCCAAGTTGAAACCCAGCTTGGTCATTCACCAGTGAAATTGTCATTTTTGTTTAACTGCTAAATCACTTCTAGGCCATCAGCCTGGGGGGTTGGTCGGTATCAAATGAGGGGAATAATGCTTATGGTGATTTTTGGCAAGGTATGCACCTTGTAGTTGGAAAATATGCGATAGCATTGCAGTGGTGGCAACTTTTTGGATGTTATTACCCTTTTTTTTTTAAATGGCTGCCAAAATGCTTGTTACCACATATAATTAATCCGGTAACAAGCATATTGGCGGCCATTTTGAAAAAAAAAGTAAAAGTGATAACACCCAAAAAGCTACCACCACCACACATTTTCCAACTCTAGGTGTGCATACCTTGCCAAAAATTCGCTATGAGCATTACTCCTCTCGATCATTTAGTACCAGTGGCCTAATTTTTTGACCGAGGCTGATGGCCTATTCTACAATATTAACACTCGGAGAAAGATGATTTAATTTTGGAGAGGTAAACATTTTAAACAGTTCTCACATGCTCTAGGAAAGCACACTGTACATTAGGAAGGGCACAAAAAGCCTCAAATATCAACGGTGTACTAATTTCATTTCCTGAAGTGGCTGTGTATAGTACAGTATGCCTGTTCTCTAAAAGTATGGATACATGTATACTTTGGAGAACGAATGCTCGGTTTCTTTAAGTCATACGCCAAATGTGTATGCTATGAAAGTACACCACAGTGCACAGGAAGAGCAAGTGTACCTATTTTAAGACTAAGTAACAAAATAAGGAATCCCAGGCGGTTCGCCTAATGAGGACAGTTTCCAGAAATTAATGTTCTCGTGCGCATCACTTTACAGTACAGGATGTCACAAATTGAGGAGTACCGTAATACCCTCTGGCTAGTATTGGGTTGAACAATGGTGCCTCGATGTGTGAACACAGTGGAGAGTATCTTGGCCCAGGGTGCGCGTTTTGGCGGTCAAAACCGAAAACTGGTTGTTTTTCTTTGTTTAATTATTTTGGAGATTTGGGGATTTCATTATGATTCGTAATTTTCGCTAATTTAAAAATTCCAACAGAACCAATATGACTAACTGCCAAAATGCACCCGTGGAGTTTTGTTTAGCATTTACTGTAGAGAGTTTCACTATTCCTGTCGCATAGGGCGAGTTTAAAAAGGATGCTTCAAAACTGGTAGCACGATGAGCAGAAAGTTGCAGAGGCATTCTGGCTTACAAACAGGAAACAATTTTTCATCCGTTTCATGACCCCCAGGTCACATATGGCACGCACAACTTTTAGGCCTGCTGCATTTCATAATTTACATTTTGTTTACAGTAGAGAAATTTCTGGGGGATGATCCCCATGGACCATTTTATAGATATATACCCCCAGGATTTATGCCAAACTCTCATGGCGATGTTATCAGGTCTTGAGAACATTGCAGTACAGCGCCTTGTGCCCAAACTGCACTATCAACAGCTATGAAATACCTTTCTTTGAAAGTATACATATTTACATTGTTACTAATTAATGTATGAGTATTTCATTGGTTTTTTTACAGGTACAATGTAAACTAAAGATAATAATTACATTTATACCAATGTTAGTGTATATACACAGTTTTAAGGAACCAAATGAGTCAACCCTGTGCGTAATTCATCTTAATCGTCAAACAATCCACAGGGGAAACTGACTAGGTAAATTTGAATACATTTTGAAAGTGAACAAAGAAACTGGCAGGCGCGGGATTCGAACCTGCGACCTCCATTCATCTTGTTAGTTTAATAGTTGTTCAACATGTCGGCCGAGTCTAGGTGCAAATTCCATCATGGAACATCGGTGAACCAGTAGTTGTTTCGTGGTGTGAACGATAACTAGTCGAACTACTATATCATTGATCCACACTTCACCTGTCACAATGTTGTATAATGGAATACACAGCTCAATATACATGTATTTAGCTTACCTTGAGAAACGGGTTTCCCCCCCCCCCCCCCCCCCCCCCACACACACATGGCGAAAAGGTAATACCGAGCAGGCTCTGTTGTCTAAAGCAATAATACAAAAATCTGTATATTTTCAATGACAAGGAAGAATACCAACATTTTTCTTTGTATATTGTGGTCGTTTACAGAGATGCAAACAGCATTCATTTACTAACCTACCCCCATTTTGGCCCCAATTTCATATAGTTGCTATGCACACAATTTTCTGCTCACAGAACATCTGTCTATTTCATCGAGGCACGTGCAAGCAAGAGAACGGCTCGACAGTGAAAAAACGAATTTTGCTACTTTTGGGTGTATTCGAGTAGCTCATCAGCCGGATCGACTGAGGTAAAGGCAGATGGGTTAGTCGTCACTATCCTCAAGTGATTATCGTAGCCGCAGAACTAGCCATTGACAAAATGCCCTTTTTGGACCAAGGTTTACTGCTTTTCCGTAAATTGCAAAAGTTACAACTTTGGGCCGGAATAACGGCTTAAAAAGTTGGTTTTAGGGTCGCTTGGAATGAACGCATACATGTGACGTATTTCCACCACTGACTCGGGTGAGCCCCGAGTATGATGTCGGAGCCAATCAAATGCACACATTGGCCCGAATAAATAAAAACTAGTCATTGCTTTTTACTAGCCATTTTCTTAAATCTCGATAAACAAAAGTTTGCTCGTTTATAGCAAAAGCAATTGCTATTTTTTGTAAGAAAATGCTAGTGTGATTACCTATTGTTAGTTTGCTATTTCAACTGCGCATGTGCACAATGACATTTTATCCCGAATGAACCGCGTGACCTAGTGCGTGTGAAAACAAACGTGTTAAATTCAATCAGAATGGGCGTGACATTACGACAGCAATTTTATCCCGAATAACCTTTGACCTTTGAGATACTGAACTGGCTTATTGCTAACTTTTATTTATTCAGCCCATTATTTATATTAAGCAAACCTATGAAATTTGGCCCTGTCCTTGGGCAACAGCTTCAATAACATTAAATGAAGCCGCTGGACTGTAACACTACTTTAAACATATATACAAGGTGATATTTCCTTTGCATCTTTTGCAAATGCACCTTCAGTCCAGGGGCCAAGATCACAGAGCTGTTAAGCACAGAAAATTTCCATGCAGTGTATCCCACTTGTGACCGGCTGCATTTCTGCTCAGCGGGATAACTTGCTGAGCAATCTTTTGTGCAAAGCATCTCCATGAAATTGGGCCCTGAGGTATTTAGAATACAATAAAGTGCACGACGACGAAAACTAAACGATAATATCAAATATACAGGTTTTTTTTTCTCATACACACTAAATCTCTTTGTACAGAAGGTAATGAGTGGGATGTCCAATGCCTTGGGGCCATCTACCGTACGGTGTCAAAGAGTAGTTCCTTGAAGTCATCATAAGGTGGCAGAACTAGAAGAGAAAAAAGGATAAGATCAACAGTTATACGGCAATGTTCCTGAAGCATGAATTTTTTCATGTGATAGCAGTATACATCCTCAATTCATATGTAGCCCGAGGTGCACTACTTCACATCAATGAGCACTCTATTTCCCCGAGGCGTAGGGAAAATGGGACCCTCTTGTAGTTACTCACAGGTGGGGGAATAAATGTGCACTGGTGACTGAATTATGCCAGTCAACATGTGTTTTATGACACACCACAGTCCAAGATATCTTTAAATCGCCCAATTCTAGGCTAAAAACCAGTCTCGGTAAAAGGATTACGATCAGAGGTGGTAGGGGTGCCACATTTTTGCATCACCAACCCTGCCACCGGATTTAAATACAGGATTATTCTTCAACAGATTCCAGAGAAATTATCCCAATTTTCAGACTTATAGACCCAGATGAGGTAACTTCCACTGTCAGTGAAACCAACTCACCTCCTCCATGAGAAAAGAGACGTTTAATGGAACGATATTTCAACAATTAAATCAAGGTTTTTGAGGTGCTTTTCTAGTATTTTAAGAATGTGAATATCAACCAAACAGTGAGAAGCAATTCAACAATCAATGCAAGATTGGCAATCCCCCTGGTGTCCCTGAATTGAATGCCACAAGGGGGCACACACCTTACCATGCGGACTGGGTTGTCAGTCCCTATACATGTTTACGCGGGCTTCCCTCGGATTAAACACTTGGGGGTTCCCCCTCCACAAGTTAAACCAACATATCCTGCCGAGCCTTATCTCTTGACAAGCCCTTGGCCAAATTGTGCGTACATGTCTAATGTGCACTGGCAATGTTCTCTTTCACAAGCACCTGTGCTCACTGCCAGAAATAAATTAATATAGATTAAGATGAAACCATGTGGCCTAATAGATAGAGAGCAATCATGTACATTCAGGAAGCATCGGCTTGTGGAGTTACATAAATGTGGATGTAAGGATTGTTGCACACTGCCAGCGGACTTTGAAAACGAGTAGAGGTTTCTATTTAAGTTTGCGGATTGGGTTTTCCCTCCCACCTCTAAAACTGAATATTTGTTTGTCTCCTTCCTAATAAATAACTCTTGCTGTGGTCAAACATATGACTTAATAAAAATGATTGGATTTTTGCTACTAATAGGCTATACCGCTGCTTGCTTGGGGCAAGGATCAATCTCAAAAGTTTGAATGTTCCTGTTCCCAATGACAAAAGGCTGTTCTCGAGTTCTAGTGGTGCACTAAAAATCTTGGTGATACTACAGATTGTGGGTTTCGTGTCCAGGAGCAGCACACTTTATCACAAGTTGCTTCTCTTCACCCAGGATTAAATGGGTACCTGTGAGGGCAGTGATGATTAAGGGTTGAACAGCCCATGTGCACTTGACTTGCAGTCGGGGCTTCGGGAATGATCGATTGGCCTGATGAACAGGGGTAATAATGTAGTGCTTCGAGCACCGTGATCATTGTGGGTAGGTGCGCTTGACAGATTTCTTTATAATTATGCATGCAAGTGTACATGAGCACAGACCAACATTTCCCATAAGAGATCACCTGGCACTCCTATGTTAATCCACAGGTATTCCCAATCCCAGACAGAAAATTCTAAGTGTTTGACTTTTGAGATGTTTTCCAGCACGAACTAACTCGTGCAGTAGAATCAGTAGATCGATGCTTACCATGTTGGCAATACCGCCCTCTTGTGGTTGCAGGGCAAAAGCAACCGCCATGCTCGCATCTCCCACCGTGCATGCAGATTCGCCTGCAGATTCCTGGAAAAAAACCAAAAAAACAGAATTTATGAAACTACTGCACTGAGCAGCGACAACAAAACTCAAAATCAAAACAATCTGCTGCGGGTGTCGATGTTGTTTGCTTGTTCTTCAAGCAAGTTCCTCACATACTTAAACAAAAATGTTTTAACACTTTGAGAAGTAGAAACAAAAACTCTTCCCTGCCTGCACTGAAGCCAAGTGCATGTAGTGAAAAACTGCAAAAATTTGGGGGGGGGGGGAAATGTAGGAAAATCTCTTCCCCACAAGTCATGTAGTGTGGGTCTAGAGCCACTACTTATGCATAAGTCGACCCACCATGTTAGATTCATCTTTTCGCTTGGCTATTGTTTTTTAGTACCATTTTCTTGCAATGCATTGAAATATAGCCATTTGCATTCTGATTTGTCTGAGAGTTTGCGCCGGGATTATTTTTCTAAATGGCAAAATATAGCAGCCAACTTCTGATATACAGCCAAACGCCACAAATACTGATTTGCAAGAGTCATTTCAACAGTATTTGTACGATATTTCTTGCCGAAACCTCATATATTTCAATACTCCGGGTGCGCCCACCGGAGCGTAAATTGTAGAACAGGCCGTGCACAGCGGCCAAGTTCAAGTTCAACACACGGTCCGCCTCCACAGACTTCTCAGACTTTGTGTGTACAAAACAAATGAGTGATTTGCGTGTTGAGACGTCACCTGGAGGCAAGTCGAGGCAAGCTTGACATTTTAACCCGTCAGCCGTGCCCGTGTATAAAAACAGCCAGATTGTGTTAACACGTCCTCCGACGCGAACTGGTTTAATAAAGACATTTTGAAGAGATTTCTTGTGTTAGTATTTTTTAAGAATTTAGTCATCGACCGTGAGTAGAGTTAAAGTGTTTTCTCAAGAAAACATGGGTGTAAATAAAAGCTAGGGCACATCAAATATCAACCTTGAGTTTCGCAAATATTTTGGATTGATTTGCGGCAAACCGTTATGACACGACTGTCAAACCATTGAAAAGTATTCTTCGAATGATATCTCCGTTTCTTTCACTACTGAAAATAAAAACAGGCCAAAGATGAGTCAGAAATTAGGGAACAAAACCCTCCTCAGTTTTACGTTACAGCGACAGACGTCATCCGTGACCCTCCTTCCTTACATTCCAGACTCCGCCCCTATCAATGACGGGCACCTAGACTCCCCCGGGTATCAATCGGTAATCAGACTCACAGCCTCCGCATGCCACCCGCTGAGAGGCGCCCCGCTAAAAACACAAAACAACTTCAGAGAATTCGAACAGGATGGAAATTTGAGGGCTGGTGCGGGATCGTCGTCTAGACAAGTCTACCACATACACACTGCAGGAAATATTCATTAGCAAGACAAATATAAATACAATCTTTGCACAATATTTCCAGGGCGTTTGGGGAATACCTGCAAATATTTTGATATGATACATTTGTCTACAAAAATGTCCATCAGCTGCTTAATGTCAAGGCAGGCGGGTCGGCTGTGACCTTTTCTGTGAAGGGTTGTTCCCATGAACAGATGTTCAGCTGTGACCAGCCAAGCTAGGCCGGTACTGCAAGACCACCTTCAGTTCAAGTTTAAACAGAGCTGCGGGGCATTTTATTGGCATAGTACCATTTTGAGGATCCAATTTCTGGAAATTTCAAATTGCTGGGATCAGCCTACCCCACATTCCTACAACAGACACCCCACCCTTTCCTTTCCTTTCCGTTGGTGGTTGAGGAGGGGTTGTCAAACTCTCAAATCTGTCTGAGATCCACTTGTTTTAAAAAAAAAGTTTCTTAACGTAATGAAGGATGGATGCACTAATACAAGCGATGATGTAGACCACACCCGCAATCTGATGAAACGTGCAACAAATTATTTGTCCGAGCGAAAATCTTTGAGAATCACTTTGAGAAAAACTTGGAAGAAAGAAATTGTCAACTCCGAAAGAGACAAAACCCTGGGTCCAACGCTCCATCACAAGGTCCACTTCATGATGAAATGACCCATCTATTCCACCAGGTCTAGGCTGGCTTGAGGCTGCTCTCTTATGTACTTGACATACAGCTCTCTGATGCTCCATTCCAGGAGGTACTTCAAGCTTCAGATCTCCAAGAAGGAAAAGCATCAACTCCAAACATCAATAACAATACCTAAGCCACCGGACTGCCACCACATGATCTGGATCTAACACTGTAAAGTGGGTCCTACTGAAACGTGGGCGGGTCCACCTGTAAAGTGGGCGGGTCCTCCTGTAAAGGGGCCGGTCTATCAAACTGAGCGGGTCCCCAAATCCATGGGCGGAAGAGAAAGCCATCTCACCTGTGAACCTCGTTTTGCTCTTCCCGGTGAGCCGGCTGGATGAGCCGCACCGACCGTCGTCAGAGAACTTGAGGCAGCTGCAGACGCCTGGTCTGATGCACACGCTGCCGACAGCACAAGCTGGCTCACACACAGCTATGTTGGTACAGAGATAGACGAAATGGTTCAAGTACAGCCCTCAGAATGCAATAGTCATATAAAAAGTGTGTTTCCAAAACACGACAAATGCCTTTCCCCACCTCCCTGTATTTTGGTCTCTCAAAGTCGGTTCTTTAAGATTTATTATTATCTTTTTTTCTTTTTTTTATCAATAAATCTAGGGAAATGGTTTCAAATAGCCCTTCAAACCCTGCACATACACCATTCCATATGCCATCAATCTTGTGCAACTATACACAACATATCCGGCCGACCCATCACCACCGTGTCAGGGGTGAGATTTGAGGAAAATGAACAATCCACGAAACATGCAGAGACATTGTAGGGCGCTGCTGAAAAATGCATAAGAATAAAACTGCATTTTCT
The DNA here is from genome assembly GCA_037893225.1 of Hippasteria phrygiana. Classification (NCBI taxonomy): domain Eukaryota; kingdom Metazoa; phylum Echinodermata; class Asteroidea; order Valvatida; family Goniasteridae; genus Hippasteria; species Hippasteria phrygiana. Next base: position 977,314 of record JAZGUH010000723.1, read on the forward strand.
ACCAAAAGATACGGTTCCAAATTGGAAAAACTAGGGTCATTACAATTAAAAGAAGACCGTTTCTGGTTAAAGAGGTGATTTTGCAATGACAAAAATAATTTTAAGACCAATAATCCTAAAATTAGGAAAAATCAGGAGAAATCTGAAAATCTGAAAATCTGAGTGTTGAAAATCTGGCGAATTGTCAGGCAAAACAACGTCTGCACTCTGCGACTGAATATTCAAATCCACAGGTTTTCAGGACAACGCATGGAAATTATCTATGACTACAGCATTTTGAAACAAAAAAAGAGTATTTTTCATTTTATTAAACAAAAATGTCTTGATTTAATGCTTGGTGCTTTTGAAGCATCATTTTATCGTCTATCCGCCCATGGTCAACTTTGTACTGTGTCAATTTTAATTATCATAAACGTTTCATTTGCTTTTTAAAATCATTTATAAATGGAAACATGATGAAAGTGAGATGAGAAAAACGTATCAGTTGAGGGTATCTAGAACAATTAGCCCACAGCTATGGGCGGGGATGTGCAGCTGTTTCTGGGGGTTTTCAGGGTAAAACCTCAGGAACCTGCACATGTCTAGCAACAACAAAACATTGCGTTAGAATCAGACTGTGCAATCAGACCTTTTCAATCCAGTCGTTAACTCTCTGAAGCAAAGGTCTAGTTTTTCTTCTTTTTTCTTTTTGTATTTTCTTTTTAGGGGAGTCAGGTTGGCCTAGTGGCACTTTCCTCGCCTTCCACCACTGTGACCCGGGTTCGAATCCCACCAGGGCAGACATGTGGATTGGGTTTTCAGTCCCTTCTTGATTCTATACGTTTCTTCACGCTTCTGAGCTACAGTGCGATAAGCACTTTGAGGAATCCTTGGTTTCAGTACAAGAAATGGATAATAATGAGGAAAAATGCCTGCATAGTAGTACCATGCATGTGTTCTATTTGGAGATACGCGAAGGCCACTGAAAACATCGCCACCAAAAGAAATTGGTACCCACCCCCTCCCCCTCCCCAAATTGGGGCTTTCTATTTTGAAGAAAATATTAAAATTTTGGTACAAAACTGGGCAGCCAGTTTGATCTTATGGCATTTTTTATAGATGCAGGGGTTGCAGGAAGAATTGACAAAATGTTTGGACAGATTTACGAGTTGTTTAAATAAATAAATACTTATATTCCTGAACCTTTACTAGTGGAAGACAAATTGGGGAAGAGGAGGGGCTTAATGTAAAGTTGCATTCACCCTCAGTTGCATTTCATTTTACTCCTAAATCAACCCTGTGCCCTTACTCATCATTCCCATCTACTTCCCATCCATCCATTCCCATCATTTTTTTTCACACATGCTCTCGGAAAACACTGAGCATAAAGTGCTTCATACACTATGCTGGCAAAGGGCAAAAAATCTCTCTTCTAATTTACATCATCCCCGACGTAAATTCCATATTCTGATTACTCGGTACCCGCTGCTACATCAGATTCAAATCGGCCAGCCGACCCCGGCAAGCTCGGTGGTCGAGTGGTTAAGACGTCTGCACTAGTAAGCAAGAGGTCGTGGGTTCGAGCCCCACCCGAGTAATTCTGTGAATTTTTTCCCACAGGCTCTCGGAAAGCACAGACCATACAGTGCTTCATACACTACGTCGGGAAAGGGGGGGGGGGGGGGGAATCTCTCTTCCATTCCCATCCACATTGAATGCCAAATCTGCTTCCATGGTCATGAATACTATCCTCATTCAAGAGAGCATCAATACTTACGGATCTTACACAGGGCACCCTTGTAGCCTCTTGGGCACTGACATCTGCCGCCTCCGATGCACGTTCCCCCATTCTCACATGGCTCATGACAGTAAGGCTCACCTGGAATGAACACGTGATTGAGACGTTAGGCAGTGTCCAAATTACATGTACCCAGCTGTGGCCGAGAAAATGTGTTAAAGTAAGGTTCACAAATACCCTTTTTCCCACTACAAACTGCTTAACCTGGAGATTTTCCTAATAGTATCATTATGTAGCCTACGATGTCTCTTTAAATTGATATGTCATTCAGCCAGATTAGGTCGCGGATTATTGAGCATGCGGTATCTATAAAAACAAAAACTGTCTGTGTCCAAGTTAGTGCAGGGTTGAGTGATGTCGATTGGTGAACGAAAAGCCTTCACACACTGATCATCAATCAGCATCATTGTCAGGTGAGGATCCAGGAAGGGGGCCATGGGGGGACGTTTTCCCGTCAAATTTTGACACGAAGACTGAGTGAAATATTTAATGTAGTAATAAGATACAAACATACCGTAATGAATCAGTCTCAAAATACAACAGCTCCTTCAACCCCTGCCGAGGGGCCATCACCCCTCGCAACATCCCATTTTAGCTGTGCCCCCCGCCCCCCCTCCCCCCTTAAAAATAGACCTCCTGGATCCACGCCTGATTGTACCCAACAATGTCGTGGACTCGTTTTGGGTAGATACCGGTACCTCAAGCTCAGTAATCCGTGACTTGATATGGGCGAGTGACCCAAAATAAAAGAAATAAAAACAAAGGCTACATAAAGGATTATTTTACATGAAAGTGGTATCATTAGAGGAATTTCACATTAGCCCCTTCTGCGCACTTCCGGGATAAAAGCGAGAATGTCAGTGGCAAACAAAACCACTCTTTTCAGCACATTCATTCATGCATGAATTAATCAGGCCATAAAAGGCAGCGCAGGCGCACAAAGTTGTTTACTGTGACATTAAGATCCTCGTTTTCAAACGGGGAAGTGCGCAGATCGGCGCTAAACTCGTCGCTGTGGGATTCCTCTATAGTGATACTGCTGCTTTTTTGTTTTGGTTTTATAGTTTTGTTTTGCTTTTTTTGTACCTGCATTAGGTCCCAGCTAGGTGATATAATGAGCTCGTTCTATAAGCCGCCTGGCTTCCAATTCATCAGGTTTGAGGTACAGAAGGCAGTGTCGCAAAGAAACACAGCGGTACTGCAATCAATACCGCATCTGGACAATATGAAATGCTCCCTAATGATACTAATTTGCCGATATCGGTTTGATCCGTCATGTCATATTTGGGGTTCTGGGGTTCAATTCCTTTTTTTTTTAAACTCGTACTGTAGAGCTTGAACGCTCACCAAATTGGTCAACCCTTTTGAGAGTAGGGGAACAGTCAATTGACAAATCACTCATCAGCCTTAGTAACTTCTTCCTCCTCGCTCAGTGACAGCATCCTAGGCCTGAATCGATCTGACAGCTATGAAAGATTCAGGATATTTCAAATTCAGGATATTTCAAACCTACCCTTGTCTCTGTTTTCCGACACCAGCCGACAGCACACAACCCCTGATACCAGGCCCGATTGGTACGTACAGCTGGGCGCACCGTACTTCCGTCGGCCGTAGAAGACGTCGATGCGGCCTTCCCCAAGGCAGGATGACTGCTTCTTGCGCCGCTGGGAGCAGTGGCGTCCGATACCAGCCATGTTGTTTCCATTCCTGTTCCCTGTACAGCTGCATTAGGAACCAAAAAACCAAAAAACAAATCATGGAAAAAATTGACTTCAGCTGTGAAAGTCAATGCAAAAATGATTGTTAAACCGTGTTTACGCTGGACTTATTGTTGTGAAATTTTACTGAGATGATGGTACTATAATCCCACTGATAAAAATCTTACCAGTTTTCGCACTTGGATTTTGATTCTGGAAACTTCATAATTAATTTATATGAAGCTGGCAATAACGAGGCAATAACGATGTCCTTATTTCTAGTTTATCGACCACAATTGCCACAAAGAAATGAGCACAAAAACGAGTGTTTGTAGAAATGACCAACTGGCAAAACTGATGTGACACAGATTTCACATAGCTTGAAGTCCCCAAAGCAAGTAAATAACCTCTCACAGGACTTATAGACTGTAAAATTATATTCCCCTCCCCTCAAAAAAGTATTTTTTCCTCTCTTTTCAGTTTAACATGCATATATATATATTTTCTTCACTTGACTTCTTTCTGTAGACCTTAACCTGGAGTTCTTGACACGGGCAAATTCTATACAAAAAAAATTACAAGCCTACATTAAAGTTCAAAACTAAAGATGGGGGGAAAACTGTTGACAATATCTCATTCACACAAATTTACACAGTGTATTTATAGTCACGGTGAAAGGCTGTGTAACTCAAAACCTAGCTTTGAAGACATCCGACTCCCGATTCTGCAAGATCTGACTATTCTGCCGCTTGCTGGCTCAACGCCTTGTGCCCCGTTGGCCCCATGACAACCAGAGTTTTTACGAGCGCACATAATACCGCATGGCAGGACATGGGGGCAAACGTTTCCTGTGTCGCCCCCCCTCGCTCCTGGGACCAGTCGGGTTATTAATTGATTTCCTCGGGAACTGACAGGAGTGTACTTCAGGGGCTGTTAGTATGTGCCCTGCAGGATTGAAAGATACCCTCTGGGACTGTGGGTCCAACCAGGAGATTTCATTCTTTGGTCTGGATTTAGGAAAAAGAGCCCTGAAGTCTGATCATGGTTTTTCCTCCGATTAATATCAGTTTTCACAATGCGAGGTCAAATATTTAACAGCCACGGCCTTTGTTTAAAAGTTCAGTTTTGTAAACCACTGGCTCAAGTCTTTCGGTAGAACGTAAACTTTCAGCCATCCAGCAGTTGTTGCACAAGTGGCTAATGATCAAAGTAATTCATACAAAAAAGCAGCGGCTGCAATAAATGTACATGGTATTACAAAGTTGTATCATGTTGATATAATAGATTTTGAGTAATTTTTGCAGCATAAAACCGAGTGCTGTAGTCGATTAAATTTGATGAATGCAATAGGATTAAAAGTATGAGTTTTACACCCCTTACACTACCGTATGGTTTTGAGGACTAGGCCTAGGATTATGAGGACAAGTATGGAAAAAAAATGTACAAGTAGGAGTACTACAATCCTTAGGTTGAATGAGTTCCATCGTAGTCAAGTATTTTTTTAATGATTACAAGCATTAGTACATATGCAGGAGTACAAGGTATTACAATTTTTAGGTTGTATTCAACTACATTTATTTTTTAAGTACAAGAAATGAGTGCAGGTACAAATGACACAATAGGCCACAATAGCAAACATTTGTATCCATCAAATGATGTCCGTTTTACATGTACTGTCAGGTGACTCCCATGCGTACGTATCTGTCACATGTATTCTTACATTTGAGGTTCGCGCATGCTTTGCCAAGTTGCAAACACATTATTAGCTGCGTGTACAGGTTCTGTTTTTACTTCCGAGGACAAGAGGAGAAAGAAAATACAAAGAAACCTTTCAGTCCTCGCAAGTCGAGTCTTTTGTTAAAATCGGTCCTCGCAAGTAAAAATACGTGCTTAGTCTATGGGGTTGGGTTATATTAAAGGAACAATAGGAAACACAAAGCACTGTCCTCGGGAAGTATTGAAAAAGTACGACTGTGCGCGCAAACTGTGTGTGGACAAATTCATGCTTAATGCTACAAATTGCAAGACTATACTGCAGTATTGTAGTCGAGTACATTTCAACGAGTACGAGTACTACAACACTGGTATACTGTTCCATGTTTTAGTCAGCAGATTAGTCTACGGTGGACTCTACTGCCTACTAAAACTACCAGAAAATCTTCGAATTAGATTGAATATGGAAATTAAGCACTTTGTTATGGATGTTGTCCAATACAAGGCTAAAAGCCACTCTTGGTAAAAAAGGGCTACAACAGAGGTGGTGAGGTTGGCCACATTTTAGGTTGCCAGCCACACCACCCTTAGATATAAATAGAGGATAAATCTTCAATAAATACCAGTATCCCAATTTTTAGACCTATAGACTCAGGTGGGGTAACTTCCACCATTGGTGAGACCAACCCACCTCCCATTTCAGGCTCAACATGCTAACTTACTGATATGACCAGACAGGCAGGATTTTCTATACAAGTAAGACCCTACAGGTTTTGTATATATACATGTACATTGTACATTTACCCTGACTTTTGAGCCCTGCCCTGTCCATAATCTCTATTTCCCTTCCTTAAGGCTGAACCCACGGTCAAAAGAAGTCTGTCAACCAATATTCCATGCAAGCATTTAACTCCCCCTCCCCCCCCCCCAATACAATTTGCCTGGGGCATTGTGGTTTTTATGGTGAAGCCGATGATGTAAGGGATAAGTATGCACCAAACAAAACCTGCCCGGTCTGGTTCCGGTAAATCAGGCCTAGACTACCTGGTTTATCCTGACCCGATATATACTCCAGAGATATTAAGCTGTTGGTAACACACCCAGGTGTGGTTCATTTGTGCACTGACTTGTCACGTACGTGTTGGTACCTGGCGGGTAAACTTTAAGACTCTCTGTAGACCCACAAGGAAAATGTTAGGTTAAAGATGTCCTGTACTGCTAGAATGTTTGTGACAACACCACAGTTATTGCTTCCGGCTGTTTATTGATAGGGTGCTGGTATGCCAGGATGGGGACTGTGCAGTCAAGCGTAAATGCAAACAATAGGCACCACACTGGTGTGAATGAAAACTGTTTGAAAAAACTCCATCTACATTACACTCCCATTCAAGAACAATATAGTTGAAAAAAATGAATCGATGGAGTATGTGCAGGAATGTGCCTATAGATCTCAACCAGCCAGGTGGTCTTTTGTCAAAGTGTGGCTATAGTCGTCATCCGGATTCAAGAGGTTGAATTGCGAGAGCGCCAACACTTCATTCCCCAAAGCAGATGAGCACGACCATGACTGGATGGTGTGCATTTTGTGTGGCACGACTGAAGAACAATTTAAATTATCTAAAAAATGTCATTGCGTGGCTGTTCTGCATGCATCTCTCACGCACGTTTCTAAATGTCCAGAACTTACACTTAAAGAAGTATTACTTTATTTATGTCCTTGGGTTTTGATTTGGGTGGTGCGTTAATCTTAGTCAGCCTCGACTACTTCTGAGATCAACAATGCTGTGTTTATTAAAATTTAAATAATGCCTGAAAATCAGTATAAATCTGTAAGAAAGCTGTATATAATTTTGAGTGTTCCATTGGTTTGTGCACAAACATGGACACACCTAGCAGGCTTAACCCCCCCCCCCCCCCCCTACAGTGAGTTTGTGCACTAGTAATTTAATATAGCTCTATGATGCGTACCCCACCTGGGTCTATAGGCATGAAAATTGGGATAATTTCTTTGGTATCCATTGAACTTAGATTTATCCTCTATTTAGACACGGACCCAAGAAAACCGTAAGGGTGGTGGGGCTGGCAACCGTGTGGCCAACCCCACCCACCTCTGTTGTAGCACTTTAGCTAGAGTGACTGTTAGCCTTGTATTGGGTGACTTCCATGAGAAAAAAAAATATTGCTTGCTGTCAACATGCATCATTTATCAGCTATGTCTACATCCACCTTGCTTGTTTATCCCCATATTCCTACCCAAAAACACTTTGAAAGAACCGAGTTGAATTGAGTTGAAAATTGTGATCTAAATGTTTCTGCTAGAAGTCCTAAAAAAAAGAAGACTTCCGACTACAGTTGTGGTACTCTTTTACAAATGTCACCACTTGAAATTCAGATGTTTCTCGCACAGACCCAGAACTAATGTGGCTAAAAGGTTTGCAGGAAACGCACCGTAGACGGGGAAATTAATTGCGGGGGAAACGCAATCGGGGCGGTGGACACGTGGCTCCTCTGGAGCCAGCTGGTCCCGGCAGGTACAGCTTCACAGCGGAGATCGCAGGGAAACCAATGAAACAATCCGTCAACAGGTGGGGGGAAAAATAGAGCCCCGCTGACAAGGGCGATGAGGACAGTGGAAATGTGTGGTTCCATAAATATGGACAAATGCTGAAGAACAGCCCACGGGGAGCGTGAAGGTGGGGTAGGAGGGGGGGGGGGGGGGGGGAGTCGATGATGGGGTAGGGTTTGGGCGAACTCATCGATAGAGGCTTCAAAGGACATTTTCATTTTCATGCTATTGAAAATCAATGAGTATCTGGACTTCATAGTGTGGATTTTTCCTCAGATCTTACAATCGAAGATTTTCCTTCCAAAGCATTTTCCTCTCATTCAAATCAGAGTCCTAAGGGATTATACAGTGCTAGTAGCATGCTTAAGCATTGAACAGGGTATACCAGGGTAAATATTCAATAAATATGTCCATAACTAACTCATTGGTTCCCCATAACTAACTCAACTCCCCTCCCCTCCCGCAAGAGTGGGCGCAAGAGTGGGCGTGACCTGTAATTTCCAATTTCCTTCGTCTTCTTCCAATCATAGATTCCACCTTCCAATTCACCAGGCCCCGTTGTGCAATCTCTCCACCAATAAAAGATAATCCTGCCACCTGTTTATGATAACTTCAAGCAAGAACTCTTAATCTCGATGCTGCGAGTGCCAGAATCAACTCCAGGTGTTTCGGCTGCGTAGGCTAATCTGCAGCAAAGTCTTTTCTCCTGATGAATTCAGCGTGTAGGTAATGGTAGGTAATGGTAGATAATGGCACTCGTTGAAAGCAATAGTTTTTCTCAGGTTATTCAGTGAAATTGTCCAAATCAGTATTTTCCAACACAGAACATTATAAAGGGCAAGACAAATTAACTCGGGGTTACCATAAGCAGTTAAATGTTAGCATGAGCGTGGCCAGAGGGAAAGAGTTCTGAATTCACTAAATAAAATATACAATTGGGAACTCTGTCACGGCCCATTACTTCTGAGAGTCAGTCAAAAATGAACAACTGTTCAAGATTTTTTTGTGACGGTAGTGAATTCTCAAAATGCTTTCTAGCGAGTGTGAACAGAAGTGCATGTATGAAGCTACACACATGTATGTTCACACAGTCGTACTTCCCCAATACGTCCGAGGACAATGCTTTGTGTTTCCTATTGTTCCTTTAATAACCAACCCCCATAGACTAAGCACGTATCCTTACGTTCGAGGACCGATTTCAACAAAAGACTCTACGTTCGAGGACTGAAAGGTTTCTTTGTGTTTTCTTTCTTCTCTTGTCCTCGGAGATATATACAATGCACGTACACACAGTCGTACTTTCCTATACTGGTGAGGACAATGCTTTGTGTTTCCTATTGTTCCTTTAATATAACCCAACCCCATAGACTAAGCACGTACTTCTACGTTCGAGGACCAATTTTAACAAAAGACCGTCTCCCGAGGACGAGAAAGATTCCTTTGTATTTTCTTTCTCCCCTTGTCCTCGAACGCAGTACAGTACATGTACACACAGACACTTGACGCGCTATTGCTTGTGGGGTACCTCTATTGTTCGATCCTACTTCCCTTCTTTTGTTCTCCTTTGTCGCCTTAGAAATCTGGAAATACATAGCGTTACGGCTGTGGGGTACTTCAATTTCTAAAGACCCAATTGTGGGGTACCATTGTCCCTATTGTTGGCCTTTGTTCCCAGTACCCCGTAAGTGCCAATGTGTAAGCATACACTGGACTTCTGTAGAAAAAATTGCCAGGACAATGGTTAAATGTAACCAGTGTTCACACTTGGACTTTTAAAAATGTTTACCGAGGTCGTAGTAAAAGTAAGCAAGCTGGCAATTAAACACATCTGACCTTCTATCCTCGCCCATCCTAAATGACCTTACAGAACTTTGTTCACTGGTATCGGTGAATAATGCAATGTTCTACAGTATTAAGTTATACAGTATATAGTTGACGACTATAGGCGCATTCCTGCGCATACTTAATCCATTATTTGTTCTTGAATGGGAGTGTCATGAATAGATGGAGCTTTTTCAAACAAAGCTTTCATGCACACGAAAGGGGGGGGGGGGGCTCCAAGTGCAATGAATAGGACCACTCTATTCAGTGTGGTGCCTACTGTTTGCGTTTACGCTTGGCTGCACAGACCGATCTTGGCATACCACCCCACCCCCACCCCCCCCCCCCCCCCCCCCACCTCCCCCCCAATAAATAACAGCTGGACACAAGGGGTTAACTGGGCAGACGTTGGCTGTTAAATGTGGCCACTCGACTTAGGAAAAGTAACCAAGAGGAAAATCTCCCGTACTGAAATTGTAAAAAGTAACCAACGTCCGAGTAAGCTGCACCAAAAAAGTCAACTGCGAACAAAGCTTAATGTCCGCAGGAATGAGCAAATGTTCGAGGGTACCTCAATAAACCCTCTGTTCACAACAGCTCAGCCTTCTTTTATCCGGGGCACTGACCTGGTATCTCATACCAGTAGCATATTTTGAGCAACGCAAATTATTAAATTAATGTGAATGACAGCAAAAGGACGAGTGATGGAACAATGTGATCCGGTGGAGTTAGCACTGGGAGATCCCCCATTAACTCGATGCATGTCATCCATATCAACACTGAAACCCCCTGTGCTGTTACATGTAATCCCCATGCCAAAGCCAATATCACAGCAAAATCACAGAGCTATATTAAATTACTAGAAGGAGCTAACTTGCAAATACTTTGAAGCCATGAGCAAGTATGATCAAGGACTATGGTTAACTATTGTTGATAATGGACCGATCCGGCCTGTCAATCAAACAGCGCGCATTGACCAATAGGATTACGACTTTTGGTCAGGTAAATTAGCAACAGTTGCTACAGGCGTGGTCCGCCACTAGCTCGGTCAAGCTCGGTCAAACTTTATCACATGCGCTGTGAAATGTGTACACAAACAAATGTGTTTGGTGCGGCTGGGCACCGTATTTTTTTCAATAAAAGTGGGCAGTTGGTAAAATTCGGAGGTAGCCGGAGTTTACCGGAGGTAGGTTTATATACATGTTTTCTAGCCTTACAAATTGGTTACCTGTTAATAATATTCACTGATATTATACCATTAAATCGGTGAAATCTGGAGGAATGAAACATTTCAAATACAAAAGTAGTCATTCTTTTGGTCAGTAGAAAGCACAGAAGTATAATATATATGAGGTAATCAGAAAACATAAAGAGTCTTCTTTAATATTAGAAGATGGTATAATTGCGTCGTAACATCCGCGGTTTATTTTATTCTAAACTAAACTTACCCAGCAACACAGCTACATCTACTTTCTGCAACGAGCCCGTCCTTTCCGAAACACAAATTTAAGCAATGTAGCTTGTCACTCTTCCTCATGCTTCGATAACATTTCTTCGCAACAGCAACTTGACCATCCTTCATGACTTCACAAATTACTTTATGTACATACCCATCCTTAAAATAATTGTAACCCTTAACTTTCGCCCGCTTGCTAATTTTGTCCCCGCCTAAAGAATTTAAATCCACCGCCCTTGGCAGAACACCGAGTCGCGTCGTCGACATTGTGCATTGTGCATTGTGCATTACACGTAATGTTCGTGTACTTGAACGTAAAGTTTGACCAAGGTAATGGCGTCGCCATGCCGTTGCTAAGGTGGGCGGGGCTTATGGTCAAATCCGGATCGGTCCATTGCTGAATTTCCCCCTGCATGACCTCTGGCTAGTTATTAATAGCAACATTGTTTGAACTAAACTGTTACAAATGAAGCGGGGACCAGTAACTCTATAGTTGACGAGCTATACTTTTTTCCTTCTTTTTTTGTTTACAATTTCTTAATTATGGAAGTCATAGGGGTAAAATACAATTTGACATATTTTCCACACTTTGAAACAAACTCACCTTGAGCAAGTTCCAAAGTTGTTGGCGGCATTGATTGCATAGCAACCGTTCATACTGGTGGCGTCTTTCCACATGATATTTGCCAGCAAAGACGCGTCGTCAGCATCGCACACATGCCAGCCCTGGGCGCACAGAATCTTCCCTTTACGTACGTGGCCCTTCCATGACCCAGCGCAGGCTGCGACATCCTGGAACTGAGAGAGGCCCTCTGTTGACCCGTCACGGCAAGCCAAGGGAGCTGCGAACGAGAACAAAAAAAGACGACTAATAATATACCCCCTTTTGCTATCAGCATAATGGATAATAATCTCACAGGGTGGTTTTTACCAATATACCCCAACTGGGATACATCTTTATCCCGATTGGGACTGTGTTCTCCCAATGAAGGTACCAACAGGCCCCAATCAGGAAACCCATTACGTGACAATGAAACCTTAAACCTTGTAACATCTCTGGATTATATTCTCATGATTCTACGAGGCTGAAGATTACTGAGCAAAAATTGTCTAACCCTAACAGTCCTCCAATTTCAATATGATTGTTTACACCACCTAGGGAGTAAGGGTTAAGTCACAGTCCATTCCTCGACCCCCTTCACTGAAAAACTGTGTTCCAAGGTCCCTAAATGAGAACTCAAATTATCAGAATGCCATCAAGAAATTTCAAAATGTGCATCTTTGACAATCTCTATAACCGAACTGCATAAAACCTACCAATCCCAATACATGTAAACTGGAAACTTGCATCACACTACTGAACCGTGTCTTTTGATCAGGGGGATAGGCGAAGGCCACACATACTTTACCACTCAGGATCTTTGCTGTCAATCATGTGGTTATCATCCATATGACCCCAATTCGTGCATACCTTTATCCCGATTGGAACCTTGTTCTCCCAATGATGTACAGTACATTGCAAATGAAAGTTAACACTGTCAATGGGGATGCAAAATTTTGAGGGAAAAAAAATTCGCATTCACATTCCACATTTTCCACACAACTCCCTACCCCCCTCCCCCCTGTGAATTCAAGTGGGAAATTATTTTTTCCATTTTTGAGAAAAGGTGTGAAAATGTTTCCTCACTTGTGTAAAAAGGCGCGAAATTTTTTTTCCCACCTTTGGGAAAAAAAATTCACATTTTGTGAAATGAAAATTGATTCCCTGGGAAGAGAAAAGGTGTGAAGAGAAATTCACATTCCCAAGTTAACTGTCAAATACAATGTGCCGTACCAACGGGTTCCCATCGGGGAAACTCTTTGGTGACAGTAAAGGCCAATTTACACATACGCGACGTAGTCGCGCGACAATTTTCTAAATTCACACAAATCAATTAGTGCGTTTTCATTTACGCGACAGAGTCGTGCGATGAGACGCTCATTGATTTGTGCGACAATATCGCACGACAAAGTCGCGTATGTGTAAATTGGCCTTAACACCTTCTACCCTATGCACACTGTTATGTCTCTGGTCAACAAAATGACTACTCCAACAATGACTAACATCTTTGATAAATACCTGCATTCTTCAATGTGCTGTCATATTTCAAACCATTTTTAGCAATTGCAGAAGTTGCATAGGGCTCCGTAATGTGAACAAATTGTCTACCCGGTATGTATTGGATAACTGTAGCATTTTTTGGTCATGTTGACTCATGTCATGCCACAGGCATTTTCACCAGGCCACCTCCCACAAGGACAAACGCAAAGTGGACAACCACGTCACAGGTACTCGACTAACTATATCCAGAAATGCAGCACATGGTAGCGTCATCACCTGGCAAGTCACGTTGAGCCATTATCAAGTACAAGCAACAAAGCATCTGACCAATCACACACCTGGTCGAGATCATGTGATTGGATATCAACCAATCCCAGAGCTCATAACTGAGAGTTTGTCACATTACCAGCTGATGTACATTCACTGGTGTTCACCAGCTGCACGCTACGGCGGCGGAACAGGAGGGCTGGGGGGCATTGCATTGGCCCTTCCAACTTTTTCCACTTGGGGGAACTTTTGGCAGTTCCACACAAGAAAAACACCGGTTCTGCTTTGCCCCCCGCCCCCCCAACTTTCAAAAGTCTTCCACTATTAGCTGCACATACTTTCCTTGCATCTAAAGCCATGTCCCCACAGGCCTTTTTTTTCTTTCTTTTTTTTTGGGGGGGGGGGGGGGGGGGGTAACACACAAATTTATATTATATTCATAAAGTTCATAAAAACTTCAGCATGCTCTCCTAAAATGCCTCTATTAGTATTACGAACATCAAGGGATCCACAAAAAATGCTCACTGTAGAGAACGTTCGTCACAGTGAATAATGGTATGTATTGAATTTGGGAGCCAAAGAGGATGTATGCTCGGTATAGCAGTGTTTGTTATAGCAAAGTTCTACTGTACTAATTCCAACACGAAGCCCTCATCACAGTCAAATTCCGTAACTGTTAACCCCTTGCGTACGGATGACGGAATTTGGCGCCAAAAAAACAGTGCCACCAGGCCGGATAATGCAATTGGCCGCTGTTTGTGCAGTTTCAATCCATTGTTGGATTAAACAGTGCCACCAGGGCGGATGACACCATTTGCCGCTGTTTGTGCAGTTTCAATCCATTGTTGGATTACTGTGTATAGGTTATGCTTGACTGCACAAACACATTGTAGCGGTTCGCTTGGCTGCCAGAGCCGCCGCGGCACCCCGACGTCTCCCGTAAAATACCGTACTCAAGAGGTTAAACTGGACTTCAAGTTGCGGTACCAGGCCTAATTGAAAACTGTGCAGATTAATTAAACATAAATGTAGCATAATGCATATCAATACTGATCTGGTAACATTTGCGGTACAAACGTCATTCTTTGTACCCGATGAAATTGGCCCCTGGATAGTACAGGTAGGACTATAAAAGAAAAGTACATTGTACTCGCAAGCATTTGTATGACACGCAAAAGCTGAAACGCCCTTGAAAAATGACCTCGGGGCATAAAGTGAGCCTGCACCCCAGAGCTAATCTCAAAAAAACCCAAGACCCCCCCCCCCCCACCTCAGAAAGTGGCTTATTAAATCACTCATTTTCCTGAAAACCTGGCTGTGCCGGTCTCCGCTCCAGTCCCTTTCATCCAAATCACCCAATCTCTGACTCGACTTCAGGATGCGCGATTTCGGTTAGTCATTGCAGAGGCAGAGGCAAAAGAAGAAAAACAATTAAAATTCAGAGGAAAACGTGTAACATTCAGGTGCAACCCAGATTTCTCAAAGGATTAACCTGTTTGACTTTCTTCCTGACAAGAGCCAGTCACATTGAGCAAAGTGGGGCCCCCATACCAGGGTCTCTATGTTGTGATGCCAAAGACATGTTTGCCATTCATATGTGATGTGGTGTGGGAAAACCCTTCCCTTGGTGAAATTTATCATTCCTGTGTTTTATGCATAACATTAATGAAGGCACATGGTGTTGTTTTCAAAACTGTTTTAGAATGCCTGTTACTCAAGTTATTTTGTCAGGAATTTGAGAAACCCGGCTGACTTCATTTTGAGAAATCAAGCTTTAAACTTCTGCCTAACTCATTGAGTTTGCACAAAAAGTGACTGAAAGACTGCAAATTGTTACATTGAAAATGATGGAATTTTTAGTTGATATTTTCAGGAATGATAATTTTGATATGAATAATTTGATTGGTAGCAGAAAAAAAAAAAATCTAGGGAACTATTGTGCCATTATCTTCAATGCACACCCCTACCACCCGTAAATGCACACACATCCGCGTTTTTGCATCCCTGTGGAGACATGGCATTATTCTCCCCTTTGTCCCTGTACTTAAGCAAACCCCCATAGACTTTGTACACAAAATTCCTTGTGGAGACAACCTAACCCATAGAATTGCCCTGTGGAGACCTATTCAGTCCCTTTGTCTCTATTGTTTTCATGTCTCCACAGGGTACAGTGTATCTCTCCACCCTTACCGGTAGGTGTGTACAGTACATGTGAGTCCTGCAACACTACACAAAATAGTAAACATGACATGGTATCCCTGTTAAGTCAGATTCATAAATTGTTCATGAAATGTCAAATTTCTCAGGCAACGTACTCATGCCGAATAGCACAAAGTTGTCCCAACACCCAAGACAAATATCACAAACAAACTGTTCAACTGAATTCAATCAGTACATGGTACATAACTAGACACAGATGTAGCAAAAACGTCACACTTTGTGTCCAACTTCATGGAATGACCCAGGACTATAAACTCGGAAGTCAGAATAATTAGTTTGGAGTAATACCTGGGATACAAAGCATATGTGTATGTATGTGGGCGTGTTATCTTTGCTGTATAGCACAGTCACAAGTCACAAGCTATAAACCCTGTCAATTCAGCACAGGATGCAGGTATTGGACCAATCCAGGAAGTGACAGCTCGTGAGGAAGGGGCAGATCGCAGAAGCTTTAAGTGAATTTAACCAAGACTTGAGGTACCAGGAGATTTTTGAAACAATTTTTGACGGCTTAATGGGCTTTACAAGTAGTCTGTTTAACGCCTGCGTTAATACCTCTTGAAACACCGAAAGCATACAAGTGACCTGGCACCACATAATCTGAAAATCGAGATTCCAATAACTGCAGGTTATAAATTACAGGCTATAAAGTTTAATTTGATTCAGTGATATAACTTGCCTTTTGAAGAGTTTTGAATAGTCATAACCACCGGTTTTGAGAATATGAAGCTTGAAGTCAATGACAGGGGTGATGTAAATTAGAACAGAAATTTCCTTTTTTGACCTTTCCCGATGTAATATATGAAGCACTGTATGCTCAGTGCTTTCCGAGAGCCTGTGTGAAAAAATTCACAGGCTTACTCGGGCGGGACTCGAACCCACGACTTCCTGCACGAGTAAGCATACAGTGCTTCATATATTACGTCGGGAAAGGGCAAAAGAGAAAATCTCTGTTCTAATTTACATCATCATCCCCGACGCAAACATTCCATCTTCACATTGACAGGGCTGGTATTTGAGGAAAATGAACCCAAAAAAAACCACAAAAGATTCAGAGGTATTTAATTTGTGTGGCGCTGCTAAAAAATGCACTACAAAACTGCATTTTCTATTAAAAGATACTGTTCAAAATTGCAAAAAATTGGCGTCATTAAAATTAAATGAAGACTTTTTCAGGTTTCAGAGGTCATTTTGGAATGACAAAAGGGTCATTCCATACATTTGGAGTCTAAAAGTGTGACATTTTTGGGTGTCCCTGTTACACATCGAGTATCATTAAAATTTACATCACACTATATTTTTCTTGTTTGGCAGGTACTTTGCTTTACATTAATCAATCTTCGAGATAGAAGGCATTAAAGAATGTGTCCTTAATTGCAAAATCTTAAGGAAACACCAAAATTGGGCCCCCAAATTTATGGAATGATCCATAAACATTTTAAGGACAAAAAAAATCTTCCGCAAATCTAGAAGACATCTCACCAAAATTCCTGAAGTCAGGAAAAATCTGTAAAATCTCACCCCTGCAATTAATTGTGTGAATTTATACTCGCAGTGCAAAAGCAGAATTCCCTCAAAACAATATCTTGAAACTGAATTCAGTTATAAAACTGGGGAGGGAGTAGGCGGAGCAGTGACTCACATTTTTTCACGACCTGAAGGAAGGCATCTTCCCTGGCCGTGCCAGCCGAGTTGATCCTGACACACGAGTACTGGCCTGCATCGTCTGGATGTATGCTGGAGATGTACAGGGTTCCTGAATCAAGAGGAGACAAATATCCGCTCTTACAATGAAAGAATTCCATACAGCAAGCCTGTATGTCACACATACATCTCATTATTTCGTCACAAGCAAATCGACACTACCACAATTGAAATCAAGCCGGACGTGAATCACTACAGATGTAGTGGAAACTTTTCCTTGTGTTTCAATTTCAAGGAAATCAAAGCACTGTATTAACCCTGAGGATTTTTACTAGAAGGCTTTCTCAACCTGTCAAAATCCAACACTGTGCAGTAATCCTACATGTACATGTATGGCACATTCTTTGGGCTTGGACAAATTGGGGCATCATAGCTCCATGGTGCCAAAGGCCCTCCAGTACTGAACCCATCAAAATTCAACACAACCTGCTGTTGGAGTTTGTAAGGCTTGGGGTAGTTACATGTAGGGTTAAAGTACAAACATCACCATTTATCAGTAATGCAACCAGGCAGGGGCGGTGGATATACTTTGTTAGCTTCAGCCCCCCTCCGCTACCCCCAACAACTCCTGGATGTGGTACACTTTTATTCTTCTTAATGATTAGGTACATGTATCAATGCTTAACTTTCCTTACAGTGAACAAAAGAGGTTGATTATTATCATACAAAATATTCTTAGGGTGGAGAGCAGTGGCGTAAATCCATGTCGGTGAGTGAGTGGTGGGGGGGGGGGGGGGGGGGTGGGGTGGGGTAAGGCAAGTTGGGGGGGTATGACAAGTGGGGGGGGGGGATAGGGGATGACCAAAATCTCGGCTGACCAAAGAAATTTGACAATATGACACTAGGAGTGCGGTTTATGATACAAAGGTCTGGTCACTTGTGCAGGCTGTGTACATATAATGCAAATATGCATACTTATGTCCCTACGCCCGACAACACAACGGTGCAAAGTTTTTGTACTGTTTGTGTTCAGTTTTTTATACATTTTGACTGTTGGAAAGTTACAAAATAACCACAAAATCAGCATGTTTTGTTTCTCACCACATAAATCTGGGATTTACGCCCATGGTGGAGAGACTGGTTTACCAATCTGGGTGCAAACCAGCAACAAAAATCTCCAATGATAGTTGAATGAGTAAACAGATAGCAGCATTCAAACCAATAACCATGTAGTGCGGTGAAAACAAAAATGACAGCCAGTGACTCTACTGACCTGTGGGGGCTATGTGGATTCTCATATCCTTGAGGTCAACTGGCAAGCCATCTTTAAGCCAGGTGATGCTAGGAGTGGGGCTGCCGGAGGCGTGGCAATGAAGGGTCAGACCCTCTCCCTCATTTAGGCTAACTTCGGGTGGAAGGTGGGTGTGGATAACCGGCGGTCTCTCTGCAGAAGAAAACATACATGTCCAATACAAACATTCAGATGTCAAAATTGTACACACGCATGGGCATTTCTCAAACCCTGACTTCAGCTCCGGCTCCAGTTATTCCCCAGTTCTATTGCCAATCTGAAGCCTTGAATACTTAAATAAAATGAACAGCCTCTGAGCTCAAATCTAAAACTTGTACAGACATGTGGGTCATTCTATAACTTTGTGACTTTTTTGTGTCCCTGTTACATAGTGACATAAAAAAATAAGATTTTGCAATTCCGGACACATTCTTTAATCCCTTCTATCTCCAAGAGTGATTGTGTAAGCCTATTAAGTAAAACAAAATAGTATGAAATCAATTTTAATGATACTTGATGGAAATTACACAGGTCAGGTGTAACAGGGGCACCAAAATATTTCACACTTTTGGGCACCAAAATATTTCACACTTTTGGACCCCAAATTTATGGAATGACCATTTACATGTAGCCAAAAAAAGGCCCCCTATCTTGCCATATCTGGGGACCTAAAATTATGAAAAGCTTAAACCAGACCTGAAGCCAGGGTTTGAAAAATGGCCTTGATTTTAAGCTCACAATTGCTGAAATATATATTTTTTTATTTTTTTTATTTATTTATATATTTATTTATTTATTTATTTACAGGGTGCGGGAGGATTGTAGTAAGGTAGAGGTGGCATTTTATCAAAAATGCTTGCTAAATGTCTACTGTAGTTATTTCAACATAAATCAAAATGGGGAAAATGCTGTAAAATTCAGGATTCCTTGGTTTCATACTGCCTATGACATCAAGGCCAGGAAAAGGGCATTTTCTGTTTGTTGGGCATGAGGTACAATTTTTTTCTGTCCTAAATCTCACTCATCTACTAAACCACAACAAAAATCCATCAAAATCATTATTTCTTATTATCTGTCATTGCTTCAGAAGCATTTACAGGCAGTCTTCCGAATTGGATTTCTGCAGATCTTTAAGAACACATCAATGGCAACCAAATGACTTCAGAATCCGATACTACAATACAACACCCCAATGCCTGGCTGAGTTTGTCTCAACTTCTCAACCCTACCCTTCCAAACGAGACAAGTGCACGTCGGGACTCCTTGATGACTAGACGCGTGTGGGGTTTCCTTATCGTTTCTGTGGCAACTAGTTGTTTTTCTGTCGCCAAACAGTCGTAAAGGTTTGTGGCCGACTCTTTATGGGATTGATCTACAACTTGGGAAATCTGAGTCATTAAACATGCTGCCCCCCCCCCCCCCCCCCTCCCATGTTTACAGATCCGGTAGTCGGGAAAATAAAGCAGTCACGACTGTTGTGGATTTTTCAGTCTGTAAAACTTATAAGCCATTGTCTTGTCTTGACCAAAACCCCAATTTCATGGCGCCACTAAGCGGGGTTCGACCTTAACGCTGGGTCCGCTAGACAAATTCTAGTCAAAACAGCGGCGGTCTAGTCAAAACCCTTTTCTAAGTAGTCCGGCGGTCTAGTGAAAAAAAATGCCAAGATAAGCTAAGCGCGCGCGTCTTCAAAGCCAGATTGTCAACAGCGATCCCCGATTGCGTGGAGTTTACTCTCAGCTTGTAATAAGAGACCGCGTTCCCACTCGAATTGGGAAAAGGTGGATCAAGATCCGGCATTTTGGTGTGACCGTTGTCTAACCACAACGAAACCGCAAGTCGCGTTCCCACTAATGCTTGATCCACCTTTTCGAACGGAAGTGTCGAGTCCGAAAGGTCACTGAGTTCGGTATTACGCATGCGCTTGCTTGCTGAGCTGTGTGGCTGCGTTGCATGCTGGGACGGGTCAAATACATGTGCGATGTTTTGATGTTCGAAGTTTCAACATGGAGGAAGAAATCCAAATGCTTCTCGGTCTGATTTTGCCCATGGATGCGGAGAGCAGTCCAAACTTAATGGTAATATTATAAGTACTGGCTCGAATCGGATCGTAAAACGTATTTTCTTCAAACTTTGCTACGGTTGTTGTTGTTCTATGACACGCTGCAGGCTATACACTAACACGGAATTATTTGTGGATGGAAAAATAAGTAAAATTACACGAATGAAAAAGGTTTAGAAGCGGACGACTTTCCAGTACGGAACGAAAGGAATACACATGTACGCTGAATGGATGCATGCACGATTGCATCGCGCACGCGCGCATGGTAACACATTTTGTATACAGCCCGTAGTTCAGTAGTTGTTTATGGTGCATGTCGTGCACGTGGGAAATTTTCACATGAGCTACACGCCTAAACGTATTTCTTCGTTCATCAGACCGCAAACTTTTCGCGCCTCTCGTGCATGCACCAGCCGGATGTTGACAGGTCAAATTGCCGGATCAGATCCACCTTTTGCGTTCCCACTTGATCGTGATCCACCAATTGCAGGATCTGATCCACCAATTGGGGGATCTGTATCCTGGTCTGAAGGTGGATCAAGAAAGGTGGATCAGAGCCAGAGGAAGAGCCAGAGGAAGAAATTGACGACCCTGGTAGTGTTTCGTCTGACTCAGATTATTAAGAGATTTTAAAGCGGGGGGGGGGGGGGGGGGGGGGGGGAGGAGGTTCTTCTGGCTGATACAAAAATGTGACTGTTTTTTTTAGAAACATAATTGAAAAATAGCTTCTTTTAAATATCAAAAGAACTTTCATCGCCTCAAAAACTTGAGCATGTTCTGAGGGAATGACATTCCCTCAGAACATGCTCAAGTTTTTGAGGGGATGAAAGTTCTTTTGATATGATTTTAAAAGAAGCTATTTTAGCCAATAACTTATGTACACAGGAACTATTAACTAGGCACTCATCCTGCCACTTCACTTCATTGAAAGAGAAATAAAATATAGATCAAACCAGTAAATAACTTGTGTAATATTTTGTGGAACTTTTTTATCACAATTCTGAAGGAAAATAAATCAGCCTAGAGTACAGTATACTGTTTACCTGGAGCCTTTTCTTTCCCTTGGATTGGAAATACAAATTGTAACCCAAGGCCCATTCTTTGTCCCTGGTATTAATAATAATATGTATAATATTCTGGAACATCACTGTCCAATTTACCATTATCACGACGTCGGTGTATACGTTATTTACATTGTAATTGACGTAAAAGGTTACTTACAAAAAAAGTAGCCTAAAAGGTGAAAAAAACATGCGGACCAGTGAAAATGCTGGCGGGCTAGTAAAAAGTCAACATTACTGGTCTGGCAGGCTAGTGGAAAAAAAGTTAAGGGGAAACCCTGCTAAGCACTAAAACCTCTTGCAAAGTGGAATCATTTTTCAGAAAATGAGCAGCAAGCACTGCAAAAGCCGTGTCCGTATTAGACTTTTTTGGTAAAACGTACGGAGACTGTTGTCAACTTGTCCAAATTAAGTCCAGTGCGGACAGTTGGTAAACTTTCCAAATTGTCAAGTGTCAATCGTCGGTTGTCAGTTTATCCCTCCGCAGCGGGAACTTTTACAGGGTCAACCGTGTAGCGCAAGAGTTACGTGGCCAGTTTTACATCGCTGAAAAGTCCAGTGGGGACAGCCACTGTAATGTAAAACGTGCATTTTGATCATGTGCTTTCCGTGCTTGACCACTGCACAGTTTACGTGGCCAAGGACTTTTCGCGAGCCATGCAATCCAAGTGCAGACACATGGAAGAATAACCACAGTGGAATGTTAACAATCACGCAAGGTAAACTTTTAACAATAGTTAGTCCAATGCGAACGCCTAATAAATCATGTGGACTAACTAAAGTTGGTCATTTGGGACAGTATTTAAAGAAAAAAAAGTAATCTTTTTCCAACGATAGTCAGCAGACCATCGCTGGAAATTGATGCAAACATTCCACTTTTCTTGAAAATGACAGCACACTAGGTGCCATGATTTTACTTACAGTCAAGTATGGTATTTCATAATAATTCAGTAGTTTTGTTTTTTGATGTTTACCAGTACTCTATACTACATGTGTGCAATATACATGCACATGCAGCAGTGGGGCGCCAACAAAACTGTGCGGTCTGTTAGAGTAAACATACTTTGTCTAATTTTGTTCCCCAGGTCTGGCTAACCAGTCTCCGTGTGGGAATAAAACCATTTTGCCAATACTGTTCTTGAACTGTGGGGTCAGTCAATATTACCTGGGGGAGTTGTCTGTATAATGTACATGTACAATGTAACCAGAGCAGGATCAGAACTAAATGTAGAGCACTGATACCTCTGCAGTTTCTACTGTGTCTGTTATTTTGCACAGAATAAAAACAAAAATCTAGGCCCTGCAGGGGTCCAAAGGAAATTACCTGACCACGATTTTTCGGTGTTTTTTTTTCTTTCCAAAAACTCCCTCCAATTTTTATTTTTTGTTTCAAAATGTACATTCTCAAAAAATTGGTTACATTCCAAAAATTTGTTTGGTCAAGAACCACAAAATAGCCTGAAAATGCAACTGTCACAGATTTTCAAAAACCTCAAAACAAAAATCAAATATTTAAACATTATTTTGTTCTTCAAATTTTGCCTCCCCCCAAAAAACAAAAAACAACATTCGGTCAAGAGCTGCACGCTGGGCAAAACCTTACTCTACCAACCTGATTTTCTGCAGCAGAGCACCCCAGTGGTGATCCCGGGCTGATAGGAACAAGCCTTGTCATAGTGAGCGTCCATACAGCAGCTGGCATCAATCCGCCCCTTGGACAAGCAGGAGGTCTGGCCGGCATTCTGATGGGGGCACCCTCGTCCCACGCCCCCCATGTCATCCTGTTCGAGAGCCAAAAACAGGGCACACGTGAATCTCTTGGGGATTTTCTCTCTAGGTTTCTGAGTGTGTTGGGGCTGTTGGGGATGGGGTGGGGGAAGTAGTGGCACTGACATGAGGCAGGGTGGTAGGTTTAGCTGGGGATATTTTAGTAAAACTGGGTGGATAGATTCCGCCAAGCATAAAGCGGATATCCACCATGGGTGTGGGGTCCGGGCAGTGGCATAAATGGGTGAAATTTCGGGGGGGGGGGGGGGGGGGGGCACCTGGGGCTGCACACGTTTTTTGAAAACACATAACAAAAGTATTCTGGTTCCAAACATTGCATTGACGTCATCACTTCGGAGCTCTATTGCCCAACACAAGGCCAAAAGGCCACTCAAGGTGTAGGCTACAAGAGACAAGAACAGACAGAAATCACAGGTATCTATTCACATTTTGTTTGAATAAGCCAGGTCGGTATTTCAACTGCGCATGTGCACAATGACAAGGTTATCCCAAATGACTCTTGACGTAACGCGCGTGTATGAACGCGGAAGGTGGTTGCACAACGTGTACGTGTTAAATTCAATCAGAATGGGCATTCGCGTAACATCGCATAACATCGCGTAACATCGAGTAACATCGAGTAACATCGCACAACATTGTCAGCAATTTTATCCCAAATAACCTTTGACCTTTGAGATACTGAACTGGCTTATTCTGAAAGATTTATAGGTGGAAGGGAAGCAGGTTACAGGTAAGGAGTTCCAAAGAGAGGCAGTACGACAGGAAAAAAAAAACTTGAAGAGTACCGTATCTCATAGCTCACAGTACTAGCCCTTTGGAACAACAGTAAAAGGATGTGATGAGACAGCCAGGTGAGTAGTGTGCCTGAAAGTTTGGACGTGGCATTTATGATGAAAGGCAACTGGAACTTAAATTTAGTAGTCAGAGAGGATTCAATTTTCTATCAGTATCGGTTGGTCAATCAGTGGGCGGTGATGGCAGAAACAAAAATAAATATTAAAAGAACAAAACCAAAACGAAAATGGCAACCTATTTGGAGGGCTTAAGATCCCCCCCCCCCCCTTCCCCAGCCCTCCACTTGGGTACCCCATGGGTAGGAATAGCTTGGCACACAGTGTATCCAATATAAATCTTTCAAATTCCATTTTCAGGCACACAAGCTCTGCAGACAACACTGTGCCCTAGGCTACAAATCCGTACACATAACAGGGTAGCGGCAAGCCAACTCTTTTTGACATTCCCGCAAAACAACAGTTTAGTCTTAAAATTGGAGAAAACTTCCGCTGTGTGGGGAAACTGAAATTGGACCAGGAAACCACCGTGTTCCAAAACACAAGGGAGGGGGGAAGGGAGAGGGGGGTGAACACCGCATCTGTCATCCAATGGAAGACTGATTCTCCTATTATTGGGCTCTAGGGGTGACGGCTCCCTTCCTGTTTTTGGGCGTGCCCTCTGACCCCGCCACCCAAGCAGGCATGTATTTATAGTAAACACGGCATTTCTCTAAAGCTAAAGGCTACGTTTAAGAGTGCTCTGTGTTCTGGTCTGGATGTAAACACCGTTACTGCTGAAAATTCTTGTTTAAAAGAAAGATGCACATTGTGACTTGTGCCAAGAAATCTTCAATTATAGTGCTTATTCAATGAAATGTCTCAATTGATAAAGTCAACGGTGGTAATGAAAATACGTAGTCCTCGTTACGGAACTGCCTAGTTCCCCGATGTAATGGTATTCAACGTCACGATGTTTACTGTTGGAACCAGACTATCAACCAAATGGTTCTCAGACTTTATTTTCCTTTTAAAAAAAATTCTCCAAAACCACTGAAATCAAAGGGAATTAAATTAAATCTACTTTAAAAAAACAAAACATTTGATTAAAAGCCTAAAACTTAAGAAATCTTTCCGAAAAAAAATGTTTTAAATAAAATTTAAATAAAATTAAATAAGATTTGATCCAGGGTCCCCAGCCATCAAAATCCGACCCCTCACCAATCAAGCTACCGAAGCGCTCTGGCAGGATGGGAAGTTTTAAATCTGATATACGTTCGCATTGTATGCCGTAACAATAGCATTTGAAAGTCGCGTTACGGCTGCCGTAAAAATAGCCACTGCGATTAAAATAATCTTCATGATGCAGAGTACAATTTCTAAACACGTTCCACAAACACTAACACACTGTCAAAAACCACACAATTTAAAACTTGTCCACAATATACTGCCACTTGCACTTACAACATTAGGTCCAGTCAGCACATTTGTGTGTATAAAATGTTTGGTTAAACATCATCAAGTCTGTTGTTTTTTTTATGAATATGATAACATGAAATAGAAAATGTATGGTCTCAAAAATGCTCAGACACATTGTAAAATGATTTTTAGGTAATTAATACTGTCAAAGCTTTAGGCGTTGAGTTTTTATAGGACTGTGATGAAAATTGTGTGGTTTTAAAAATTCTCAGCAACCGTCGACAATGGGGCAGTGGTGTAAAACCATAGAGCAAGGAAACAAATCTGTTTTCTTGCTCTACGGGTGTAACTATGGGGGCGGTGCATGGGGGAATGTGTCCCCTCCGCTGAGGCTTCGTATCACCCCCCCCCCCCCCCAGAGATTGTAGTTGTGCCTAAAGTTAAGCCTATTGCAGATTCCCCATAGAAAAATTGGCTCCCCTCAAATTGGTGGGCCAAAGTTACACCACTGGGAGGGGGGGGGGGGGTTGTCACTTTGGACATAGCTTTTGGGAGTCAGGTTGGCTTTGGGGAGTCAGGTTGGCCTAATGATACTATCCTCGCCTTCCACCACTGTGACCCGGGTTCGGAATCCCACCAGGGCCGGCATGTGGATTGGGTTTTCAGTCCATGCCTGATTCCGTGGGTTTTCCCCTGAATATCATTCTGGGGTTTTCCTGACACCTCTAAAACTGAAATTTCTTTGTCGTCTTCCTACAGGTTTCTTCAGGCGTTCGGGCTACAGTGCGATATGCGCTTTTCAGGAATCATTGGTTTCATTACCAGAAAGAATTAAATAGATAAATAAATAACTTCACTGCCAACACAGAATCCGTCATTTCTCACACTGCCAATTTAGCAGAAAAAGTCTGCGATTCCATTAGATGTTTTCTGAAAAATTCAATCATGTATGTACAGGGCAATTTGTCAGGGGGATTTAGTACATCAAGGCCACACATTGCTAGCACTCTGCTTCCACAGCTGTTTCTAACCAGGAAGGAATTTTCTCCAGCTAATATAAGTTTTCTTTTCCCTCTCTGGAGTTTTTCCAACACCTAACCAAAACAAATTTTTGACAAATGACAACCTTGGGAGAGAACTAGATTTTTTGGGTTGGTCCATGCAGGTAGGCTATGCTTGAACGATAACCTTTATACTTGTGTCATTCTCAACAGCCAGCCCCAATCTCACGCCTAATTGAATCTCTACACCAGATTACCCAGCCCAAGTACAGGGAGCTGATAACCAGATTAGGGGGGTGGGTTGCACTGGTTTGTGGCTGTATTTCCAGCAAGAACAACAATCAGCGCTCCCAAGGTGACAAGAGTTGACAGGGATTGAGCTGCAAGTGGGTGTGATGCCACAGAGGTCACCTGTCCATCAATTATCTGCTTGGCCAATCCCCTAGATTACCAACAACCCATCCAACAACTAGTAGTTGTGGGTGAAAAGCCGTGTCCACACTGGACTTTTTTTCGGGAAGGATTTACCGAGACGATGGTAAAACAAAAAACTACTAAATTAATAGGAAAGACCTTACTTGACTGTGAAATCATGGCACCTGGTGTTCTGCCATTTTCAAACAAAGTGGGATTTTGTATCAATTTCCATTGATGGTCGACCGACCACTTGGAAAAAACACTACTTATTTGTTGTCAAATGCTGCCCCTAATTTCTTCAATCGGTTACATCCGTGAATGGGTGCAAGCCAGCTAGTCTGGTTCCAAGACCCCGACAATTCCCCAATGTCTGTAAATACTTTTTTCAATCTGGTACCCGATTCCCGTACAACCCATAAATGCACACCCCTAACCTAGTTTACACATTTTGCCAAAGGAAGTGGTTGCCCAGGACTCTGCTTGTATAATCCCCCAATCCAACCTTTTTAATCTATGCATAAATGCTTTAACAAGTCATGAGAAGGCACGAAATGCCAGTGAATTCGTTACAGTTGTGTACGCTGTTGCCAGAGAGAGATGTACTTTCTGGTATCCAGTATGGTACTTAGTCATGGACCATGTGGTCATGACTCAATGCTGTGATGAATGATGGATCATGTTGGATAGTAGAACATTGTCACACACCGTCAGGCCTTTT